>PVJH01000303.1:342981-359095 GCA_004026705.1 Nesogale talazaci | reverse complement strand
ACATTGTGGTTGGTAGAGGGTCAGTGGAAAAGAGGACGACCCTTGAGATGTATTGCAATGGTGGCTGTAACAATGGAATCAAACGTAGCAATTGTGAGGATGGTACAGAATCAGGCAGAAGTTTGTTCGGCTGTACATAGGGTGTATGACTTGGCAACACCACCAGCACAAAGAAATAACCGATGGGTCAAAGGGGTCACAATGCAAAGGGCATGATGACAGATAGCTGGATTACATTGTGTTTGTCCAGTTTTCCCTTTTAGTGGTTTGAAAGATACACATAGTATTTCTATTCTTGTTTTTATCTCTAATTACTAACACATAATTAAGCTTATAATGTCTTATAATTGTATGCCGTTTTTCAATATGTAAAATCTCTTAAAGAATAAGACAAGACACTTAGCACATTTGAATTTTCTAACTCTCCGCCCACCTCTGTTTCTTAAGGCTTAGATCACCTCTCTCTCTCTCTCTCTCTCTCTCCATCAGCCTTCAGTCCTTCTTTCATTTTCTTTTTTCATGGTGCTCCATTTAACCTTCTCTTTCCCCCCACCTCAGGTTCAACGAAGTGGACATTCTCTAGTGCTTCTTTTGTTTCTTGTCTAAGTTCTTACAGTCTGGGAGAGAAACCCTGCTGACTTGCTGGTTAAGCATTGGGCTGTTAACTTCTAGGTCAGTGGTTCAAATGCACCATTGCATGGGAAGAAGCTGGGGTGGTCAACTTTCAGAAAGATGGGAGCCTTGGAAGCCCATGTGCGGCGGTTCGGTTCCCCTCTGTCCTGCGGAATCACTTTGAGTCAGAATCAACTCAGCAAGCAGTGGGTTTGGTTTGGGGTTCCTGGGAACTTATTTATTTTGTTTTCACTTGAATGCTAACTTGTTTGGGTATGGGCATTTGGATTCAAAATTATTTTTCCTTAGACTTGAAAGTAAATAGTATCTTCTAGTCTTCACTGTCGCAATGAGAAATTTGATGTTAGAATAAGTTTTATTCCTTTGTCAATAAGGACCGTCTTTTCCACTAGACCTACCCTGGCTGGACAGAATGATCTTAGAACCTTGATATCATCAGCATCATGAGTCTTTTTTCATTTATATATATTGACACAGATTGTCCCCCCCCCCCCAATTTAGTGTCTTAACTACTTAGTCTTTAGAGGGAATTGTCTTCTATTTCTTAAGATTACGCGTTCTTACCATTCTGTTCTACACTAAATATCTTTTCAGATAGCTATTAGGGTTTATGAATTGTCCCAATATGTTTCACAACATTAATTTCTTGCTCTTTTTTGCAGAATTCTAGGGAGAGTCTTTAGTTTAGACTCCCAGCTTGCTAATATCATTCTTAACTGGGTCTGTTCTTTTAATTTGAATTTGGGTGCAGTTCTAAGTATCTTTGGGGTCTCTGGGTAGCAAGTGTTTGACGACTAACCAGGTGATCTATTTCTGGTGAGCTCTTGTGCTTTCAACTTTGGCAATCATATGCGTGTGTAATATGTTTGTAAATATACATCTAAAATTCTAAGGTTTTTTTTCAGAATAGAAATAATTTTCTTTTTCTAATTGCTATCACTAATATGTGCTCATTATAAAAGTTCCAAACTGTAAGGTTGAAAATAAAAATAACCTGCAATGTTCCTCCCAGAGGTAACCATGGTGGGCATTTTTAGCTGCTCCTTATCTCTTTCTCTCTGTGTTTGTAGGCACACGCACATAGAAGGACACACACACACACACACGCACACACAAGCTCTATTTGACAGTCAGCTCTATGCAAAGTGTATCTTATTTATTAAATACCTACTAAATCTTATAATAGGAGGAAGAGAAAGCAGAGAGAAATTTCTTTATGGTTCCTAGTCAAGAAGATTCCTTTTCTTCTTCTTTAGATTATGGAATATTTTGCAGGCATATAAGAGTAGACAGCAAAGTATGTGATGAACTCTCACATATTTATCATCCCGGTTTAATAATGATTAATTAATGGATACTATTTTTTCATTTCAGTAACTGTGCCCTTGGGCTCTTCTCTGGCATACAGAATTATTTTGAATTAAATAAATGTATACCAAAGAGCTTAGATTGTCTTCTCAAAAGTTAAGAAGTCTTAAACAAAACAAAACAAAATGCATAATGGTAGCATTATTATCACATCAAAAATTTTAATTCTATAATATCTATTATCATAATTTCCTAAGGTAAAAAAGCCATGGAGTATACCTATTTCCCTGATTATCTAATAACTTAGAAACTAGACCAGTTTATTCAAGCTAGGACTTAAATGAGGTTCACATACATTCTGTGTTGGAGTGGTACAAGTGCTTATTGATGGCACTTTGCTGTTAATCTAAATGTCGAACTATTAAATGTACCTAGAAATAACTCAGAAGAAAGGTCTGGTGATCCGCTTCCAAAAAGTCAGTTACTGAAAATCCAATAGGACACATACCTTCTTTGAGACACTTGGTAGCTGTGAGATGGATTGACTGGATGACAACTAGCTTTGGGTTTTAAGTTTTAGCGGCTTAGAACTGCACCCAAATTCACATGTATGTAGTTAGTTACAAAATGACTAAAATAACAATGTAAACATTTCAGCCTATTTCATCTAGTCGATGAATAACATTGTTCATGAGAGAGTCATCTGCCATTGCTGCTATTCCAAGGTTCCATAAGTCTGTCATATTGCAGACATCTTCTCTAACTATAGTGCCAATGTTTAAACAGATGTGTTTTGTAAGCACGATGGACTCAGACACAAGCTGGCTACTTCATTTGGTACTGCACTAAGAAACAATGTCCTGGCCCCCAGGTCAGCAGAGGCTGAAAGGCTTGAAAGGCTTTCCTTTTGCTCATGCTGATCTTGTGAACCCCACTTAATTTCGGAACTTGACTCCTAGGCTAGATACAACTTTACAGTGCTTCCAAAAGTTCGACTTATTTTCGTATAAAACCTTTGCTCGTCACTGAAATCCAGGTCTGATGATCTCTCTATCCCTTTCCTTTCCCTTATTTTTCTCTTTTACAGTGTGCTGCTTTGTTGTGCATAAACGGTGCCATGAGTTCGTCACCTTCTCTTGCCCAGGAGCTGACAAGGGACCAGCCTCTGATGTAAGTAACAGGTTTGTGGGGGGGGGGGGGGGGGGGGGCGCTTTCTGGGCTCATACCACATGCATCCGTTGGAGAGGTGTGAGGCCATTCCGACAAGTAAGTGAGGATAGTCAGAGTCCAAGTGGTGAGCAAGTCCTACAGCCTCGAGGATGGATTTTAAATGAAAATAAAGCAACATTTTAAGAGGGACTGTGGGAGTGTAGGGGTGATGAGTTGGGCAGTGATCCTAAAGGTCTTGGCAGTTAGAACCCCCCAGATGTTCGCAGGAAAAAGAAGACAGGACTTTCTACTCCAGTCTAGAGCTACAGTCTCCGAAACGCATAGGGCAAGTCTACCAAGGCCTGGAGGCTTGCTATGAATTGGCAGAGATTTGAAGGCTGTGACTTTGGGTTTTTTGCCCCGGTTCTTTGCCCCGGTGGCTGGAAACCAACCAAATAAATGTCTTCAGCTTTATAAATAGTCATGCAAAACGGTCGGGAAGGCCTGGCTGTCGAAAGATAGTTATGATGGTACCTCATAATACAGTTGATAGCTCTTTGTTAGAACAGTTCTTGACACCAGGACCCGAGAATTTGTAGGCAATGTGTTTACCTTGCTTCCACGCATCCCAAAGTCGGAGTACTGCCGGTGGGATGAGAGATGTTGACAAGTGAAAAAGGAGCAAATGATTTTTGTTTCAAACATTATGAATTTTTTTAACTATAGATTGGAAAAGAGTATCTGGAGATGTTTTTTTTTCACTTTTGGTAGTGACATAAAATTTTCTACATAAAGTATAGGTATTTATGTTAAATAAAAAAAGTAGGACATCTATTTAAGGAAGATCCTGAGTAAATGACCAACCCCAATCAAACAAAAAGGAAAACAAAGCCACTGCCATTGAATCCACATGGACTTATGGAACCCTATAGGACAGAACAGAATTGTCTTTTGGGTTTTCCCAGGCTATAAATCTCTAAGGGAGAGCCCAGTGGCATAGTGGTTGAGTGCGGGACTGCGGCCTACTGGCTTGGCGGTTCAAATCCAGTAGCAGCTCTCCAGGAGCAAGACTGGGCCTCCCACTCCCACCAGAGAGCAGTGATGCCCGCCCCCCAAAAAAAAAATTCTCGAAGGGAACAAAAAGCCTCATCTTTCTCCTATTAAGAGGCTGGCGTGCTTGAACTGCTTGACCTCGTGGCTAGCAGCTACATCACCAGGGTGCCTTTAGTAACTGATGGGATGGGTAAGAAGAAGATGGCACATATAGTGTTGGCTTGTGGATTGCCCACTGAGCAGCTATTCCCAGCCTTCTTCTTCCTCCTGGGTGAGACTTTCTGAGACTCGCCTGCAGCTTGTGAACAGACACGTGATCTGCGCGACCTAGGGCAAAGGAAGGCAGGCTGAAGAAAGATTGTTCCTTTCTGATACGTGGGAAGCATCTCTTCCTTTGGACTTGTGGGTATTTTTATGCAAGGAAATGAAGCTTAGGGTGGTGGTGTGCATTTGGTGTCAGCGAGGGAGCCCGGCTCACAGCAGAGTGGAGGAGTTGCAGGAAGCTGAGTCACAGGCGGCACCAGGGAACTGCTCAGCCAACTCTGAGTCCTCTTATCTTTGACTGTGAGATAAGAAGCGTCTCTTGGTAAAGTCTTATTTGGGGGAGGTTTTCTTCTAAGCGCAGCTCAGATTGTCCTGATCTGCCACTTTCCACTAAGCACACTCTCACTCTGCAAACGGCTCTGCAGCCCCTCACCCCTGATTCGCGTTGATTCTTCCTCTTTGGCTTTCACTCCTTTCCTGGGCCTGGTTTCGACCATTTGAACTTGACAGCTCATGTTAACTTTTTAATCTGGTTTCCAAAGTATGATCTCACCGAAGCAAGTCACAATCACCCTCTGTGGTTGCATTTGTCCTCCTCCTCTTTCTCTCAAACCAGGGGCCTGCCAGTCTCCACAGCGACTCCAACATTCTAAAGCCTATAATCCAGTTGCTTTGCTTGGAAAATGGGCTGCTTGGGTTTGGAGTTCCATGCTGGATGGAAGAACCCAAACCTTTCGCAGTCGGGCTGCAGAGAGGAGGATGGCTCACCATGTGCTCTCTGACCAGACTCCACAGCTCTGTTAGTGCTGTTCCTTCTGCCCTCCTCAGGAAGATAGGCAAGGGAGCTCAGGAGACTGGCCGCTCCCTTGTGCATTTCTGACTGTTGGTGCCCACCCAGGTCAGAAACTCCAAAGAACAGCCAAAAGGATGGTGTTCCCCATGTCTTGTTAGATGACAGATCTGTCAGCTCTTCCTGTTACATAACACAGAGACCCAGCTCACACTGGCTTGTGTGAAAATGGAAATTTTTGGTTCTTGAAATGGAAAAGTCCAAGGCTTAGATCTCTCTTCAGACACAGCAAATCAGAAGGTCTCCAGAAATCAATCAATGTCTCTCTCTCTCTCTCTCTCTCTCTCCCCATCTCGTGGTTCAGGCCTCCACTGTCTGTTTTATTTCCAGACAGACTGATCTCTTACGGGAGTCTAAGGGATGTGGCACCATCAGTGACAAGTCTCATTGGATGACAGGTCACATGTAGTTAGAAGGATGGCTTGTGCTGATTGACCAGGCATGGCCATGTGCCTCCTTCTGGATTTGAGGGCCCATGTGCTCACCTCATGCTTTGACAGTTACAGAGAGGTGGTTCTGCTGAAGATAACAAGAGTAGAAACAATATATATATACATATATAATATATATAAACAATTTTGGAGGAACTCATACAACTGTTATCACAATCCATACGTCCATCCATTGTGTCAAGCATATTTGTACCTTTGATGCCATTATCATTCTCAGAACATTTTCTTTCTACATGGGCCCTTGGTATCAGCTCCTCATTTTCCCCCTCCCTTCTTCACAAAGCCTTGATAATTTATAAATTATTATTATTTTTTCATGTCTTACACTGACCAATATCTCCCTTCACCTACTTTTCTATTGTCCCTTCACCTACTTTTCTATTGTCCGTCCACCAGGGAGAAGTTATATGTAAATGATTGTGATCCGTTCCCCCTTTCTCCCCACCTACCCCTTCCCCTTCTGGTATGGCTACTCTCATTATTGGTCCTGAGGGATTTACCAGTGTACATGCTCTGGTTTAGCCAGATTTGTAAGGTAGAATTGGGATCATGATAGTGGAGGAGGGAGAAAGCATTAAAGAACTAGAGGAAAGTTGTGTGTTTCATTGTTGCTATACTGCACCCTGACTGGCTCATCTCCTCCCCTAGACCCTTGTGTAACGGGATGCCTAGTTGCCTACAGATGGGCTTCGGTTCCCCATTCCACATACCCCCTCATTCACACTGATATGACTTTTTGTTCTTTGATCGCCGCTACTTGATCCTGTGGACACCTTGTGATCACACAGACTAGTGTGTAGAAGCAATATTATGTAGTGGTTAAATCCTTTGATTGTGGGACCAGTATTTCTGGTTTCAAATTTATGTGACTTTGGGCAAGTTACTTAGCTCTTAACATGCCTTAGATTCCTCATTTGGAAAATGGGTATATTAATAGTTTCCACATATGAGATTTTGTTTGTTTGTTTTGTTTATTGGGCATCACTGCCCTTCTACTCTGGGAGTAGGAGGCCCAGCCTTTGCTCCTGTGGAGCCGCTGGAATTGAACCTCCATCCCAGTGGGCCTCAGTACCGCACACAACCACTATGCCACCGGGGCTCAGCCCCCAGATATGAGATTTTTATGAGAGTCAAATGCATCAATATCTGTAAAAAGCACTTACAGCAAGTAACTGGTGGATGTGATGATGATGATGATGATGATGAAGATTATGATTGTGTGGCTACACACTAGATAGTCAGATGGGTATCTGTCTATCAAGGAAGAATGAGCAGATTTTCTGTCTGACACCTGGTAGGCCTTCCTGGGAATTTTAAGGCTTCATAAGTGCTATGAGACCTCTCTTTGGGTATAACAACAAATTGCTTTGGGCAGAGGGGGGACAGTAAGGATTCTTTTTTGCAGTCAGCATAGGATTTGGCAGCTTGGGTGGAATGATTGAATCTCTGGACATAGTTCCAAAAAGGTCAGTTGGCACCAAAGATGATGAATTGGCTCAGATTCTTGAATTAGCCCGATAGAATTAATGGACTTTCCCCTCTGCCCATGGCCAGACCCAAATGGAGGATATGCCAGGAGACAGTCCTTTCATAGTTTGATACTCTTGTTTAATAAAGGTTTCTAGGGTTGTGTAACAATACTTCCTGACTTCCTATCATAAGCCCTGGTTCAGACAGGGCCTGGCATAAGAAGCAGTAGAGAATGCATCCCCAAGCATCCCTCTTTCCCCCATGCCCGGACCTTCTTTTTTGTTTCATGAATTTACTGCAAATAAGTTCTCCCAAAGTCACAGAGGAAAGGAACCTTCTTCAGCATACCTGTATAAATCTCAAAAAGATAGCCTGGTTGGTTTGGTAAGCAGAAGGGGCACAGTGTGTAATCATGCCACTCACTATGTGCAGAAAATCAATGGATGAGGTCAGATCATACCCGAAGCCAATGAGCGGGGCTGACTCGATCAAGAGGCCTCTCTGGGGCTCTGATGATGACCAAACCTTAGGAGACATGTTGGCCTCTCTCATTGTCCCAGGTGAGGCCAATAGAGGTGTTAGAAGGTGATGGCTCAGTGGAGCTTCCTGTTCCTCGAAAAGTCAGTGTTCCCTCTTGGGAACATAGAAGTTCTGTTCAGAGACCCCTTGGATCTGGCCCTATGTATTTGTATGTTCTTTTTTCCCTCCCTCTAAAGATAACATTCCCCCTGAGATTTGTAAGGCATTTCAATGGATTATAGAAACAGAGAAAAGGCCAGTACTCACAAACCTATTCCTGGTTGAATGGCGATGAGAGAGAAAGGATTGCATTGGCATCAGGGATCGCAATTTGATCAGGGCGGGACCCTGAGATTTCCACAGGATGCAGTTAGAATGTGGAGTGGAATTTATTACCTACCACACACTTGTCATCAGAAGTATATGGTTTCAACTTCCACGGTTGATACAATGCGACTCTGTTTGGACTTGCTGGAGCACATATGGTAGACTCCAGGGAATGAAAAGGAAGCTCAGTAACCAGGTCACTTCCATCTAATGTTCATTCTTGTGCCACTTTGGCCATATTTTCACATTCCAGAGGGTGAAAGATGATCTGGTCAGTCTCAAGTTACTTAACCAATCCTTAATTGAGATTTAACGGTATACTTTCTAAAACTGAACACAGTGGGATGGAATGATAGCTTTCTTTCCTTTAAAAAATAATTTTATTGGGGGCTCCTACAACTTTATCACCATCCATCTGTCCATCATCCATCCATCCATTGTGTCGAGCACATTTGTACATTTGTTGCCATCTTCGTTTTAAAAATATTTTCTTTCTACTTGAGCTCTTGGAATTAGCTCCTCATTTTCCACATCCTTACCCTCCCTCCTTCCATCCCTCATGAACCCTTGATAATTTTTAAAAATCATTTTATTGGGGACTCACACAACTCTTATCACAATCCATACATACATACAAGAATTAAATATCCAGCAAAACTGTTCCTCAAATACAAGATAAACTAAGACTCTTACAGAAAAATTAAAAATTAGTAGTATATATGAAAACCAGAGCAATCTTACAATAATAAAGGGAGTTCTCTGGACAGAGAACCAGCAATGTAGACAAAAATTTGAGATTAGTACAAATGAAAACATCATTCAGAATTACCCAAATATAGAAGTATCAAAGATAAAAATAAACTTAAGAGATTGAAATTAAGGATTCAGCGATATCAATTTGTAAATGAAGACAAAGCAAAAGAGGGAATGAATGGTATAGCTTCAAAATGTATGAATGGAGAGGAAGTCAAGTTGATATCAAGATAGAACAGACTTTTAAAGTTGGGAAGAAATTAATAAATTATAGAGTAACCTCAAAGAAAATTAATAAACTTCATCCAAATGAAAAAAATAGGACAATCATAGAGATTTGGTAAATACTAAATAACAACAATGAAGGAAATGGTAAGAAAACCTGGATCAAAATGAATATAGAACAGAACATTTGAGGAGCAAAGAAAACAGCAGAACCACAGATACATTCACACAGACACAGCAAAATGACAACATACATATCAATATTTACCTGAATTTCAATGTATCAAATTTGCTAATTATGAGTAGCAGATTAGATAATAAAACATGGCGTATCAGCATGTCTACAAGAGATACAGCTTATACCGATAAAAATAGATTTAACAAATAAAGAATGGGAAAAATAATCCCAAAATAGAGGAAGGAGTGGCAATTAATTTCTGACAAAATACACATGAATTGTGCTTCTGTTTGAACCCACTGTTACAGCCAAGTCTCCATCCATCACTTTAAGGGTCTTCTTTTTGCTAACCCTCCACTTTACCAAGCATGTTGTCCTTCTCCAGGGACTGGTCTCTCCTGACAAAATGCCCTTTAAAGAGTTGTCTCGATGTACTTCTTCCAAGAGAGATTTGTTCTTTTGGTAGTCCGTGGTACTTTCAGTATTTTTCTGAAACGCCACAATTCAATTCATCAATTCCTTTTTAGTCTCCCTTGTTCAATTTTTCTACATGCATATGAGGCAATTGAAAATACCATGACTTGGGTTATGCTCACCTTAATCCTCACAGTAACCTTGCTTTTCAATAGTCTAAGGAGGTATTTAGTCAATGCAATGTGCCTTTTCATCCCTTAGACTGCTGCTTCCATGAGCATTGATTGTAGATGCAAGCAAGACAAAATCCTTGACAACTTCAATATTTCTTCACTTATCATGATGCTACTAATTAGTACAGTTTTGAAGATTTGGGTTTTCTTGCCATTGAGTCGTAATCCACACTGAAGTCTGCAATCCTTGATCTTCATCAGCAAGTGCCTCAAGTCTTCCTCACGTCCAGCAAGCAAGGTTGTATCATCTAAATAATGAAGGATGTTGTGGTAGTTATATAACGTGGTGCCAACCTGAGGCTACTAAGAGTGAAGGGTGGAGGGTACCCTGTCAGTCAGGTCGCTGCTTGTTGACCCCATTTGCAGGTGCTACAGAGATAAATAGCTCAGAAGAGGCAGGATACACACACTTTCTGGTTTGTATTTCTGATGAAAGACATATGAAGCTGTGCTAGAGCCCTGGAGGAGCCACTTGGAGACCCACGCTAGTGCTGACATTTAGACTGTATCCACAAGAATTTCAACCCACTGGCCTGTGATCTTACTTCATTTGCATCATCGCACAAATCCGAAGAGGACTTTGTAGAGTGGTATCAGACCTATAGGCTCATATTGGATTTATGGACTTGATCTTGGCCTGGGTTGGGATGTTTTCTCAATATTCAATTGCTCTTGTATATAAAGTTCTTTCTTATACACACACGAGTGTCTCTGAATTTGTTTCTCTAGTCTATCCAGACTAACACAGCTGTCAATAAGCCTTCCTCCAATCCTGTTGCCACATTGTTTTTTATATAAACCATTTTCTCTGATTATTGGCTCAGTTTACACATTGACTAAGTATGGTGAGAGGATACAATCCTTATAACACACCTGATTTTAAACCATGCAGTATGCCCTTGTTCTGTTCACAAAACTCCTGATTTATGTACAAGTTCTGCATAAACACAATGGAATGTTCTGAATTTCCCATTCTTCGGTAGCCTGGCCCACACAAGCTAATGTAAAAAACAAGCATATTTCTCCTTTGTTAGTCTGGGTTACTAGAGAAGCAACTACAGAGACACTTATATATGTATGAGAGAGCTTTATATCTAAGAGTAATTGTATATTAAGAAAGCAGTCTAACCCAGTCCACATAAAGCCCACAATTCTGATATTAGTCCATAAGTTCAGTACTAGTCTTGGATAGATTCCTTTTCAGAGTCATGTAGCCACACACAGTGATCCCAAATTCAGGAAGATCCCAGGCCGGTGGGTGAAAAATCTTATGCTGGCGGACGCAACTTCAGGGCTCTGGCTGTCATTGCCATGGCTCCATGTGGCTTGTTAACAGGAATGTTAAGCAGAGAGAGTGCATCTTGCCTCAAGGCAGGAAGAGAGGAAGTTTCCAGAATTTTCATGAGAAAGTCACACCCACAAGGAAGCATCAGGTTGTGACTTGATTGACAGGCTAGTCTCCACCCATTCACTCTTAATATCCTCAAGTTGACATGGAATTATGTAACTACCACATCCTGTATGCTCCTGAAGATCTGTCTGACATCAATAATGATACCCTTTGTTCCACACTCTCTTCTGAATTCATCCAGAATTTCCGGCAATTTCTTGTCAGAGTACTGCTACAACAGCTGCTAAATTATCTTCAGCAAAATTTGCTTGCTTGTGATATTAATGATATTATTCTTATTTGCACGTTCCACTGGGTTGCCTTTCTTTGAAATGAATAAAAATATAGTTCTCTTCCAGTTAGTTGACCAAGTAGCTGTTTTGAAAATATCTTGGCATACATCAGTAAGTGCTCCCAGTGTTTTCTCAGCCTGTTGAAACATTTCAGTTGGTATTCCATCAATTTCTGAAGCCTTATTTTTGACTAACACTTTCAATGCAACTGGAACTTCTTCCTTCAGCACTGTTGGCTCTTGCTCATATGCTACTTTCTGAAGTGATTTACTATTGCTTGGCCACTTCCTTTTGGTACAGTGATTGTGTGTACTCTTTCAATCTTTTTTTTTTCAATGCTTCCTACATCATTCAATATTTAACCCCTAGACTCTTTAAATGTTGCAACCTCAGGCTTCAATTTTTTCTTGATTTCTTTCTGTTTAAAATATGACGAGCATGTTCTTTGTTTTGTTTTTCTTTACACATTTCATTAAAATACTTTACTTTGTCTTCTCAAGATGTCCTCTCATTTTTTTATTCTGCCTTTTCACTTCATCATTTGTTTCATTTGCCTGAACTATACTATGATGAAGAGCAAGTTTCAGAGTCTCTTGTGACACCCACTTTGGTCCTTTCTTCCTTCCTTGTCTTTTTAATGACCTGTGCTTTCTTCATGTATGATATTTTTCATGTTTTCCCATAGTTTACCAGGTTTTTTTTTATCATTAGTGCTCAGTTTATCAAATTTCTTCCTGAGATATTCTCAAAATTTAGGTGGGACACTTGTGTTAGTCTGGGTAGACAAGAGAAACAAATTCATAGACATTCATAAGTGTATAAGAAAGAACTGGCAGGGGTCTTCCCGTAGCTCCTCCAGTTTCCAGGGCTCAGGGTCTGTCAGCATGCTGCCATGGATCTCGTCAGCTGCAATGTGTCCTAGAGACTAAGTCTTGAGTCTCTTAACTCCAAGGGAACAATTCCAAGAGATTTCCCAGAATTCTCAGGAGAAAGCCAGGTCCACACAGAGGTCTCATTGGCTATTTCCAGATTGACAGGCTAGACTTCACCCCTGCACTCTCAATCATGAAATGGACATAAGGGTACATGACTGCCACAGCACTCAAGATCATACTTTAAATCTTGTAGACTTGTTTTAATTGTTTTCAGCTTCAATCTGAACAACATGAGCAATTGATATTCTGTTACACAGTCATCCCCTGCTCTGGTTTGAGCTGTTAAAGCTCTTCCCACAGATGTAGTCAATTTGGTTTCTGTGCATTCCATCTGGAGAAATTTATGCATACAGTCACTATTTGTGTTATTGAAAAAAAGTTTTGCTATGCACAAGTCATTAGTATTGAAGAATTCTATCATGTGTTCTCTGATTAATTTCTGTCTTGAAGACCACAATTTTTTTCAATTACTGTTTCTTCCTTTTTATTTCTAACTCTTGCATTTGAATCGTCAATAATTATCCATGTAACTTGATGACATGTTTGATCAATTTCTGACTGAAGAAGTTGATAGAATTCTTCAATTTCGGGGCTGAGCCCCGGTGGCGCAGTGGTTGAGTGTGGGACTGTGGTCCACTGGCGTGGCGGTTCAAATCCAGCAGCAGCTCTCCAGGAGCAAGACTGGACCTCCTACTCCCACCAGAGGGCAGTGATGCCAAAAAAAAAAGAGAATTCTTCAATTTCTTTATCACTAGCTTTTGTTGGTGGTGCATAAATTTGATTAATAATTGTATTTTCTTGAAAGTGGATAGATATATTTCTCTCACTGACAACATGGTACTTCAAGATAGATCATGAAAATGTCCTTTTTTGACAATAAATTCAATGCTATTCCTCTTGAGTGTGTTATTCCTGGCATCGTGAACCAGATGATTTCCTGACTTGAAATGGCCAATACCAGACATTTCAGCTCACCATATCGCTAAGATATCCATCTTTCTGTGTTGTTTCATTTTCGATTACTTCCAGTTTTCCTAGACCCATACTGTGCACATTCCAAGTTGCAGTTATTAGATTTTTGCAGCTGTTTCTTCTCTCCTTGACTTGTGTTCCATTAGCAAATCAAGACCCTGAAGTCTCCACTCTCACAGCCTTTACCCCATGGATGACTCTATCTTGAGAAACCAGCTTTTTATTGGTCACGTTTCAAGTGCCTTCTGACCCAAGGGGCCTGCCTACCCTCTGGCATTAACTCCGGCAATGTTCTGCTTCGATTCATTAGGCCTTCAGTCTCTGATCATGTTTCTATGCTATGTATCAGTTTTTCAGTAGCTTCTTCCTTTGATGTGGACAGCCTATTCATTCTTCGGAGTCTATTCTGAGTCTGGAACCTTCTGCTGAAACTGGGTAACTTGGGGTGACTCTGCTGGCCTCTGAGATATCAGTGACATAGCTTCCAGCATCACAGCAGCACACAAGCCACCGCAGGAGGTCAAGCTGAGCGACAGGTGGTGAATGAAGCTCCATTAGCACTCATAAATGCTTCAAGGGCACCCCACTCTGCAAGCTAGACTCCTGCCCAGAGACTCTCATCTTTACTTTGTCTATTGTCTCTTGGTCTTCATTTTCATGAGCTCTGCTGTGCCCCTTCTCCCATGTGAGCACCATGTTTGCTGCTATTGATGGGATTCTCTCTTCCTGCTCCTTAAATGGTTCACTTCAGAGCCAGAGGAATGGCAGAACTGACCTGTCACCTCGATTAGAGTTATACACATCCTATTTGCATGGCCTCACCCAATCACCTACTTAGGAGAGGGTAAAAGGACTACGGATAGGAGAGTGCTCTGAGAAATTTCACTTCACAGCCAACATCCTGAACAGAATAGGAGAAAAATGTGGAACAAAACTCACAATAATGAAAAACAAAGTAAAAAACAAACAACACCCAGGCCTCCTAGTCAAACAGACACTGGTAGAATCCCGGAGACTGGGACATTTGTTGCCCTTCAGGCTTCCAAGTGAACTCCTCCACATGGCTCCATTTCCTGCCCCCAATGGGACGCTCTCAGAAGCGAACGACAACACTAGGGAAGGGATCACTCCTTCGCACAGCCAAGCATTCCAGATCCACATGGCAGGACTCATCCAAAGTTCACCAAGTGGGAAGGATTATGGAAAGGAGAAATGGAAGCTGGGTACCAGGTAGAAGGGGGGCAAGTGCTGTCCATTGTGCAGAGTGCCATCATTGACACGAACCAATAATGGTTGAATGGGAAAGGGATTTGCTCTGTAAAGTCTCAGCTGATCGTCCATCGGAAAAGTTGGAAAAAAGAAGAAAACAGCTTCGGGCCTCAGGCATCATGTCACGTGTGCTCCAATAGGGGATGTCCAACTGGAGCTTGCCCACCTGGCCCACTCTTCAGGCAGACACTATTCAGGTCCACTACATAGATATATTTCAATCATGACCTTTTCTTTTGGGACTAAAGCAGGGGTCCTCAAACTTTTTGGACAGGGGGCCAGTTCACTGTCCCTCAGACCGTTGGAGGGCCGGACTATAGTTAAAAAACCAAACCAACAACTATGAGCAAATTCACTGTGGGCCCGGGATGAGTTGGCTGCTAAGCAGGACAGGCAGTGGTGGCAAAAATACCCGGCTGTTGGATAAATGTCCTCGGTGGGCCGCATGTGGCACCGCGGGCTGTAGTTTGAGGATGCCTGGTCCAGAGTTTCCAGACAAGTGTGGAATCTGAATTTGGTTGGCAAATAATTTAAGAATGACCACATACGCTTTAAAACACATTTTAGGAATGCATTTATTCTCCTAGTCATGAGCTGACAACCTCTGCGTTTTGTAATTTTCCCGAAGGAGATGTCCCAAAAAAGAAGGGAGGAAGGAGAATGTCATTTAGACAGGGCGGCTTTCTGGAGAATAGGTAGGAAGAGTCACAGTGTAGGCTGAGAGCGCTAAAGCCATCTGTACGCAGACCTCTCTACCTCTCTTTTACTCTGGTGATGATGCTGTTGAGGCCTCAATGAGCGGGGCAAGTGTAGGATTTTTTTTCCCTAGGAGCTCCCTAGTGGCACACATAGTTAAGCATGCACCTACTGATGTCAGGTTGCTGATTCCAAAGCACCCAGAAGCTCTTCAAGTGACAGGCCTGGCAATCTGCTTCCCGAAAAGTCACAGCCTTTTGAAAGCGAGGGAGCAGAGTTCTTTCTTGTCCCTGTGAGCGGGAATCTGCTCCATGATTAACTCACCACACACCCGGGGGCACTGGTGGATAAGCGTTGGACGAATTGTAAGGTTGAGAGTGCAGATCCACTAAGGGATCTTTAAAGGATTCACCCATAAAGGTGTACGTCTTCAGAAATCCTAGAAACGGTCAGAATCCTGGCAATAGCTTTTTGATACATTTCCTTGGTTGGAATCTGCTGCTCCAGCACCCCCTGCTGTATGTGTGGTGGTCCTGCAGACACTTGCTACTTTTTTAAGACTTTAGGGAGCAGGCCCTTCAGCAAAGTATTTATCCAGAGCCTGCTACTGCCAGAGGGCCCCTATTAGGACTGCTCTTGATTAATGATTATTCTGTGCTCTCTCCTCCCCCCCCCCACCCCCGCTGCCAAATCAGGATCTGACACTAATTTTTGTAAAACCAAACCAGCGT
>PVJH01000303.1:312201-342881 GCA_004026705.1 Nesogale talazaci | reverse complement strand
TTTCCTTTCTACTTGAGACCTTGATATCAGCTTCTCATTTTTCCTCTCTTCTCCACCCTCCTTCCCAGAGAAACCCTTAATCATTCACACATCGTTATTGCTTTTTTCAAGTCTTACACTCACCCATGTCTCCCTTCACCCACCTTTCTGTTGTCTGTTCATCTGGGAGAGGGTTACATGTAGATTATTATGGTCGGTTCCCCCTTTCCACTTCTCCCTCTACCTTCCCCTTCCCCTCTTGGTATTGCTGCTCTCCTTATTGATCCTGAGGGGTCTATTCATCCTAGATGAACCCCTCCCTATGCTCCTAGCTCTTATCTGTCGTTACCCAGAACAAAAATGTCATAGCTACTTGAACGAGGGGGAGTGTGGAGTGGAGACTCAAAGCCTATCTGTAGACAATTGGACATCCCCCTGACAGAAGGGTCATAAGAAAGAGACGAGCCAGTTAGGGTGCAGTATAGCACCGATGAAACATACAGTTTTCCTCTAGTTCTTTCATGCTTCCTCCGCCTCACCATCATGACCCCAGTTCTACCTTACAAATCCAGCTAGACCAGAGCATGTGCACTGGTACAGGCCTCCTATTTGCAAAAGATAAAAAGTCTAAGAAGAGAAAATCTAATGAACTTGTTGCTAGTGCCACTGACTAGGTTCTGACTCACAGGTACCCTCTGTACAAGAGAATGGAACATTGTGTGGTCCTTTGACATCCTTACAATCATGTCATCGTCAAAGCCTAGTGTCATTTCCATTTTACAACTAAAACCAACATTTATATATGGCCTGTGGTATGCTAGGTACCACTTTAAGTGGTAGACACATAGAGTACACTTCCTTTATGCCAGGGTGATCCAGGAAGAAACAGAGGCTCAGATAAGTTATTTGACTTGCTTGAGAAGAACTGAATTTGAACTCTGGTTGGTTCTAGAGTCTGGTGTCAACCAATATGATACGGAGTCACCCACTTCTCCATCCCACCCTTCCCCCACCTCCTGAGAGGAGCTAGTGCAGTCTCCATGGTTGCTCCCTGCCTCTTCTCCTTGCTTCCCTTTGGTTTCACTGGCTTCTCTCATTTCTATATCATTGTAGTGTTATCTTTCTAAAAATCAGATATGAATGGAGAAGATCATGTCCTCGTCCTCGAAGAAAAACAGTGGTGCCTTCCCATTCTTCTTGGGATACCACCAATCACTGTTGCCATCGTATACAGACAGAGTAATCATATGTGCTGGTTTGCCTCAGGTGGCGCTGGTTTATTCCGCTGCTTTGATCACCCAAAGGGTTTGAGCCCTCCTTCCTTCCTGTATGAGGCCACTGTGAGAGAGACCTATAGGGCTGCCCTCCTCAAAGGGCCTGAGTGCTCTGGCCCAGCCAGTCTCTCTAATCTCTTCTTTTTAAAACTGTGGTTGTGATGTAAATGTACACAGCAAGCGAAGGTTCACACTCAGCAATTTAAGCACCAACTACCCCTGCTATTGGGTGCATGCCCCACAATGTGTCAGCACTCTCCCGGTTTCCATTGTGGGGTCCCTGTTCCATGTACCCAGTTCTTCTGCCCCTTCCTGTCATCCTTATTTTGTTTTTGGGCAGATGGTATCCTTTAGGTTGATGTAGCTGATGGTCCTGAAGAGTGTCTTCTTCCTGGGGCGTATTGGTTTTCTTTATAGCCCTGTCTTTTACGTGCCTGAGAGATGATCTCTGAGAATTCTTTTTAAGTTAGAAGGAAGTCTAAAGCCCATACTATTGGACTTCCCACCAGTCTCTTCCAGACTCTAAAATCTGATCATTTTTATGAATTTAAATTTGACTCTACCTTTTTCTGCCCATTGATTTGATACCTTCTATTGTGATCTCTGCCAAAACAAGTCAACTGGGCACCGTCTAGTTCTTCTGGTTTCAAGTTAATGGGGACTGTGGTTTATGGGCCTCTTAGCCTTTGGACTACTTACTCCTGGAGTCTTTGGTTGCTTCACTCTTCTGTGCTCTGGATGGGAAGAGACCCATAGTGGTTACATAGACGGCCATTTGCAAAGTCGGCTGTAGAAATACTTCCTTGGATTGTTTTACACCATTCTCTTCTTGAGGATACTCTCTGGGCTCCTCTTTCAACTGCTCACTCTTCCTGGTCGTCCTCCCACCACCATATATTTGTGCACGCTGTCCCACACTCCTTCCTTTCACTGCTCCTTGACTCCAGTCTCTTTCCATCCTGGCTGCAAATTAGAATCACCTGGGATGCTTTATAAATATCATTTATACTTATCGTTATACAAATACTTATTGTTGCCTGGGTCATCCTAGCAATATTAGTGGGTATGAGTCAGTGACAACTCGTGAAGTCTTCTTCTTACGATGATAATGATTGTCACCATGGGATCCATAAATCCCTACAGGTCTGCCTGGTTTGCTCTTTATGCCTAGTATGCACCTGGACATATTAACTGACCAGTAAGTGTTTGTTGAGCAGACAGATGTCTTAATGATATTTTTGGTAAAGGGTAAAAGCTGGAGTCACGGTTTGCATAGGAAACATAGCTATCAGAGCCAGCACGCTTATAGCTCACAATTCATTTTCCTCATAGGGCCCTTGTCTGTTGTTAGTCATCGTCGAGTTGAAACCGACTCGCAGTGCCCCCTGCAGCAAGGAAGGGGACCACTCCTTGGGGTTTTCAAGGCTGTGATCTTTTGGAGTGGATCACCAGGTCTGTCTTCTGAGGGTTCTGTGCAGTGGCACCAATGCCCACCTTTCAACTGGTAGACAAGTGCTTAAATGCTTGTGCCACCCAGATTTAAGGTCGTTGTTTTCAGAGCGTGATTACAACCTGCCCTATTTGCTGTGCCTAGAGTCCCAGGCACGGATGATGGCACTGGTGGGCATCTGCTTCATAAAAAAATCTCTCTCAAATTCACTTGCTAGCATGTCCTTCATAAAGGTTCTTCCTCCCCCTCTGAGACACAGACTTTGGTGTGCCCAGTGTTTCTGCGACAGCAAGAGCTGTCAGGAAGCCAGATATCAAGCCAACAGCATTTTTTTTTTTTTTTTGCAAGTAGAGAAGCTTATGTCATTATTCTGTGTTCAGGCAAACCCCTCACCTTGGGAGAGAGCAGGGATTTGACCATTGCTCTCTGGTTGTTTCCGGTGCCCGGGGTGGGGGGAAGGGGGGAGGTGGGGCAGGAAGCGGGCAGCATGGGTGTGTGTGTTTTGTGGGTGACG
The DNA here is from genome assembly GCA_004026705.1 of Nesogale talazaci. Lineage (NCBI taxonomy): Eukaryota > Metazoa > Chordata > Mammalia > Afrosoricida > Tenrecidae > Nesogale > Nesogale talazaci. Next base: position 339,664 of record PVJH01000303.1, on the reverse strand, counting down.
GAGGATTTATTTATAACGTGAAGGCGTGATCTACTGCAGTGTGTCTGTTCTGTGAAGCAGCTACTGGACACTGGGAGGGATGGATTCAGCAATGCAGCCACCAAAGGAAGAGGCTTGCGGACTCTGAGAACAGCTTCACCTGGGTTGTCAGAATAGAAAGTCCCTGGGGGAATGCCCTGCCTAACCCCTGTATTTTCTGAAAGGGGGAACTGAAACCAGGGCGTACAAGTGACTTGCCCAAGACCACAGATGTCGCTTTCATGTGAAGCTAACATTTATCAAGTGCATATTATATGCCAGTCAGTGTCAAGTGCCTCAAAAAGTCTGTGGAAAAGCGGAATTAAGCGATAATGAAATGTATGAAATTTTCCCACACACTTTTTTGAAACTCCTTAGTAGACGGAATATTCAAAGCAGACACATGTTCTTTTATTCTATTCAACAAATATTTGTCTAATATACTGTGTGTACAGCACTCGATTAGACCCTTTACAAACCTTGGCTTATAAAATCCTCACTCATCTATAAAAGATTTTGGTGTCTTTGCTCTGGTGTAGCTGCCACATACTATAAAAGATTTTGGTGTCTTTGCTGTGGTGTAGCTGCCACGTGCTGACCACAAGATGGGCAGTTCAAACCCAACAGTGAACTCCATATCTGCTCCTGCAAAGGCGTACAGCCTTTGACACTCTCTATTTGGTTCTTTTCGTTGGGTGATTGTATCACTTAAAATGATGGGGCAACTGCAGCACAAAGAGGTTGCTAGGTAACATGTCCAAGGTCACATAGCTAAGAAGTGGGTGAGCTGGGACTCAAACCCATGGAAGCTGGCCAGCCTGGTACCATATGCCACCATGATACTCTCTGTCTTGCCACTTACCAGCGATTGTCCTTATGTTACAGGTGAGAGAGTCACAACTCATTGGTTAAGTAACTTGTTCATGGGTAAATGACTGGGAAGAATCAGAGCGTCTAACTTCAGGGTCTGACCCATGGGGGTGATGGAGGCCAGTGGCCAAGGGGTCAAGCTGGGTATGGAGCCTGGAGGCTGAAGCATAGTTGAAGCCAGACAAGTAGCAGTGGATGGTGTCAGCCAGGTCTACTTGGATTGAAGCAGAATCCCACACAACTAAACACCGTCTTCCCCATTGTCTTGTCCCTGTTTCCCCCTCCCTCCGCCGGAGGGCAGAGACCCAGCCAGGAAGAAGTGCCCATCTTTAGTCCTCTTACTTGTCAGATCTCAACAGTGTCCCCTCTTGAAAGAAGGCTTCTGTGACTCCTCTGACCTGACATACTGATTACTCAAGGTCAGCATTTGAAGCACCACAAGTCTCTGGAAGTGCAATGAGTGCAGGGCTCCTAACCTAAAGGGTGGAGAATCAAGCCCACGATGTGGACTTTGGAAGAAAAGCCTGGTGATCTACTTCCAAAAGATCACACCCACTGAAAATCGTAGCGAGTACCGTTCTACCTTTGATTGCCTGAGGTCACCATGAGCTTGAGTTGACTTTATGGACGTATTTTTTTAAATTTCTTCCAAAGCTCCCTGAAGACCTTGGCAGTAGTTGTTAAGTGCACCTTGTGCCTGTCTTCTGTCTCTTCAACTAGCCTGTGTCTGATGTGCCTAATCCAGCACCTGACACAGGCAAGATGCTCAGCAATATCGGGCAGTTAAAAACAACAATAGCAACAAAACATCAGTGAGCCAAAGAACGACTTAACAACTTTTGTGGAGGAAATTGATGTGGGAAATAGGACTGAAGCTCCAGAAGTGAGACTCGATATTGTGAAAAGTAAGCTTAGCAGGTGTACCCAGGGACGCACTGGTCAGCCATCACTGATACTCCAGACTCACTGCCCCCCTTTCTCCCCCAGTCTTTTCGGTGTCATGGTGACCCTAGAGGACAGGGAAGAACTGCTCCCATGGGTCTGCAAGATTGTAGTTTTGCACAGGAGCAGAAAGCCCTGTTTTCCTACCCTGGATCAGCTAATAGTTCATACTACTGATTAGCAGTTCACTGTGTAAGCCACTACACCATCAAAGCCCCTTCTTTAACCAAATCAAATAACTAAACTCATTACCATGCAGTCACTCTGACTCAGAGAGATCCCACGGGGCACAGTAGCACTGCCTGCTGTAGCACCGCCGCTGTGATATCTGTGGCTGGGAATCTTGAAGGGAGCAGAAAACCTTCTCTCTCTCCTTCAGGGCAACTGGGTTTGGGGGTGGGGGAGTGGGGGGTGGTGGTTCCAACTGGTGGTCTTTAGATGTTTAGCCCAATGTGCAATTCACTCTGCTACGAGGAGGATTCTTCCAACTAATAATAGCCTGTGTTTATTGCATACTTGCTGTGGTAGTTACATAATTTGGGGTTAATTTGAGGATTAAGAGTGTGGGAGTGGAGTTTCTCCTGTCAATCATGATATAGGCAATGAGGCCTCTGTGTGGGCCTGGCCTTCTCCTGAGGATTCTGGGAACTCCTGTATTTCCTCCTCATAGTGGGGGCGCATTCTCACTTCCTTAGAGACTTTCTACTGTCTTTCTGTGAGACATTTCTAAGGAGAAGACACATGGAGAGAGGTTGATGGAGCCAGGCCTCTGGAGTCTGAGAAGCCACGTGGAGACCCACACCAGCACTGAGATACTTATGTCATTGGATTCACAAATTTCCCACACATTGACCTGTGATCTTCTTGCATTTGGTGTCATTTCAGGTGTTTAGTGAGTCGGAAAAGAACTTTATAGATTGGTATTGAACATATGGGCTAATGTCAGATGTATGGACTTGATCTGGACTAGGCTGGGGTTTTTCTTTCTTTTTTCCCCTTAAAATCACATATTGGGGGCTCGTACAACTCATTACAATCCATCCATCCATCCATTGTGTCAAGCACATCTGTACATCTGTTGCCATCATCATTCTCAAAACATTCTCTTTCTATTTGAGCCTTTGGTATCAGTTCCTCATTTTGCCCCTTTCTTGGTGGGCCAGGATGTGCTCCACTCTCTTTGGGATGTTTTCTTAATGTACAGTTGCTCTTGTATATAAAGCTTTTTCCTATACTCACATGTGTGCTTGTGAATTTATTTCTCTAGTCTACCCGAACTAACACACTTGCTTTGTGCTAAAGAACCCTGTTCAAGGATTTAAATAATGACTCCCTGTAGGAGCCCCACAAAAAAAGCATCACTCTTCCCAATGATCAGATGAGGAATCTGAAACCCAGGGAGGTTAAGCAACCTGGCCAACACACACACAGCGAGCGAGTAGCTTCCGAACGCAAGTCACCTGATCTAGAACCTCACCTCTGAACGCAAATCACCTGGTCTAGAGCCTCTCCCATGAGAATCATGACACCCCACTGCAGTGAGTCTTAAAGAGAAGGTGTGGGTGGTAGTGGGTTGGAAGCCCATCTTTAGAAGCCACAGAGGATGGCATGACCATGGTGGGAACCATTGGGATAGCCAATGTACCTAGATTACTCATTCAACTACAAGTCCTGGAAAGAAAAAGACTAGCTTAAAGCGAATGGTAAATTATATGCTCACCTCTTGGGAAAACACAAGGTAATAACTGAAATTCCCTCCTCGACTTTTAAACTAATGTCCGGTGACAGCATCTTTTCTATATTTCAGCTATTACTGCTCAAAATGAAAATGAGTTCCCCATTTAGATTGGCTTGAATGTCATGTGATTTGGTTCTCATATTCTCTCATTCCCATTCTTCAAAATTGACATCCACACCCTTAGTTCGGTATCCAGGACTGCCCACTTCCTCCTTCTTACTTCTGATTGGCACAATTCTTTCCTTTGCAATGGATCCTAATTCATAGGTCACTGGCCAGACATGGGTTGTTTTTCCCTCCCTTCATTCAGTTGTGGAGTTAGATGTTCTTCCACTTATTGAATTTCAGTTTTGTAGATGGGACAATGAATAGGGTAGGAAAACAGAGATTGGCATTTCCAATACAATTAGGACTAGTTTTTAGTTCTGTAAACTTTTAACCAAAGCATAATAAAATTCTTTTAAAAAAGTATAGGTGGGTGAGAATAATGAGAAAAAATGGAAAGAATACAGTCAGGGGGAGGGGTGTGCACACTATGCATGTTTTTAGATACGAATATATATATATGACATAACAATATATAATACTAATTTATAAAAAATCTATGGTAATTAAAATATTATGGTACTGAGGCAAGAATAGACTAATAGTTGAGTGGTGCATAAGATAAAATTCACAAAGAATGAAGATTGCACATGAAACTAATTATGTAAAAAGCATTTAGGATATGTCTTAATTAGGAAAAAGAGGCATTTCCAATAGGCAGGAAAAGATACATTTCATATAGTTGTGATTATGAAGGACTAGATACTAAGAAAAAAAAGATCTTTCCTCAGAAATTATTCTAAAATAAATTTCAATGGAAATAGTGATTTATTCTTAAAAGAAAACTTAAAAATACTAAAAAAAATATTGGTAAGAACCAGAGGCAGAGGCCATAAAGGAAAGGAGGAAAATTTGATCTTTATCGACATGCACACACTTTTTTCTGTTATCTGTTAAGAAAAGAACATCAACAAAATCAAAGGGCAAATAAGCAAGGAAAACATTTACCAAATATATCATAGATTAAGGGTTAACACCCTTAATATATGGGGGAATCTGTTAAAAATTACTTAGAAAAATACTAACTTAAATTTTAAAATGGACAGAGAACATGGAATATCTGTTGCAACAACAAGGTGATTAAATGTTTATTATAGTCCATGGTTTTCTAAGGGGTTTCCATACAGTACCTTATTGAACTTTCTCAGAGCCTTAGAAAATAGGCATTGTTATTATCACCCCACCCATAAACTATTAAATAACTTACTCAGGAGGTGAGATCTAAAACTGCCTGAGTTGAGTGTGAGGTTTGAATCTGGTGAGTAATTAACCCCTAATCTTGACCTCAACTTTTGTACAGATGTTAGCTCAGGAACTCATATTTTAAATTATGCAAAAGTTTATGCCACAGTAGATTGTCTTTCTAAATTAAACAATGACTTATTTCCCTCTGAGGGATAGCCTTAGGAAAAGACCATGCATGGCGCCCCAAGCTGCTATTAGGCAAGCCATCACCAGACGCTTGTAAATTTACAGTGTTTTCAGTTCTATTCACTCTCTCCAACAAGAACAAAATGAAAGATCTTCACCAAATTATAGTGTCCCCCTTTCAACTGGAGCCTGTGTGTGTAATTACAGCTTCTAACATTATACGCATTTCATGTTCACAAAATCGCAGTCCACAAAGTCTCAATTAAGGTTTCCTTGCTGCTTTGTATCTTGGAAACTTAGGGCTTTTTTTTTTTTTCAATGCAGTTTAGGGTATTGCAGTATTTTATGCTAGCCAGCATGGTGGTACTAGCTTTAAGATGAATTTTACTGTGCTCAGATAAACACTAAAATATTCCACTTTGCACTCAAGCTACCAGCAGATCAATGTTGTTACTGCTAAGCACCATTGAGGTTATTCCAGCCTGTCACCACCTTCCGGACAACAGAATGAAGGAGAGTCTCACTCTGCGCCATCCTCATAGTTCGCGTTCTGTTTAAGCCTCGTCAGTTGTCCACCCATGGTGGCAATTCATCGTACTGAGAGTATTTCTATTTTACGTGGACTCTGTATCAAACATGGTGTCCTTCTCCCGGGTTTGGTACTGTGATAGGTCCAAAGCATGTAAGATGAAAAGTCTCATCATCCTCACTTTTGAGGACCATTCTGCCTGTACTTCTTCCAAGACAGGTTTGTTTGTTGTTCTGGTAGTAATAGGTCTATTCAATTGTTCTTCCCCATCACCATCATTCAAGTGCATTAATTCCTCTGTGGTCTTTCTTTTGAATTGTTTAGCTGATGAGTTAAACAATTAGGTGGGGTGATTAAAAACACCATGCCTTGAACCAGGTGCACCCTAGTCTTAAACACAACATCTTTGCTAGTTACTCCTTGAAAGAGGTCTTTTGCTGCAGATGTTTCCAGTTTGATACATCACTCGATTTCTCACCTGCTACTTCCATGGGCATTGCTTGGGGATGCAAGTACAATGAAATCTTGACCGCTTCAGTGTCTTCTCTGTTTGTCATGCCATTGCTTATTGGCCCTGTTGTGAGAGTTATGTTTCATCTTCACGTGTAATTCATACCACAGGCTGTTGTCTCTCATCTTCATCAGTAAGTCCTGCAAGTCCTCTTTACTGGTAGCAAGCACTTCTGACATCCTGCATGATGGAAGTTATTAATGAGTCTTCCTGGAATCCTGATGTCACATGTTTCTTCCTTACCCCTCCCCACCCAGACTATTTGGTTAGCATATGGATTGAAGATGTGTGGTGAAAGGATGTACACTTTTCCCGATTTTAAGCCTTTGCTGTATCATCTTGGTCTGTGGGAATGACTGACTGCCTTTTGGTCTACGTACAGGTTTCATATGAGGCAATGGAATGTTCTGGGATTGCCATTCTTTGCAGTGTTACCCATGATTTGTTATGATTCACATAGTCGAGTGCCGTTGGAGTGTCAATAAAACACAGGTAAACATCCTTCTGGTTTTTATTCTCTGCTTTCAGCTAAGATCCATCTGGCATCAGCAAAGATATCCCTTATGCCACATCCTCTTCTGTATCCAACATGAATTCCTGCCAGTTCCTGCCAACATGCTTCAATGGCTTCTGAATTCATCTTTAGCAAAATTTTACCTGCTTGTGACAGCAGTGCTATTGCTCAACATTTGGTTGAATCAGCTTTCTTTGGAATAGGCACAAATAGTGTATCTCTTCCAGTCAGTTAGCCAGCTGGTTATCCTCCTTTTTTCTTGTCATAAACAAGTGAGTGCATTAGTTGGTGGAAGCATTTCATTTGATAGTCTATCAATTTCTGGAGCCTGTTTTGTTGTTGTTAGTGCACCTTAGTAAGCCAGTGCACCTTAGACTTCTTCTTTGAACACCATTGGTCCTTGATTATATTCTATCTCCTGAAATGGTTGAATAGCACCCAATATTTGTGGTACAGTATTCCTTTCACTTTCTTTTGTTGCTCTCTGCCCATAGAATCTTACACTCCTGCAGTTTGAGACTTGATATTTTCCTTCAGTTTGAGACATGCTAAACATGTTTTTCTCTTTTGGTTTTCTAATGTCAAGTCTTTGCACAATTCATTATACTGTCTTGTACTCTTGAGTTGCTTTTTGAGATCTTGGTTTAGCTCTTGTACTTCATCATTCTTCCGTTCATTCTCAATAGTCTACATTCAAGAACGAGTTTCGGCATCTCTTCTGGCGGCTATTCCGCCCCCCCCTCTTTTATTCCTGTCTTTTTAATGGCCTTCTGCTTTCTTTGTTTTCTTCACATATAGTGTCCTTGACGTCATCCCACAACTTGTCTGGTCTTTTGTCATTAGTCTTCAATGCTTGAGATGATGTCTTCATTCAGGTGAGATATATTCAGGGCTGTACTTTGGCTCTGATGGACTTGTTTTTATTTTTTTTTCACCTTCATCCTGAACTTGCATTTGAGCAATTGATGGTCTGTTCCATGGTCAGTCCATGGCTTTATGAGATCCACGTGGATAGTTGCCATTTATATTGGGAAAGATATTAATTGATAAGTTTTACTTTTACTCTCTGTCTTCTTCTGTTCTCCTCTGCTTTCATAGACAGTTTATTTTGGTTGTGTGTGTTTCTTTATGCAGATATGAGTGATTAGGAATAAACCTTGCTATCCCATTTCACTGCCCACATACAGATGATAGCATGCCACGCATCCTTCTGTATTCAGGGCTTGGGGTTTTGTAGGTTTTGTTAAAAAAATTATGTCCTGGAAATCTTTCTAAGTAAAGTGCAGAGAACTTCCTGTTGCTTCTTAAAACTCAAATAGTGTGTATGACTATAGTAGAATTAATTTAAGCAGTTCCTACTGGTGTTACTTGGTTTGCCCCCCACCTATTGCTATGATAAACAGTGTCACAGGAAATAACCATGTGTAGACATACTTAACTATTTAGGCAAGTATATCTCCAGGAAAAAAGACTTACCAAAAATTAAATGACTGGATCCAATGGTAAAAATATTTGTAATGTTGATAAGTAGTGCCAAATCTTACTTCCCTAATGAGCCCAGGGATATTAAGATTTCATCTTAAAAGTTTTCTTCATGCCAAGATGTATTTAAATAAACAAATAATTTGCACATCTTCTTGTGAACTCATAGCTCTGACTTCATTTCATCTTAAAGTTAGTTTGTGGAAGTAGAAACATCCTGATGAGTTGAAGGCCAGTGCCAGGGAAATGATCTCATAAGTGGCATGGAGACATGGCAAAACATAGGGACATGATGATTTGTTCTCACCGAACTATTGCAACGAAGAGCTTATACTTATTGTGTGCAGCGCACTGGGCCTGGAGTCTTACCATTGGAATCCATCTATGAAGTTGTAGCTGTCGCCACCAGTTTATGGATGAGGAACCGGACACTCAGAGAAGATGAGCTGAGGTCATATGCTCATTTCAAATGTGCTCACATACTCTTCCCTCCCCTCTAAGTGTATTGCCACCTGGAATCTTCCCTTGAGTCAATCTTTTGAAGACTTGAATCATTCAAGCCTTCTTTGTGTCCTCAGTGTACAAGTATTTCCCACGTGCCCATTGAAAACCTGGAAAATGCACTTTGAGGGACTTAATGGTCTTTGAACCTCCCGTGATGGCCCAGCCTGGACTTGCCATCTCTGGGCTTGCTGTCTGTTTTAACTTCTTCCTTGAACATCCCATGTGGGGAGGGCATTGTGTGGCCTCTGTTGTGCTTCTTCTTCACGCAGTTTTGCTTCGGCTCAGCTGGATTTTAACCCACCTGCAAACAAAGCCACACAACCCATTCAAACTAAGAGAGACTATTTTGGGGTTTGGCTTAGAGTTTTGAAGGTTTTTTTTTTGTCTTTAATTTGAGCTTCCTTCCTCTTACGCTGCTTCTGTCTTGGGCAAGGAGGTGACTGAGCTGGGACCTGCCTGGTCCTTTGGATTCTGGGAATTGGAGATGCATGGTTGCAGGGAGGAAATCCTTAGTGGACTGTCACTGGCCCTTCTCCCAGACCTGGCTTTTCTCACTGGACTGGGGAGGGAGGGGAGGATCTTGTCACCCATAGTTTCCTGTTAGGTGGGAGACTCTCTGGGAAGGCTGAGGATTTGGAAGGCAGCCAGGCATTCTCTCAACTGCACTGACTGCATCTCTGGGGTTGGACAGAGTAAGATTCCCATCCTGAATCTTCCATGTCCTTGGTTTGCAAACTTGGATGTGTTGCTCCTCATTGGCCTATCCTGAGAGCTTCAGGGAGAACCCTCAACCCTTGACAGCTATGACAGGTCCAAGTCCATGGTGGTAGTCGAAGTCACCCACCGTCCGTCTGTGATTTCGTGCCACTACCGTGATCGGTGTGTGGCTGGAAGCAAAGCCATCAGTATTTCAAATGTTAATCAGGTGATCCAAGGTGGCTTCCAGACTAAGAAAGACTGAGAAGAAAGGCCTGGCTATCTACTCTGAAATTTTTAGTCAGTGCAAACCCTATGGGTCACAACAGAAACATTGATGTCACGTTAGAAGCTAAGCTTCCTAGGCTGGAGACACTGAAACCGCACGGTGGTGATAAAAATGGATGTGGGTAAATGAACGATTCTGAAGATGATACAGGGCTGAGCAGGGTTTTGCTCTGCTGTACGTGGGATTGCCATGCACTGTAGCCAACCCAACAGCAACTAACAGCTCCAGGAGTAAAGTGAAAGTCTTGATTGCTGCATATTTTTTCATGATTGCTAATCTGCAGTCTGTCACTCACTGGCTTGTGCCAGCTACCGTTTGAGACCGTGAAGTCCTAGAAAAGTCATTTCACCCACCTGTCCCTCAGTCTCTTCGTCTGTAAGTGGTCCACACTTCATAGGGATGTCATGAGGATGGATGCCTGGAAACTCCTGCAAGTAGTTCCTGGTATGTTCAGTGAAAATTAGCTTTTCATGAGGACAGGGCACGTCTTTCTTCATGTATCTGTGCTGCAGTAAGATTGTTAATACCATGAGACATAAAAGGGCAGCAATTAAGAGATCAAATAGTACACTGCTTTTGGTAAATCTGCCGCACAAGATCTCTTTCAAGCATTGAAAGACAAGGATGTTACTTTGAGGACTAAGGTGTGCTTGGCCTCATATGTACGGAAAAGTTGGACACTGAATAAGGAAAACTGAAAAAGAATTGATGCATTTGAAGAATATTGAAAGTACAATAGGTTGTTAAAAGAACAAACAAGTCTATTTTGGAAGAAGTACGGCTTGGGTACTCCTTAGAAGCAAAGATGGTGAGGCTTCATCTCATATATCATGTTAAGAGGATAGACCAGTCCTTGGAAAAAGGACATCATGCTTGGTGACAGGCGGGGAAAAGACAAAGAGGAAGATTGTCAACAAGATAGAATGCCACAGTGGCTGCAGTTATGGGCTTGGACGAAAGAATGTCTGTGAAGATGGCCAGGCATAGGTGGTGCTCAGGGTTTTTTTTACTAGGGAAAAGAGCGGATGTTGGTGGGCAACTTGCAGTCTGTGCCACAGCTCTTAATCCATGGATGCTAAACTTTATTCTGTAGTTGATGAAAAACAGCTAAGTGTCCCTAAGAAGAGATAATGTCATGTTGAGGTTTGGGTTTTTGGTCACTCTGGAAGCTTGCTGGGTGGGTCAAGGCGAGCAAAGGAGGCCTGTTTAACAGACTTCCTTACACTTTGTTCTGCTGTTTCTAGAGTTCTTGCAGGAGTCAGTAGCTTGGTTTCTCAGGTGCTTCCAGACAGAAGTAAGGATGTTGCCCACCAATACCTGGTCTTCCCTTTAATAAGACAACCCTTGAGTTTTAGCAGAGAGCACAGAGGTCCCACTAGAGACCACACTTCACAGATTCCCTTGCAGTTTGGTGTGGTCATACGATTGTGTTAGAATGGCAACTATCAGGCTCCTTGGCCATTCATTCAGTGACTGCTGATCAAGCATTGCGTCTGGATGTCGGGTCTGGCTGCGAGGAATGGTCTGATGGATGCTGGGCCGACTGGTGCGCTCTTTAGTAACACTTACTGCAGCACGATCAGCTCTGCTCTATTTGCTTCCCTTTGCTGCAGGACCCCCGGAGCAAACACAAGTTTAAGATCCACACCTACTCCAGCCCCACGTTTTGTGACCACTGTGGCTCTCTGCTGTACGGGCTCATCCACCAGGGGATGAAATGTGACAGTAAGTACTCTTCATTTCAGGCTGCCCCTTCATGGTGGGGGGGGGGGGTCCAACTCTGCCCAAATCCCTGACCTACTGGGTGGGTGGTGTACTAGCCATGTACGAGCTTCCCAGCAATCCTTGCCTCCGCTCCAGTGTACGAGGGTCTTAAAAACTATCACGATGCTGTAAGGCAGTGGTTCTCAACCTGTGGGTCATGACCCCTTTGGGGGTCAAACGACCCTTCCACAGGGGTGGTCTAAAACCATCGGAAAACCTATTAATAGTTCACACTCTATAATTACATATTGTTTTGTGATTCATCACTATGCTTTAATTATGTTCATTTTATAACAATGAAATGACATCTTGCCTATCAGAGATTTACATGATGATCCATAACAGTAGCAAAATTACAGTGATGAAGTAGTAACGAAGATAATTTTATGGTTGGGGATCACCACAACACGAGGAACTAACTGTATGAAAGGGTCATGGCATGAGGAAGGTTAGAACCACTGTGGTCAGGCAATCCTTCGGCCGGGCTTGCTGGTGAGTATGTAGTGGGTTACTGAAGGATAGATGCTTGACACCTGGGTGAGGAGGCTGAGTGGGCCACAAGCCTGCAGGCTTATTCCAGTGGAGTGAAGCGGGTTGCAAGAGCTTCGAGAGGGCACAGCTTTTGACATGCACTCTTCCCACCTTTGCTTATGTCATATATACCCCAGTCCTACTGATCAAAGTCACACGGAGAGGGTCACAGCATAATCAGAGGGGTGGGTCTGAGGGGGTTTCTCCCTTCCACCCCCCAACGTCCTTCTTTCCCCACGATGCATTTCTAGTTCCTATAACTTGGCGGCAGTGGGAAGTTACTCTCTGCTGCATCTCTGAGTTTGGGTGAGCTGAGAAGGTGTCCACTCACTACCCTGTGTCCTAGGGAAAGCCATGTCCGCAGCTCCTGGGAAATCCCTGAAATGCAGGTCCCAGGGGGAGGAGCCAACATCTCTCAGTGACTCTCCACGTGGAGTGAGTCTCTATTCGTGCACACTCTCCGGGCGCAGGCGCCGCCCTGGAAAACATCTGGGAAGTCAACCAGCGCAGTTGCACTGCGGAGGAGTGTGCCGAGGTCTTCAACGCACAGGTCTAGGGATCTGATTGCGCTTACAGACATAATTAATAGGGCCTGCCCTTTTAGTGTGATCGCTGTAATCATTTGTGTCATAGACCTGTCCAGATCCCATCCCCCACCTCCACCCCCGTTGTCACTTGAATCCCAGCATTTTGGGGTCCCAGTGGGTAAAGGGGTGAGGTTTTTTATTCTGATGAAGATTCACAGTCTCAGAACCCCCTAAGGGCAGTTCTGTGAGGGGTGGGGGGAGAGGCAAGGGGGAGGAGGTGGTTGCTGTGAATCGGAATCAACTTGAGCGCAGTATTTTTTCGGGTTTGAATTTTGGAGGCCTGCTAGGGCAGTCAGTTAAGCAGCGGGGCTGTTGTTTTGAGTGAGAAAGTCAAGGATGTCTTCCCTGAAGCAGGTCTACTGTGTCCTGTAAGGTTGCTCTGAGTCAGAATTGCCCTTGACTGCCTAGAACAGGGATGGGTGACGGGCCCGATTGACTGATGCAGGGGGCCAAAAGTCTAGCCTCTTGACTCTGTTTGGGACATCTCTGGAGGGACAGGTCCTCCTGAGCTCACAATTCCAATCGGGTTCAGTTAGAGTGTCTCTTTCCGCCCAGACCTGCCTCCCTGACTACCTTCAGGTGGAGAGCCCGAGACGCTCTTACAAACCCGCTTCCAAACGCCGACCCCAGCGCCTGTTTCTGGGAACTTGATCTGTTACCGTTCTTTGCTGTGAATATTCAAGAATCAGGACATGTCACCAAAAAGGCTGGATTATTGTTTACCTTGGAAAGGAAAAAAGAAAGAAAAAAGGAGGGAGAGAGATGTTGGCACTCGTGGCTTGCATTCCTGCATGGGGGGCCCCTGGCAGGATGCTGCTTCCCAGATGGTCCAGCCTGAATCGCCCCACGGACCTTCTAAGTGACTGCAGGAGGCTGTTTCAAGCCCCACCTGGCATCTCCAGGAAGGACAGTATCAGTCTCCCGCGTCCATCAGCGTTGGAGGGTAATAGCTGGAGAAGCCCCCATGCTCCGAGGAGCCCCTAGCATGGCCCGTGGGTCTTGGCCAGGCTTGTCGTTCGCAGCTGGGTGACCAGGGAGGGCCAAGCTGGCCCAGTGTGGGGTCCAGGCAGATCCACCTCCACCCCCCACCCAACGCGGCCTGATCTGTGCTTCTCTCCTTCGCAGCCTGCATGATGAACGTGCACAAGCGCTGCGTGACCAACGTCCCCAGCCTCTGCGGCACCGACCACACGGAGCGCCGTGGGCGCATCTACATCCAGGCCAACATCGAGAGAGAGGTTCTCATTGTTGTCGGTAGGTGGGGCCGGCCTCCTGGGGGTCCTAACCCCCTGTGCGTTTGAAGAGGGGCTGGTGGTGGGGGTGGGGTGGGCTGCCTCTCTAGTACCCACAGAGGACGGTCGCATGGACAGGGTGGAATGGGGCACTGCCTTCAGACCCCCCCTTCTTGGAGCACTTGGCTCCGTGACGATCCTGAGTACCTGTGCCTTTGTGAGACTATCCCATCTCAGCACGTGGGACTGTGACCTCAGCTCGGAGGTCCCCGCTGCTTTCCCGGCCTCCTCCCAACCCCTCCTACTCATGCTTTCGAGGTTTGACGTTCCATTTCCTGTATTAAGAGAAAGGATGACAGCGTTGACGGTTTGAATCCAGCAGCAGCTCTCCAGGAGCAAGGCTGGGCTTCCTACTCCCACCAGGGCAGTGATGTGGGGAAAAAAAATAAAAATAAAGGGAAATAAAAAAAAGAACAAAAGGAGAAAGGATGTGCGTGCCTTCCCCAGAAATGATTGGTGGGGGCTGGCGTCCCAATGATAAATGCCAGGTGAGAGATGGAGGACCTGGGATGGACCATACAATTCAGTGGAACCTCTGAGACATCCCTTCTTCAACTTCCTGGGGGCGTCACTGTCTCCGTGACCATTTTTGCTACAGGCATGCCACATCTGAAATACCGCATTCTCCTAAGAGGGGGAGGCAATACTGCAGGGCCAATGGGGCCAGGGGCAGGGAAGGGGGACTGTCTTGTCCACGTTTAACTGACGACTCAGGGACCGCTTGACTTGCAACTTAGGGGGTTCAAGGGAAAAGGGAACTCCCTGGTGCTGACTCAGTCCCTAAGGAGTAAAAAAGCCAAGGCAGAAACCAAGCCCGAGAATGAAGCCCACCCAGGGGAGAGATCCACAGGGACCCGGGGCACAGACTGCTACTGACTAGCCTGTAATACACGCACAGACACAAGGCGCTGTGCACTGGCAGGTGAGGATGTTGATGGTGGAGGAAATTGCTTCTCCCCAAATTGGTTGTTTTCTGGGGCTCAGCAGTTCTCTCGTGGTGGGAGAGCTGAGCGTCTTTTACAAACAGCTGTAAGAAAAATCTCACATGTAATTTCTGTTCGAAACCAAGTTTTGTGAGCCCCCGTGGGCTTTTAGAAACGGAATGTCGCACTGCGTTGATTTTCTTTCTGAGGAAGGTCAGTGACTGTTGGAGGGTCTGCGGGAGAAGCCTGTAATCATTACAAGTCCTCCCAAACAACCCACCTGGGCCTCTGTGATGCATGCCTAAACTTTCTGTTAATGAAAACCAAAATAAAAACCTTTGCCGTGCAGTTTGCGAGCTACTCTGGAGGGCAGCGTAGAATCGCCCCATAGGGTTTACAGTGCGGTACGTCTCTGGGAGAGCAGACCACCACATCTTCAAATCACTCGCCTCTCAGCTGATGGCTGAACTCTCTCCCACTGGGCCCCCAGCCTGCCTTTACGAGCTGTTGGCATCAGAGGTGACGGATTTAGTGAGTTAACACGCCCCTCTGCAAACTGCAAAGTGAGTGGTCGGAACCCATCGCTTTTGAGAAAGATGCACCCTAAAAGATTCAAAATTTGGGGAACCTCAAGGGGTAAGTTCTACTTAGTCCTCCAGGATTGCTGGGATTCAGAATGGGACTCCCACACAGTGGGGTGAGGCGTGGTGCTGCTGAGGAGCATACACGAAACTTTCCTGCCTTCTAGTGGCGTGATTTGGGAACTGCACCAGTTTTTTAAAAAAAAGATCCTGGGCTGTTGGTTCAGGCGCTGAAAGCTTTCCATCCTTGGGATAATCTTGGGAGGTATCTGTGCTCATCTCATTTTATAATGAAGACACCGATGCTCTGAGAATCCAATCAATTTCTCAGGCTAATAATAATAATAATAATAAAGTAAAAAAGTCATGATGGAATGTTTTCTCTTTAGTTTTTGAATTTTTCTTTATTGATTGAATATTTTTCTCTTTAATGTGTCAGTCATTGCACTGAGTAATTCATTTTAGGTTGTGTCATGTTTATCTCTCCAACACCACTAATGACACCTCTAAGGATCAGACTTGCTTTTCAAGACTTTTAGAAAGGCCTTGTGCTGCAGTGTGTCATTTAATCTCTCGACTGTTGCTTCTGTGAGCACTGACTGAATGAAATCTTTAACGACTGCAACCTTCTCTCCATTTGTCGTGATGTGATGTGTTGGTCTCGTTACGGGCCTTTGGGTTGCCTTCACATGGAGTTGTCATCCGTACTGAAGGCTGCCACCCTGGGTCTGCGTCGACAAGTGCCTCACATCCTCCTTCCTCCTCCCAGGTTGTTTTGTCTGCCTATTGCAGGTGGTAAAAAGCATTCCTCTAACCCTGAAGCCAAATTCTTCTTTCTTGAATCCAGTTTCTTTGGTTATTTGCCCAGCAGCTAGATTGGATAAATACTATGCATGCCTTTTCTGATTTTAAAACACAAACAGTCTTCCTTTGCTCTGTTCACCCAACTTTCTCTTGATCCATGTACAGGTTCTGTATGAACACAACTAAGTGTTCTGCAATTCCTGGTCTTCTCAGGGCTATCCATAGATGGTTTATGCACTCAGGTTCATGCCCTGGCCTAGTCAATAACACACAAGTCAACATCTTTTTGGCATTCTTTGTTTTCAGCCAAGATCCACTTGACATTACCAATCATAGCCCTTGTTCCACATCCTCTTCTGAACCTGACCTGATCCCCTGGCAGCTCCCTGTCAATGTATTGTTGCAACTGTTGTTGGATGATCTTCAGCAAAAATTGACTTGTATGTGATATCAATGGTATTGTCTTATAATCTGAGCGTTCTGTTTGGTCACCTTTGTAATGGGTACAATATGGATCTCTTCCTTTCACTTGACCAATTTCCTGGTATAGATAATGAGTGCTTTTAATGCTTCATCAGTTTGTTTAAACATTTCAGTCAGTATCCCATCAAGCCCTGAAGCCTTGTTTTGACTCATGCCTTTCATACAGATTGAACTTATCCCTTTAGCACCATGAGTTCTTGCTCATATGCCACCTCCTGAAATGTTCTTTTGGTACTCAATGTTCTTTCCATCTTCTTTTGATGTTTCCTGTATGATTCAATGTTTTGCCCTTTAGGATCTTCCAATAGTGCAACTCTAGGCTTGAATATTTCCTTGAATTCTTTCCGTTTAAGATATGCTGAGTATATTCTTCCTTTTGTTGGGTTCTCTAATTCTAGATCTTTGCACATTTCACAAAAATATTTTACATTGTCTTCTTAAGATGCCCTTTGGAATTTCCTGTTCAGCTCCTTGACGTCATAATTTCCCCCCCATGTATCTTAGCTACTCTATGATTTAGAGCAAGTTTCAGAGTCTCTTCTGACATCCATTTTGATCTTTCCTTTTTTTGATCTCGTCATCTTGAAATTCAGGTGGGATAGCTTCACGATCCTATTTTGGCTCTCATGAACTTGCTTTAATTATCTTCAGCTTCAACCTGAACTTTCAAAAGGAAGTCAAACTCACTGCCATTGAGTTGATGCAGACTCACAATGGCCCTATGGGACAGGGTGGAACTGCACCTGTGAGTTTCTGAGACGGTACCTCTTCAGTGGAGTAGCAAGTCTCCTCTTTCTCCCCAGCAGGAGCCGGTGGTGGAGAACGGCTGGTCTTGCAGTTAGGAATCCAGTGTACAGTCATTACGTCAGTTAGGAGCAATCGGTTGTCTGATCCACAGTCAGCTCTAGAACTGTTCTCCCAGCTGATAGTGAGTTTCTCTTCCCACAGATGTAGTCTACTTGGTTTCTGTGTGTTCCATCTGGAGAAGTCCAAGGGTACAGTCATGGGTCCTGCAAAATCCTGTCGTGCGACCTTCAACTTCATGTCTATCACCAAGACCATACTGTTCCTTCTTTGTTTCCAACATTTCTGTTCCAATTGCCAATAACTATCTATGCATGTGTGATCGATTTCAGATTGAACATGGTAAAATGCTTTGATTTCTCCTCATTAGCCTTAGTGGATGGCTCATAAATGTGAGCAATAATTATCTTGACTGACTTCCCTTGTATTTGGATAGATATTATCCTGTCACAGACAGCATTGTACTTCAACATAGATCTTGAAATGGCCTTTAGGAGGATGGATGGGATGCTTCTCCTCTTCAATCTGTTATCCTGGGCTGAGCCCCGGGGGCGTAGTGGTTGAGCGCGGGACTGTGGTCCACTAGGATGGAGGTTCAATTCCAGCAGTGGCTTCACAGGAGCAAAGGCTGGGCCTCCTATGCCCACCACCAGAGGGCAGTGATGCCCCAAAAAACAAACAAAAAAATCTGTTATCCCTTGCACAGTGAACCGTATGATTTTCTGATTCAAAATGACCAGGAACACGCCATTTCAGCTCACTAATGCCCAGCATGCCATCCTTGAGGGATTCCACTTCGTTTTTGACCACATCCAGTTTTCCTTGATTCATACTTGGTACATTCCAAGTTTCCATGATTAATCAATATTGGCAGCTATTTCTTCTCATTTTGAGTCATGCCCCATCAGCCAGTGAAGGTCTGGAAGACTTTACTCCCGAAGGCGTTCCCTCACCCACATCATAGGGTCAACTCCACTTGCAGGAGGCAGTTCTTAAGACTTTTTGAGTGCCTTGGATCTGAGAAGCTCCTCTTTGGCACAGTGTCTGGCAGTGTTCTTCTGCTCATAGCGAGGTTTGCATGATCTGACAATGCTTCACTGCTCACCATAAGCTTCTCTGCGGCTACTTTCTCTGAAGATGACTGTTCTTTGTGTAGAAACTCTGTGGGAATCTGTCCACTTTGACATAGCTTCCAGCATCCCAGAACACACAAGCCACCACACGAAGACCAAGTGACAAACAAATGGTACAGGGAGTCCATATCCTTAGGTCTGTATGACTATATTTTTATTCAGCCCTTTTCCAACTTGGTACCATGCTGTGTCCTTAAGAACTGTGTTAGTCCAGGTAGACTAGAGAAGTAAATTCATAAACACACATATGGATATAAGGGAAAGGTTTATATATAAGAGGAGCGGAACATTGAGAAAGCATCCCAACCCAGTCCAGTTCAAGTCCGTAAGTCCGATATTAGCCCATATGTCCAATACCA
The DNA here is from genome assembly GCA_004026705.1 of Nesogale talazaci. Classification (NCBI taxonomy): domain Eukaryota; kingdom Metazoa; phylum Chordata; class Mammalia; order Afrosoricida; family Tenrecidae; genus Nesogale; species Nesogale talazaci. Next base: position 320,834 of record PVJH01000303.1, on the reverse strand, counting down.
ATCCACAAAGTCCTCCTCAGACTCATGAAGCACATATAATAATGCCAGGAAAATCACAGGCCAGTGGGTGCAGGGTCTTCTGTATCCAGCGGTGGCAGAAGCATCCCAGCGCTGGCAGGGGTCTCCCCATGACTCCTCGTTCCCAGGGCGCAGGGTCCATCAGCAGTATCCATTGGCAGGAGAAGGATCTCAGCACTGGCAAGGGTCTCCTCGTGGCTTTTCTGGCCCCAGAAGTTCGGTTCCTTCTGGGTAAGCCCATTTGGCTTTTCCTCTGACTCCTCCAGTATCCAGGAATCAGGATCAATCAGCATTCTGTCATCCCATGTTGTCAGTAGCTTGTCTCCAAGGAACTGAGTCTCTGGTCTCTCATCTCCAATTGGGAAAAACCACAAAATTCTTCAGAATTCTCGGAGAAAGCCATACCCAGACAGAGGTCTCACTGGCCACCTCCAGATTGACAGGCTAGACTCCACCCCAATACTCTTAGTCAAATTGGCATCAGAGTACATGACTGCACAACAACCGACGCTCCATTAAGCACATTTCATCTACATTTGCATTCAGACCCAAATTCTTATCCATATTTATATTCCTGATGATCCCTGAAAAGTTGGAGCTGTTCCTCAGAAGCAAAAGTGCTCTCACCACACTCCTATGCATCAAAGTGCTTTCTTAGATGGCAACATGTCCCAGAGCAGTGGTTCTCAATCGTCCTCATGCCATGACCCTTTCATACAGTTGCTCATGTTGTAATGACCCCCCCAACCATAAAATTACCTTCATTGCTACTTCATAGCTGTCATTTTGCTACTGTTATGAATTAAGTGACCCCTGTGAAAGAGTCATTTGATTCCCACAAGTGTTGCAACTCACAAGTTGATAATTGCTGTCCTCGATAGACTTAGATACCTCCACTATTGTGGTATTTACATCTTTCCCGAGATTTGACACCTACACAGCAGAAGAAGAAGAGCATCCAGGAGAACCAAATCCTTGACTGCTGATTATGAAAAGTTGAATGTCACATTGAATTCACTCTACACCCGTTTCCATGAGAGATTTAAAAAGTACTCTCAGAGAAAAAAGCCTGATAGCAAAGACTGGTGACACTGTTGCAAGCAGAGAAAATGTCGGCTAGCAGAGTGATTCGAACAAGGCCAAAAGAGTATGAGAAATCTTAGAAGGGCCCTTCAGCTGCACAGTTCTTGTGACTGTCCTCCTTCTACAGCCAGTGGGTTAGGGCAGGATCAGTAGAACAGGTGTTGTTCTTGAATGGCCAAGTGGGAGGTGGGGTAATTTAGAGTGATGAGATGTTTACAGTGTGAGAAAGGGGGCATGCAATGCGATGTTAAGTGTTCACTCATTTGTTCACAAAGGGCCCAAGCCCCAGGCTGGATGCGATGATGAATGAGATCTAGTCCTGGTCTTGAAAGACTTTATAGTTTAGTGGGTGAGAGAGAGGAAATGAAAGTATCGTATATACTCGAGTATAAGCCAACCCGAATATCAGCCTCAAGGCCCCTAATTCCAGCACAAAAACTGCATAAACATGTGCCGAAAAGCTTGGCTTATTCTTGAGTAAATATGGTAATCAAGGCGAGAAAAGTAAAACTAGTGAGGCTCACTGAGTGCATGAAGGAGTAATTGATCTTCACCACAACCCTTTGCCGTAGGTATTGTTATTGTTATTATTATTATTATTATTATCACCCCATTGTCCATATTAGGAAATGGAGGTGCAGAGCTAATGGGATATCTTGCCAGAAATCGCCCAGCGTGGAGCCAGAGCCCAGGCTTTGCAGCCCAGTGGTCTGGTTCCATGGTTCACAGTCTTGCCGGGGTGCTGTGCTTCCAGCAGAGAGCAGGGTATGCAAAGGCAGCACAACTGAAACCAAACCCACCGCCATCGAGTTGCTTCTGACCCACCATGGCCCGAAGGGAGAGAGGAGACTGACTGCTGCCCCTGTGGGTTTCCAAGACTGAGAATTTGTTGGGAGCAGTTGGTGGTTTCAGTTTAGATGGATTTGTTGACTTGTCTGCTGATTGACTCCGCCTGTTGAATTGGAAGTTTGTAGGCGAGGGTCCTGGACATATCAGTCTGAGATGTTGGACTTGAGATGGAGGGAAGGTGAAGACTCACCAAATCAAGGATCCTCTTCTTTGTCTCTAAATGAGTTGGTCCCCTGAGGCTTGTCGAGGTATGTTATGCCCAGTGGCAGCTGCCCAGTTTAAACCCACTAGTCACTCCATGAGAGAAAGCCGAGGCGGCATGCTCCTGTAACTATTTCTGGTCTCAGGAACCCTACCTGGTGTTGCTGTGAAGGAGAAGCAACTCGATGTCAAAAGGTTTGCTTTTCCAGGTCTTAAATCTCAGGGGTCACTGAGTGCACAGCTGTTCTCCTTAAAGGTCAGCCCACGTGTGTGCCCAGAGCACTGTCAGGGTCTGCTGCAGGGCTGTGATGCTTTACCTCTGGGGAAATGGCAATAGCTATTAAAATGTGTACACAGTGCATACTTGGACTTGCACATTTCATTTTCTGGAATATATCTTATCGAGACAAAAAGACTAACATACAAGGAAATTAAATCCAGAACACACAGGCTTATTGAAGTTGTGTTTACAGTAGCAACAACATAAAAGACAATCTAATGGGGGGTGGGCATCCCTTGGAGAGAGCAGCATGCAATCCAAAAAGCAGCACATCCCAGGGTGGTGGGGCTTCTTTGTAGCTGCTTCTCTATCCAGGAACTGACCACACAGGTGCATTCACATTGTGTGACATCATCCTTCACCAACATGACATTCATTACATTCAAGGGGAACCATTCATGCACTTCTCTCCTGCCGTGGTGCTCAACCTTCCCCAAGCCACAACCCTTTCCTACAGCTCCTCATGCTGTGGTGACCCCCCAACCATAAAGTGATTTTCGTTGCTACTTCATCACTGTCATTCTGCTACTGTCATGAATCGGGTGACCACCGCAAAAGGGTCTTTCAACTCCCAAAGGGATTGAGACCCACAGGTTGAGAGTGGCTGCTCTACCAAATCATTATTTCACTACCATTGACATAATCTCCATGTTCTTTTGTGGTTTCCAGAGAAAAAAACCAAATACATTTAAACAAACTCTCCCACTGAACCAACCCTAGCAGGAAAACTGAAGTCCATGATGCCAGCCATGGGATGTTGCTTTGAGGAGGTCGGGTGGCTAGGTAGTCTCAGCCGGGACAGAGCCAGGCCCAGGCCCTCTCAGGATGGTTTGTTTGGGGCTTATTAGCAATCTTCCATACACAGACGATATAGCCCAGCTTACTGAAAGCGAAGGGGGCTTGAAGGGCTTGTTGAGGAAGATGAGAGGAGGGCAGCCTTCAGTATGGATTCCGACTCAATGCCAAGAGAGTCAAAATCTTCACAATTGGACCAATAGGTCACATCATGGTAAGTGGTGAAAGGATTGAAGCTGCCCAGGGTTAGATCTTGGAACCACAATCCTGCTCATGGAGGCAGCAGCCCAGAGAGCAAATGTTGCGTTGCATGGGGTGAATCTGCTGCATAAGACCACCTTCGAGGGTTGAGAAGGAGGAATGTGACCTTGAAGACTTCAGTGTGCCTGATCCAAACCAAACCAAACTAAACCAAACCAAACGTTCTGCCAACGAGTGGATGCTGATTCAGAGGGACCCTGTAGGACGGAATGGAACAGCCCTTGTGAGTTTCTGAGTCTGTAACTGTTTACAGGAATAGAAAGGTCCTGTCTCTCCCCCCCAACCCCCCCAGATCCACTGGTGGTTTCAAACTGCCCACTGCAGTTTCCAGCCTGACTCATAACCACGACACTGCGCTATCGCTTCTCAGATCTGACCAAGCCGTGGTATTTTCAGTGGTCTCATATGCATGTGATAATTGGACACTGAATAAAGGAGATCAAAGGGAAATAAATGCATATGAAGTATGCTGGAGAAAAATATCTAAAGTCCTCTCTCTTGGGATTAGTACAAGCAGAATGCTTCTTCAAGGCAAACATGGGACTATATCTTCTCCTGCGCTTTGGACAGGTTATCAAGAGAGACTGACCTGAGAGAATGATCTCTCACGCGTGGTAGAATATAGAAGGGCAGCGAAAAAGAGGAAGCCCCGGGAAGAGAGGTCTCAATGTGGTGACCGCAGCAATGGGCTCAAACAACGGCACACTTGTGAGGACGGCAGGCTGGACAGGTTTCATTCTGCTGTTCCCAGGCCCACCGAGCCACCCTTTGGGTGAACTTTGTGGTGTTTGCCCAGGGTTGCTGTCTGGTACTTTTCTCCCTTTCTTCTCTGTGTGTCTTACTTCGCAGGCCCTCACTCTCTTTCCCAACTCCTGGCTCAGCTCAAGGTCTTTGCCTGAAAGAAACTCCCGCCACTAATTTTCCCCATTTGTGACTTGCCCAAGTCAGAATCTCAGCCAAGGGTGGTCACACTTCTGGCTGCTCTCGGTGTGTTTCCGGCATCAGTAGCGTTGCCCTTGTCTGAGAACTTGTTAGAAAGGCAGAACCTTAGGCTCCACCCCTGCCTGCCGGATAAGGCGTTTTAACTGTGGAAACACTGCCTTAAAGTGGCTGATTGGCATTTTTCCACCCTGGAAGCCTTGCAGAGGACAACCTCCATGAAGGAACGTGTGCTCGCCACCAGGTGTCAGGCTTTAGCTACACACGCACTGCCCATGGTCGCTGGACGGCTAGGACCCGCGGGACCCACCTAGGCGGGTGGGCGTCTGGCCTCCCAGGGGCATTTCCATGACCTCCATCGTGAAGCTTTGGTGTCAGCATTTCAGGGCCCCGATTCGCCTTTCATTGGTGACCGAGGCCGCCCGCGGGCCCTACCTACCTCTTGGCCGCATGAGATCCTGGCTGGAGCCATTCCTGGAATGACCAGACAGAACGATACTGCCCCCACCACCCAGAGGAAGAAGTACCTTTCCTGCTACCAGCCTCTGGCCTGTTTCTTTTTCTTTAAATTAAAAACAGAAATGACTTAAATATGGGTCAAAAGGGAGATCAAAGCATAGGGCATTGTGTTTTAACCTAACTGCATTTGCAACAATCACATCCCTGGAACAAGCTGTGAGGGGGTTCATCTGAGATGGAATCCACTTGGGTTAATCTTGCAAATGGATTCTGGGCTTCAAAAACCCTTCGTAGCCTTCTGCAGGCTAGGTGTTCGCATTGTGTGTGTGTGTTGCAAGTTTTAGAACCTTTATTAGATCATCAGGCACTAGTTTACTTGCACACTGACTGTAAATTTTCGAAAGTGGTGACAGGCACAGAGGTAACCAATGTCAGGACCTTGTTTGGGGAAGCTTCATAGACATTACTTTTCCTGGACAACCACGCATGGATATGGAATGGCACGTTACTAATTCCTTTGGCCCAGACAGCTTTGTTGAGCCTGGTGTCGATTCATACCGCTGGTGTCCCCATCCCTTTATGGCAAACTTCTGAATCTTCTTGAACAGCCTAGGGGCACGCTTCTTGAAGTCCACACCATGGATGCGCTTGTCACTATTGATGGTGTACTCTCTGGTCACGACCTCGTTGACAGCGGAATGGCCTTGTTCTTCTTTGTGGGAGCCATAGTAGTGGGACTTGGCTGGGTGCAAGTGTCTTTGAGAAAACTCTCAGGCACATAGACCTTCTATCTCTCAGCCACCAGAAGCCGGCCTTGGGGGGTGGAGTTGGGGGTACAACCCTTCCTTGAAGTCCTCAATTCTGGTCAGCTTCTCCACCAGGCTGCCTCCCCTCATCTGAGCCGGACCCCCATGTGTGGTTATCACGCTCTGGGCCAGACACTGTTTATTACTTCACCTAGGTTCCTTACTCGGCATTCACTCTTGAAGTTCAGCTACTCTACCTTCCTTCAGTTATGGCTTTTATTTTCTACAATCCTTGGGTCACACAGGCTGGTGTGCTTCTTCCCTACGGACTTAGTTGACATCTCACTTAGATGCTGATTATTTGAAGACAAGCCTTTAAGATGGCTCTTTCTGATAGCCAGGCACCCTCTGGTTCTCCACCACGCTGAGTTAAAGCAGCGATCTCTTCCTGAGGCTGACTATCCCATAGGGCCAGGTCAGAACTAATCATCATTCATCCGTATAGCTATAGTTTATATATATCTCTGGCACATTTTAGAGACATTGTCATCATTTTACGATAGAGAACATGATAAATCATCCCTTCGGGGCATAAAGTAATTCTATCGAGGGTGTCATTGATTGTAACCAGTGGTGTTGAATTGCAAACGCTGTTGGGAAAAGGAAATTGCACAAGTAGAGTCTGGGTGTGAAACACAATGTGTGAGTTATTGACTTGTACAGATTAAGTTCTTAAGTGAACAGACACTATTTACACAGACATGGGGTCCTGGGGATAGGGCAGCATGTTCAATAACACTCATTCACCAAGACCGAACCATGCCTGCAAGATTTTTTTTCCTTTGCATCACTGCCCTGGTGGGGGTAGGAAGCCCAGCCTTGCTCCCAGAGAGCTGCTGCTGGATTTGAACCACCAACCCTGTGGACTGCAGTCCCGCACACAACCACTACGCCACCGGGGCCCATCTATCTGCAAGATTAATACAGGTCATGTTGATTTGCTGCAAGTCTCTACTACTTACAGACAGACCAGCTGGTACAGTGGTTAAGCATTTGGTTGCTAACCAAAAGATCGGTGGTTTGAATCCACTAGCCACTTTCTGAGAAAAAGATTTGCAGCTTTGACAACCCTTTGGAGCAGTTCTGCCCTGCGCTTTTGGGGCCACTGTGAGTTAAAATTGACCAGATGATGTTGGGCTTGTCCATAATCCATAATTGGGGCGATCAATGGTGATTCAGTGTTAGAATTCTTGCATCCCACGCACTGTGCATGCCTCTGTCAGTTGGGGCTTGTGTGTGGCTCTGGTGCTGAACAAGGTTTTGTGGCTCTTTCAGATCAGAGGAGACTAGGGAGAAAGGTCTGGTAATGAACCCCCATGTCAGTTCACAGAACCTCTTTGGCTCAGAATAGATCTTCAAGTGATCATGGGCGGGCTGTGGGAGCAGGCAGTGTTCCATTCCATTGTCCCCCATGAGTCAAGGGCCAGCTGCCCAAGGGGCAGATTAGAACACCGCCACCTGTAATGACAGACATGACACGTGGATTTTGAAGTCTGGTTTGGGTTTGAATTCTGGCCCTTTCACAAATGTATTCTGGGTACCTCCTGTGCCCAGCTTGTAGACCTGAAAGCCACAACAGACACACCCCGACTCTCAAGGCCTCTGCATTTTTTCTAATAATAGGAGATGAATGATAAAGATATTCAAAGAGGGATACCGACTCGACAGAAAATAAAATGAAGTGGAGTGGAGTGATAGAGGGTGACAAGAAACCTGTGGGCCTTGGTTCAGACCCTGGCATGTAGTTGAGACGTGAATGTTAACGCAGAAGAGAGCCAGCTCATTGAAAGTCAAGGGAAGACCATTTGAGGCAGAGGAACCAGCCCAGGCAAGGGCCCTGCATGCGGAGTCAGGTGAGCTTGTATAGCACAGGAGCCAACAGAAAGAGGGTTGGCTGGAGCCTAGTGATGATTGGGTCAGAGGATGGGAGGCTAGACAAGAGAAGGTGGGGGTCTTGTAAGCCGCATAAGCCCCAGGATGCATTTGGGTTTCAGTGTAAACTTAAGGGGACTTAGATCTCTGAAGTATTGGGGGAGGCCTCACTCAAGGTCTTATAATTACCCTAAGAATGCGGTGAAAGAATGTGAACACCTACTTTTAATCACCTAGTCAGTGGAAGAAGCAGGGTTTACATCCAGGTTCCACCATGGCAGGACATACACTGGAAGATACCTGGTAAGACAGGATAGAGAGTAGGGGCACAGTAAGTCCAGAATGGTTGAGCCACAAGGTTTTAGGAAAGACCTGCTCTTCTTATGCTTGCCCTGTTGCCTCAGAACTGTAGGGTCAGACTCTCTTATGTGCTTGGTATTTACGTAAAAGAAGGAGCAGTATGGGCTGGAGACATCCCATAGAAATCCCTGGAGAAGGCAGCATGGGTGTAAATAAAAGGGTGAAGGGAGAGAGAAGGACTAATGCCTAACACTTTGTGGATGCTCACCAGGTACCAGGCACTGAGGTGAAGAGATGTCTGTGGGACTCACACTTCTAGCAGTAGCCTCTCCATCTGGTCAGGGTTATATTAACACTACTTCTACCACCACTAACCACACAACCACCACCGCCACCAGCATCACCACCACCAACATCACCACCATAATCAGTAACACAGCCACTACCACTACCGTCAGCATAACCATCACCACCACCACCACCACCACCACCACCAACATAACCATCACCACCACCACCACCACCACCACCACCACCACCAACACCACCACCACCACCACCACCACCACCACCACCACCACCACCACCACCACCACCACCACCACCACCACCACCACCACCAACACCACCACCACCACCACCACCACCACCACCAACATAACTATCACGACCACCAACACCAACCCCACCAGAGTAGGCTCTGGTTAGAGACTCCCCTAATAAATACCGTTGCCACTGTTGTTAGGTGTTGTCCAGTTGGTTCCAACCCA
>PVJH01000303.1:0-312101 GCA_004026705.1 Nesogale talazaci | reverse complement strand
CCACCACCACCACCACCACCACCACCACCACCACCAACAACACCACCACCACCACCACCACCACCACCACCAACATAACTATCACGACCACCAACACCAACCCCACCAGAGTAGGCTCTGGTTAGAGACTCCCCTAATAAATACCGTTGCCACTGTTGTTAGGTGTTGTCCAGTTGGTTCCAACCCATAGTTATGTACATTTGACCCAATTGTATAGAGCAAAACGCTGCCCGGTCCAGTGTCATTCTCACGATTGTTCTTACCGTATGTGTGAGACCATAAAACACACTCCCCCACCACACCAAAGCAGAGGGGAAATGAGGGTGCATCTTATAGTTTGAAGGTGTGGTACCCCAGAATACTTATTGGTGATCCCACGACCTGCTTACTGTCCAATACTGCTTGCATGCTGTGGATTGCTGTGTGTTCAGGGGAAATCCCACCGCCTGGCGTCTCAATGTCAGTCAGGTCACATGATCAGGACAGCACACACCTCCCCTCATTTATAAATGAAAGTGATGATGGTTCTTAACACCACTGCTGTGTTTACACTGTTAAATATTGCCATATTTTGCTTTATTTTAATAAATATTTTAGCATACTGATATTATATGGTTCAAAATATTTTTTATTGTTTTCCTGCTCTAAAAATTGACTGTGTCTTATGGTCAGGTGCACCTTATGATCCGAAAAATATGGGTATCTTTGAGCCCATTCATACAGCTACTGTCAATTCAGCTAATCAAAGATGTTCCTCTTTTTCGATGCCTGTTACTTTACCAAATGATGTCCTTCTCCAGGGACTGGCCTCTTCTGACAACATCTCCAAGTACATGAGACAAGGTCTCCTTGCCTCTTAAGGAGCATTCTGGTTGTACTTTTTCCAAGAGCGATCTGTTTGTTCTTTTGACAGTCCATGGTCAAATATTTATCTAATAAGTGTTAGGTCATATTATTTCTGCATTACTCTTTTGCCATGATATAGTCTGGAAAGCTCACAGTTCCCAAACTAAAATTTTTATGAGGCAGTGAAGTATTTGAGGTTGTTTGTCATCTCTTGTGAGCTGTGTCTGCACAACTGAGTACTTAGAGGGCCTGGTCTCGAATTCAACTATTTTTTTCAGCCAACATTTAGTGTCCATCATATGAGGGAGGTACCCCCCCACCAAACCAGAATTTTTTTCAAAGCTATGATTTAAATCTTTTTACAAAACAACCTTATCCCCTTCAAAGTACTCTCCATTGCACTTAATACATTTGTCAAATCTGTGATTCTATTCTTGGAAACATTTTCAACTCATCTGTTGGGATGGCTTACAGCACCTCCCTCGTTTTTTTCTTCACTTCTTCTATGACATCAAATAACTGTCCTTTCATGTCTCTCTTCATTCTTGGAAACAAAAAGAAGTCACATGGAGAGAGGGCAGGTAAGTAAGTTGCATAGGGCAAGAGAGGCATGTTGTTTTTTACCCAAAGCTGGCTCATTGAGATGACTTCATGAGAAGTGTATTGTTACAGTTGCAAAACCAGTCACCCATCTGCCATATATAAGGGTTTTTTTTTTAATCACACACCTGTAATCTTTTCAGAACCTCTAAATAGAAAATTTGATTCACAATCTGCTCTGGCAGAATGAACTCCCAATGCTTTATATGTGTGCTGCTGAAGGGAGCACCCAAGTGTATTGTGAGTTGACATTTTGGTCCATTCAGGAAATTGACAGAGGCCCAGAATGACGTTTGTCATCAATCAACATTTCACCTTTTTTGAAACAAGAAACTCACTTGTACACTTCAGTTTTTCCATAGTGCTGTCTTTGTAAATTTGTTCAAACCATCACAACAATTTCTGTGGCATTTTTCCTGAGCAGAAAATAAAATTTCGTACCTGCATGCTGTTCTCTTAAATCGGTCATCACCAAAAATGAGAGTTGAGTGAAACTGCTTTTATGACAAAATTCACTGGAACAGAGAAAACCTTTCCAGGCAATGCCACTGGGTGCACTAAATTAGAGCAAGTTGCTCAATGCCCAGCGGGAAAAGTGCATACTATGAAAGTTCTGCTCTGTTGGACCAGAGCAATTCCAGTGTTTGGGGGTACACCCTCCTATGCGGGGCACTTTTTATCTCTGGTAATCCTTCTCACTTTGAATCTTTATGTTGATCCCCATCTATCAGGTGAGGAAACTGCATTTTGGGGAGACTAAGTAACTTGTTCAGAGTCACATGGTTAAGTGGCAGCTGTGGGATTCAAACCCTGGTCGGTGTGGCTCCAGGGCCCTCTCTGAGCCACACCTAGTAGGCCTCTGTGTTAGTCTGTGTAGACTAGAGAAGCAAACTCATAGACATGTGTTTGGATATAAGGGAAAGGTTTATATACAAGAGGAATGTGACATTGAGAAAGCATCCCAGCCCAGTCCAGTTCAAAGTCATAAGTCTGATAATAGCCCATATGGCCGATATTAGCCTATAATATCTCCTTCTGACTCACGAAGTCAGAGGTCAATGGGTGCAGAGTCCCGGCACCAGCAGGGCTTCTCGCTCCCAGGGCTCAGGGTCCATCAACAGCATCCATTGGTGGTAGAAACAACTCAGCACTGGCAGGGATCTCCATGTGGCTTCGCCAGCTTCAGGGGCCTGGTTCCATCAGGATAAGGCCATGTGTCTTCTCCTCCAGCTCCTCCATCTCCTCGGACGCTGCCATCTTGTCTTGTCTGCAGTTTGTTGTCTCTGAGACCAGCTCCCCACAAATGAGGGGATAGCTTCTCATCTCCCTGAAGGAAATATCGCGAGATTTCCCAGAAGTCTCAGGAGAAAGCCATGCCCACATGGAGGCCTCATTGGTACTCAATGGCTATCTCCAGATGAACAGGCTAGACTCCGCCCCTACATCTCAATCATGAAATTAACATAAGCACATGACTGCCACAGCCTCCTTTGCTGAGCTGGATGCCCTGGGAAGTTGGAGGTGGTGGGATTGAAGGCATCCACAGGCGAGGGTGTGAGAACACAGTGTCTTGAGTAAGTGTGTTCACTTGGAGATGAGAAAGATGCATGGGAGGTGCTCAAGCTACACTGTAGAAGACCAAGGACAAGTAAGCTGAGCATAGGATTGGGGCAGGTCCTCATTGCTGAATCAGCTTCCAACCTTAGCATCCAGGGCCCTTATACTGGTCGGCGAATCGGAGCCGCTGTGCCTGTCACAGAAGGTGGGGTTTTGGAGGGAATTAGGCTTCATGCCAAGGTGCAGAAGCTGGGGGTGGGAAGATCTGGAGGGCTGAGTCAGAGCTTTAAGAAAGAGCCAGCGCGAGGTGGGGGGAGGTGGAGTCGGTAGGGAACCAGAGACGTTAAACCCTGTAAGTCTTACAGGAACAGCAAAAAGGGAACTGTTGGAAAGGCCGGAGGAAGCGATTGCTGCTCTGCATGCGTGCGTGCGTGCGTGCGTGTGTATGTGTGCGTGTGTGTGTGTGTGCGTGTGTGTGTGTTGGTCAGCAGGAACAGTGGTAAGGAAGAGAAAACTGAAGAGTTAGGGAGAGTGGGCTTAAGCTGGGGCTGCTGGACACGCTGCACCTGCCTGTTGCATTATATAACACGACAGTCCTTAAAAAGTCACGGCTACAGCATCCTTCTATAGCCCAAACCTGGCCAACACTGACTTGTTCCTGAGCAGGGAAGCGGGTTCTGAGAGGTAGTCTCAGACTTAGTCTAACTGCATTTCCAGCACAGGCCGGGGTGGGGAGGTCCGTGACTCAGCCTGGTCTTGAGCTCCCTGACACTCCCACCCAGATGTGTCTAGAAGCTGGGAAGACCAAAGGGTTTCCACTGTGATGGTTCATCTCCACTGTAGGGTATCTATAACGCCTCTGCTTTGGCATTTAAAAAAAACACCATGCTCATGGGTGAAGGGTGACAGAAGACGATATAAAATATGAAAATCATAATCTATAATTTATCAAGGATTCATGAGGGAGGGAGAGAGACCTGTGAGAAGGAGGGGGGCGGAGAGAGAGGAACTGATATCAAGGGCTGAAGTAGAAGGACAATGCTTGGAAGACAGTGATGGCTGACCCCATGGATGGATGTATGGATTGTAATAAGACATGTCAAAACCCCCGTTAAAGTATTTTTTGGGGGGCATCACTGCCCTCTGGTGGTCATGGGAGCTACCCACTGCTCCTGAGAGCTGCGGTTGGATTTGAACTGCCAAGCCCGTGGGCCGCAGTCCTTACGCCACCGGGGCTCAGCCCGGTAAACACTTAACGCCACCGGGGCTCAGCCCGATAAAGCATTTAATATAAAAAAAAAATCCATGCCCAGTTTGTGTTTTTCTTCATGAGAAAATGATGCTGGCTGTAAGAGGAGGAGGAGGGGGAGGAGGGTGATGATGATGATGATGATGATGTAGTACACAATTGAATAAAGCACATCTCCAGGGGCAAGAGCCTTTCATCTCCCCTGGCTTGACATCCCTTGGCGGAGGGGTGCCACACAACTGTAGAAACACATTTCTAATTTGAGGATCAAGGCCTTCTCCCCATAGTCTCTGTATGAGTCTGTTCAAATAGCAAGAGATTTGCACACACCCCTCCTCCGCCCAAGGAACCTAAGAATACATGCTCCTTGTTCCAAGTACAAGGGCAAGTCCTCCTTAGCTGTTTCCTCTGACTTCCTGGTCCTCAATCCTCTCCCTCAAGGCAGCTGTGGTTTTAAGTTTTGTGAAACACTTGCGGGCATTTTCTGTTCCTTTCATATGAGAGCTTGTCAAAAGATAGGTGACAAAATCATTGAAACCTTGAGGAACTTCAACTCCCCAAATTTGAAACTTCCATTTGTTAATGCCTCCTCCATCTAGGTCCACACCCTACGGAAGGTGGTGTTCTCCTTTAGTAATATTTCCCCTCTGAATTCAGTGATTCTCTGTTTACGCCGCATCAAGGCAGCAGTGCTGGCCTCCACAGGGGACTAAGATCGTGTTCCCTTTAAATGTTCTATGAGTTTTGGGGACAAATGGAAGGGACAAGACCATGCCTGTAGGGTGACTAGATGAAGGTTTACGGAGAGGTTTTCATAGGTCGTCCCTGGCTACTTTCAAAGAATGAGCAAAGATATTGTCATGATAGGAGGGGGAAAAATTCTCTGGCACCACTTCCCTGTTTTTGTTTTAAATACAAAATTCTCTGGCACCACTTCCCTGTGTTTGTTTTATTTTGGGGCTCTTACATCTTATCACAATCCGTGCATTTATCCAGTGTGTCAAGCACATTTGCACATATGCTGCCATGATCATTTTCAAAGCATTCCCTTCTTCCCACTGGATCCCCTGATCTCATCTGACTTCCCTGTTTTATCTAACCCATGTGACTTTCTGTTTTCTTAGAACATCTTTATAATAAGCTCCTGTGATTGTCCCACCTTCTTTAAGAAAACATATCAAGAGTTCTCCTTTGGAGTACCAAAAAACAATCACCATCTTCTTCTGAGCTGCTCTCTCTGCTTTGAATCTGGCCCTGCCTTGCCCCTTGGAAACCAATATTTTCATTGGAACTTTCTTTTTAAGGAATCCCAGTGAGACTAAGACAAGTGTGTTACAGAGAGAACTTGACGGAAGTTATCTAGTGATTGCAAAGGCAGGTTTAAACAGTGGTTTTCTGGAATAAAGCCATTCAGGCATGAACTGGAACCCTAGTAGCAATACCTTTTCACTTACCTTATAATTACTGCCTATTATAGACATTCATTTGTGTAGTATAGTTCACTGCGTGCTATATATTCATTTATGTAGACATATCTAGTATGATTACAAGCACAAGTATAAAATATCTATGCCGATGACACGTAGCAGACCAAGAGGAGTAGATTAGAGTTGCTTTATAGGATTTTTGAGGCTGTAAATCTTTATGGATACAAATTGTCTCATATTTCTCATTTAGAGAATTGGTGGGTTAGAACTGCCAACCATTCAGTTAGTAGCCCAACTCCTAACCCTCTGTGCTACCAAGTCTTCTCCAGTAATGTTTTTAACGAAAAACATAAAAAATATTTTTACGCGAAAGGTATAATACTCTTATTATCATTGTGCAATCTAGTTTTTCAAATAATAATAGGTCTTGGGTAGTTTTTCATGTTAGGATCTATTGATCTACTTCAGGCTTTTTAACTGACATTGAATCGTCCATGTCGTACATATTCTGAGTGTATTTGACCAAAACAAACAAATAAACAAACAGACATCACCATCAAGTTGATTTTGACAACTTTGACAATAGTTGACAGGGCAATGTATGTAGTCTTTCCCATATTGATGGACATCTGGGTTTTCTTCAATTTTTGTTGACTTAAACTTTCTTGCACTTGCCTTCTATTCAATCCATGACTATTGGATAGTTCTGACAACTTAAGAAATTTCTACTGTTAAGGTTTTAGTTGATGATATTAGTTAAGCTCAAGAAGTTTCTGTCAGCTTCATTCTTTGGATAATTCACTCACTGTACAGTTATGCTGACTTATATGAAGATAGTTCTTAGCTGCCTGAGAATCTTTTAGCTCCTATGTGAAGCCGCTCTAACACCTTCAAGTATTTGCTAGCTGTGTTAGTCTGGGTAGACTAGAGAAACAAATTCATAGACATCATGTGTGTGTAAGATAGAGTTTTATATATGAGAGCAATTGACAATTGAGGAAACAGCCCAGCCCAGTCCAGATCAAGTCCATAAATCTGATATTAGTCCACATGTCTAGTCAATCTGTGAATTCCTCTTTAGACTCATGAAGCACATTCAATGATGCTGAATGCAGGAAGATCACAGTGGGTGGAAAGTCTTGTGGTGGTAGAGGCATCTCAGCGCTGGCAGGGGCCTCCATGTGGATCCTTCAGCTCCAGGGCTCAGTGTAGCTCTGTGTCTTGTCAGCTAGCATGTCTCGCAGAGAGTGAGCATGTTTCCTGACTCCAGCAAGCTATTTATCTCCTTAGCACCTCCAAATGAGGTCATCAAGCAGTGACCTGATTGACCGACTAAGCTCCATTTCTTCACTTGTAAGTCTTAAATTGACCACAGATTATGGAACTCCCACACTAGATAATCCCTAATTGACCATCCTTAAAGCCTAAAGCCGCCTAACATAGCCAATTGCTCTGTCTTGGACACAGCCCAGCGCTCTTCCCAGACACACAGTCTACTTGGCGCATCATCTTTATAAAGCATGATGCCCAAAGTGAAACTCTAAACTCCAGCTGTTACAGAAGTTACAGGGCAAGTTCAGTGACTTTCAGCGTTTTCCGACCACAGCCCACTGAGAGAAATAACATTTTATGGAGGATCACACATGCACATGAAATGGTAATGGAATCATCTTTGCCTCACTTTACTGTTTATGCTGAAATAGCCTCTTCCATTATTCCTTTGTGTTCTAAAATATTTCCTTTAAGAAAAAATAAAGGTCACGACTCTATTTCACATGGAAAACACGGTCTAGAGACTGTGATTCTTTTCCTCCTAAGACTTTGATGTATCATGGGAAGGCTCATTCCTCATTGTTTATAGGCAGGTTTTATGATTACTTCAGCCCCTGAGAGCTTTTGCATCAGTCTTGCCAGATCATCGTTCCCACACTTTTGTGCTAGTGTTTTGGGAGTCTGGGAATTCACTCGTGGACCCTAATGCACCTCATATGTTAGAGTTAAATTAACCCTTTCTTCAAGGACTATGTTGAGAGTGTTGGGGATCACCCCGCGTTTGCATTCTGGCCTGTTTCTCCTTGATAGGAGATAGCTGTGTAGCTTGTATCACAAGCCGCTCGCTTGCATCAACTTTGCTCCACACCCCTGTTTTCTTGTTTATGTTAAAAATCCATCCGAAAGCCTCTGCTGTCCACGAGGTGTGTATGATGGCTGGGAGGCAAGCCCAGGTCTCCAGATCACTGCCCCAGTGTTAGCTTCTGGTTACTTGCGGTTGAGTTGATTCTGACGCATGATAATCCCATGAGTGTTGGCCTGGAGCTCAGAAACAAACACAGAAAGGAAAAAGCAGCTATATTAAAGAATGTCTGATGAAAATCAATGTCCCTTGACCCGATTCTACTTCTCTCCCCCCCCCCCCCCACGTGGTGGAGTGCCCTTGAGTTGGTTCTGGCTCATGACAACCCCGTCAGACAGAGGACAAGTGCTCCTTGAAGAGGGTCGGGTTTGTGTGTTTGTTTCCTTAAAAGAGAGCAGATTGCCACCAGCTTTCCCCCACAGAGCTGATCACAGGTTCAAAGTGCCAACCTTTTGATGAATGGTTGAGTGTTGTAACCACCGCACCACCAGGGTTCCTTTTGTGTTCCTTAGAGCAGCGCCTTTCAAACTTGAGCACACCTCTGGGACACCTGGAGACGCTGTTAAAACTTGAACCTTGTTCTACTGTCAAGTCTGGGGTGGAAACATGCGTCTCTAACAGTCTTCTAGGTGCTGCTGGTGCTGGCTGAGCCTGACACTCTGCAGTTACTGTTTTTAGCTCCTTAATGCCAGTTCTGCTGGTAGTTTAACTCTCTTTTGGTGATGTGCTGTGTTACTGTTGGCTGTTTGATTTCACTCTTCCTCTCCCCTTTGTGAACAGCATAGGTACACACAGACTTGAGTTCACCGACATGGATGTATTGTTACAGCCGGCATCTGTGTGTCAGGCAGTGAGCTCGTCACTGAGGCGGTGGTCCTTGCTGAGCTGATACGGTAGGGTGGGCCTCAGCACATTTCCTGTTATGTGCTGGACAGCAGTGTTTACATTTTGCAGGATATGACCACTGCCACGATTACATAACTCTGCCCTCAGGGCCCCATGAAAGGGGCCCTTGGACAATTCCTAAGCAAATGGGTGTGGCTCTGCTCTAACCAAACATGATGGCATCAAAATGAGCTGCAGACTAGGCTCAGCCTGCAGCTTGTACTCTGCAATTCCTGTTTTAGGATTTGAAATAGAAAATAATGGAGCTAAATAAGTCAAATATTTACCAGATAGTATAATGGGGGAAAAACAAAGTTGAGAAGGAGGTGAGAGGTACGGGACAGAGAGAGAGAGAGCGAGAGAGAGCAAGAGAGCGAGAGAGCGAGAGCGAGAGAGAGAGAGAGAGAGAAACTTGCAGAATTGACCCAGAGGCTCTCAGCATCAAGGAGAGGAAGTAGAATTGGCGACCAGGGAAAGTCATTGTGATTGTGTTGAGTAAAGACCTCTGAAGGAGTTACAGACCCACGCTGCTCTCTGGAGGAAGAGTGTCGAGGATGAGGAAGCCGCAGGTGCAAAGGCCCTGTGGTGTGAGTGTGTGGCATGCTTGAGGGAACAGCCAAGAGACTCATGTGTCTGAGAGGAGTGAGAGGAGTCAGCTGAGGGGAGAGGGGCAGATGAGGCTCAAGGTAACAGCTGCTTTATAATCATTCTCCGAACATTGTCTTTTACTTGGAGTAAGATGGGGATCTGTTATTGCAGCTCTACTAGTTCTAGTAGGTTCGTTACATCACATACACCATTCACAACTTGATTTCTGGTGTCCTCCACTCCACGTGGAATCTCTTGACTTTCTATTCTGCCCTCAGTACCAGGAGTTGTGCCCAGCACTTCTGCATGCACTGTACCATTTAAGATAGATGCTCATGCCCCCAGGGCTTCTGTGTCCATTCCAACACATGGCCACCCACATGTTGCTGGGTGGAAGTGTGCTCTGCTTGGGTCTCCAGGTTTTTCCTGAGGTATCTTTGTGTGGGTTTGGACAGTCCATTTCCATTTTCAATTGGTAGTTAAATACTTCACTGTATGAATGGTCCCTATTTTTAGAAAGGAAGAAATTAAAGCTCAGCAAACTTCAAAAACCAACCCAGAGTCCTATGGCTAGAAGAATGTGGAACTTGAGACTTGAACCCAGACCTGTCTCAACTCCTCCCCTGAGTTCAGACACGTCAGAAGAAGCCCCACTGGGCTGGACCAGCATATTAAAGGTGTCAATGAAGTAGAATGCTAACCGGATTGGGGGAAATGATGGGTTGAAGGCCTGTTAAAAACTTAATCTCCCTTATAGAAAAGGAGACTAGGCCGCATGTTGCATAGCAACCCAATCTCTGGACCTGCTGATTCCAAACCAGCAATGCGTGGCACAAAGATGGTGGCCCACTGGCTGCTTTGAAAGCATGCTGTTGTCCACAGCTCCGTCTCTTAACCCCCAGGGCCACACATCAAGCTCCTGAAAGGGTTCATGGCATCTCCTCTGTATCTTCCCTACTAGCACTTTGATCCATAATTTTCCCCCTACGGATCAGTGTTTGAGATCTTCCTAATTGTCAAACTGTGCTTCTGTCCTGGTTTCCCTTCCTCAGCCACATCTAAACCAGTTCAAAGAGACGGCCTCACAGAAAGATCTTAGTAGTCACATTATGAGGAACAGTACCTCAAACCCCATAGGGAGAAAGAAGACTAAAGCTAAAATCCTCTGCCGAGGAAGGTTGCATGTATATGAATCAGATACACAGGGTCCTCTGAGGGGGAGGACAGTGTTTTCAGGGCAACTTGGACCAAGTCTCTGACAGCTCCTTTTTGCAATACTCATAAGATTTGGCCATCCCTAGCAGGTCTGGCCTGCAACTAGCCCAAATCGCTCCGACAAAGTATCTTTAGAACATTTGGAAAATGTTCCCTCTGTCTGGCCTTGATGCTCTATGCATGATGGAACCCCGGAATCCTGGGGTCTGTATCTGCCCACGTGGGGGGGTCTGGTGACAGTCACTGGCCCTTGTCCAGACTTGCTTTGCTCACGCCTTTCCATGACACCATGGGTGCCAAATGGGGATGGAGGCTCCGCTTTGTGTGTCAGAAGAACCACCCTGAGAGTAAGGTAGCGTGCAG
The DNA here is from genome assembly GCA_004026705.1 of Nesogale talazaci. Lineage (NCBI taxonomy): Eukaryota > Metazoa > Chordata > Mammalia > Afrosoricida > Tenrecidae > Nesogale > Nesogale talazaci. The sequence goes on along the minus strand of PVJH01000303.1, from coordinate 301,237 downwards.
TGCATATGCAATGCCATGAAGAAGACTGTGTGTGTGTGTGGGGGGGGGGGCCAGGAGGGCAGAGCCCCGGGGTGGGGGGTCCACACCCCTCCCCATCAGATGGCTGATGAACCTGACAGATGTTTTCAGGACCATCTTGGAAGCCCGCCAAAGGGCTCTTCATGAGGGCAACCACCGACTGCTCCTGAGCCCACTTCAGACACCAGTGATTGGAAGCTGGGGAGACCGTGCGCTCAGCTCTGCTGTCAGCTGCAGCCCAGTGATCATTAGCTAGCTACCTGCTGGCCTCTGAGACAGAAGGAAGAGGACTGGGTAACTGGCTGTGATTGTCTGCTCTCCTTGCCCTGCGGGCGGCGTGAGGCCACGATGGATGGCTACACGGGGGCTCCCTCTGACCCTTGCTGGGTGCCTGCTTCAGCTCAGACAATGAGTCTCCAGGGGAACTTGAAGAAAGGCCGAGAGCCTGCTCCCCTAGCTGAAAGATCAATACCCTTTTGATTTTATTTCTCTTTCCAGACTCACCCACTGTCTCTGCCTGTTGCTTGAGAAATCCCACTCTTTGAGTTGGGGGGGCAGGGCAAGGAGGAAAGCGAACACAACAGTAGGAGACTAGGGAGTGGTTATGAGATTAGACACCTGGGGATCTTCCTTGAAGAGCCAGCAGACTTGAAGGAGGCTTGCGTGGCATTTTTCTGCATATGTCTCCTTGTTTGCTGGGGCGTGTACAGTATCGTGTTCTTGACTAAATGTTCTCTCTTTGTACATATAACACAAAACACAAAAACAGCTGCCATTGAGTCAACTCTGAATCATGCTGATCCCGTGTGTGTCATAGGAGAACGATGTCATGAAAGAAAAATCGGTGGCTTATTTTTTTGAAAGTAAATTAACAGGCCATTTTTCCAAGGTTTCCACAGGTCTCCAAGGTCATTGGTTAGGGCCTGGGGTCTGAAGCTTCATGTAAAAGATTTATTTCCATTGTTTCTCCCTTTCTCTCAATTATTTTATTGGGGACTCTTACAGCTTTTTATAATATTCCAAATATCAATTGTATCAAGCATATTTGTACATATGTTGCCATTATCATTTCCCAAACAGTTTATTTCTGCTTGAGCTCTTGGTATCAGCTCCTCATTCTCCCCCCTCCCCAACCTGATCCCCCATCCTCCCACTCTTGTGAATTATTGATCAATTATATATTGTTATTATTAATTCATATCTGACACTATCCATTGTCTCCCTTCACCCTTATTTCTGTTCTTTGTTCACTTGGGTTGTGTGTGTATATATCCAATCTTGTGATGGGTTCCCCCTGCTCCCTTCCAGACCATCTCCCTACCTGCATGATATCTCTATGCCCACTACTGTATCTGAGGGGTTTATCTGTCTAGATCTCTTATCTGTACCAGTGTGTGTTTTCGAGTATAGCCAGATTTGTAAGATAGAACTGGGTCATTTTAGTCGGGGTTTAGAGGAAGTATTCAAGAACTAGAGGAATGATATGCATTTCATTGGTGCTGTACTGCACCATGGTTGAATCATCCTTTCCTTGAAATTCTTCTGTGGGGGGATATCCAATTGTCTACACATGGACTTTGGGTCTCCACTCCCCTCATTCGCATTGATATAATTATTTGTTTGTTTTTATCTTTTGATACCTGATCCCGTCAACACCTCACCGTCACACAGGCTGGTGTGCGTCTTCCATGTGGGCTTATTTGCTTCCCTGCTAGATGGCTGCTTCTTTAATTTCAAGTCTGTAACACCTCAGACATGATATCTTTTAATCACAGAGTTTTTCCTGGAGAGTCTTGAGACCAGAGCCACTTGGCAGGAGCCCCACAGAGCAGCATCTTTTGCAGAATATTTATGGTAGCTGAAATGGGGTGATGGTTAGGAAGGTGCTTTGTTTAGCATGTGGCTCGTGGTCAGAGCTCAACACATGTTTTTTTTTTTTAATTTTTTTTAAGGCATCACTGCCCTCTGGTAGGAGTGGGAGGCCCAGCCTTGCTGCTGCTGGATCAACACATGTTTTAAAGACTTAAAACAAAATGAAAACAAGACCCTGTCAATAAGCATCATGATTCTGTGCCTGGGCCTGTGCCACTCTTCAGCAGCAGGAAAATTTTAGAAGAGAGGAGTCCAGTGTTTCTTTGGTCACAAAGAAACCCAATGAGTGCATGTTGCTCTCAGACCTATTTACTAGTTTCCCAGCTTTACAGAAGAGAACCAGGCAGCACAGAAAGATGCATTCACTTGCCCGCAGTCCTATAGCCCCTGAGTGGTAGAAATGGTGAACATGCTTAGCTGCAGGGGGTGGGGGGAAGTTTGGAGGAAGCTGGAGAATATCTAGAAGAAAGTCTTGGTGAACTGTGTGCCCCAAACCAGCCACCGAGCACTGATTTATTCGGACACACAGGTCAGAACCAACTCAATAGCTACTGGATCATTTTGGGGAGCTCATGATGGGCACTCGTAATCCACAGTGTGTTCAAGGCACACAAAGATAATCCCTTTTAGACTTCACCTTTCTCCCCAGTTTCTCATGGAGTCTCCTTTGTGGGGTCAACCACTGGGTGTGATACCCACCTGATCTGGATATTACTCATCGACGATCACTCACATCCTGGTCACTCTGACATACAGCCGCCCTGAAGGACAGAGTAGAACTGGCCCTTTGGGTGCCCAAGGTTGTAAAACTGCCCAGGAACAGAAAGCCTGCCCTTGTTGCCAAGGTAGAGGTCCCCGGCAACAATTGAAATGGAGAGGAAGTGCACAGGATTAGATTAGGCAGTTGCTGATCTCCTGGTGTGGCTGAAGTGCTTCCCATTGAGTGGAGGAAGTGACAGCAAAGCAGAAGACAGATTAATTTGATTGAAGGATCGAGTAGAAGATGGAAGAGCCAAAGATGAACTGCGAGTTCTGGCTCAAGATGATGCGTGGACGGTGAGCTTTCTAAGCTTGATAACCTATCAGGACAGAAGTCAGTGGTAGTTCACTTGAAAAGAGATGCTCTTGATCTTCCTGCAGTGTTTTGGAATGACATGGGTGATTATTAATATATGGTTGGATCTGGGTTTCCAGAGTTCCAACGGAGAGTTATGGATTGTGGAGAGAGTTAGTTTACTAGCTCTCAGACAGTAAAGCATGAAACAGCGATCTGTTTGGCATCCTGGGGTCTGGAGCCATGTTAAGGGTGATGCGGGGAGAGGAACAGTGAAGGAGGTTCCCAGACACCAAGGGGAGAGAAAGTTTCAGAAAGTAGATCTGGCCAGCAAGTGAGATGCTTGCCCCCTGGCCCCGATAGAGCCACACCTTGGAAATCATTCCTTCCATGTCGACCATCTGCTATGAAGTTTCCCTTCCACTCCAGGTATGTGAATCAGAATCTCCCTTTTTAAAAACAAGGTCCTGAGTTGATTCTCAAAGATCCTGATTGTAGAAGGCTCTTACAGATAAGATACATTTGAATCACCCAGGACTCTCGATAAAATGTTGATTCTGAGAGACATAGGCAACTCTTAAGAAAATGCTGCTTATGGAAGAAAGAGGCTGAGAAAGTTACAAACCAGACTTGAACCGATTCTTGGCGTGAAGAGATGAAACATGTAATGAAAGGTGGCCTTGCGATACAAGGCTTGAAGTAGGAAGTGAGCCAAGGGGGTCACAGGCTTGTGGTCAGGGATCAGATGTTCAGATTCCAGCTCTGATGCATACCCCCCTCAGGCCTGCAGGCATGTTTCTTCACCTCTCTGCGTCTCAGCTTCCACACCTGTTGGTGTGGGGAACACCTGTCTCCAAAGGTGAAGGAGAGGAGGAGGAAAGGAGGAGAATGTGTGTCAGGACCGTCATGGAACCGAGTACATCGTCAAGTTTAGTGAGTTCTTAACAAACTCCTTTATCTATGAGGGGGCTTCAAAGAGTTCATGGGAAAAAACTGGGTGAAAGCTTGATGGAGTTTCTATGTGAACACTTTGAAGCCCCCATGGGTACATTGGGAGAAAACCACAGTGACATATGCAAAACTGTCGTCTAAATGAAGCATCCCATGTTCTGTATCTGTAACACCTCTGAGGTCTAGGTCCATCAGGGTGCTCCTTAAGTATTTGTTGAAGAGGTAAACGAATAGTGGATTACAGAACAGATCACGTAGACGTGCCCTGCTGTGGGCCTGTGAGCCTCCCCAGGCCCAGCCAGTAGAAAACTCCTGCCAACCATGAATCTTCCATGAACAATTCCCAGGCTTCCATCAGCAAGCAGTGGTCACAGTTTATAAAATGTTCACGCAAAAACATTTGGGCTGCATTCTACATCATTTAGTACAGAGAGTTGTTCCTTGGGGCCTTTAATTTTCTAGCTTTCATTATTGAGAGAGTAAAATGTATCACTTGCATTACAAAATTGATTTTTATTTCCCAAAAGAAGCCCATAAAAATAAATAACCTCCCAGTGGACAGGGAAAAAAAGAACTTTTTACATTGAGCAATTTGTTAGAAAATAAGAAAAGGAAGTCTACAAGGGTAAAGCAATCTAAACATTTAGATTACATCACTTTTTTTTGCCTTCTCAAAAAAAATTCTATTCTTTTATTTCCCACTTTAACTTGGGGCTCATTGGACTTTGAAAATAACTGTTTTGTTAAAAAAGCCTCACTTGGGAAGTTCCTGTTGCAGGTGACCAGAGTGTCCTCTGGACGTGTGAGTCCACAGTGTATACCTCTGGTGTTCCCAGCACTGCTTTGCTGCTATTAGTGAGGAGATGTACTGCTAGTATTATATTACTAATGGTATCTGTCAGCTTTTGCTGCATAACAAATCACTCTGAATGTAGTGACTTCCAGCAGCAAGTGTTCTTTCTCTCAAACCTATGGATCTGGAAGGTTCTGTTGATCTGGGCTGGTTTGCCTGGGACTGAATAGTCTTGGATGGTATCAGCTTCATGTCTGATGGTTGGCTCAATGTCTGCAGGGGTGACATGAATGACTTGGTCATGGGTTTCCCAACATCCATCAGGCTAGCCCTGGCTTATTCACATGGTTACGGTTGTAGAATTCTCAAGGATAACTAGTGGGGCAAACCAAACCATTCCCCACATGCTCAAACACTTCCAGGATTTTGCGGTTGCTGCTTTCTTGCTGTTTCTGTCACTTTCTTGTGCAGGCAAAGTGCTTCCTCTCCATGTCTATTTGCTCATCTATAAAATGGGGACAAGAGTCTCCGCTTTATTAGGTCACGTAAGGCTACCGTAAGTTACAAGATGTGTACACAGTGCTAATGGTAGAATCTAGTATGCGCTCAATAAATTCTAATGATCACAATCATTTTAATGAGCCCAGAACGACATCAAATGACAAAGGCTGACCATTCCCTCTAATCTTTTGGGCTTTGGAATTTGTTTTCTTCCTTCCCAAAAGGTATCCCCAAGGTGATGTGGTTCATGGTCCCAACTCATGACCATTTGTTTTTTCCCTTCATCATGCACTTCACTGTATTTGGCTAGGGAGTCAATACATGTTATTGGTCGATAACATAAGTCAAAAAATATATAACATAAGTCAATGGACAGTTGAAATGATGTGGCGTATTACATGATTGTGTGTCCTGGGCCAGGAATGCATGTAAGGTGCACTGTGGAAACAGAGGAGGGATGTCAATCAAAGCAGGGCTGGTGAAGGACACAGAGAGAATTAATTTCATGTATCTGTTTCTGAACGCATTCCTCAAGCATTTACTGAGAACCTACTATATGTTAGATCTGCAGCAGGATTAGGGTTATCATAATGGGCAGCATAGAAATCACCCTGTACTCAGGAAACTTTCAATCTTGCAGGAAATCAGAAGTATTAACAATGTTTAATAATCATTTATTGAATGTTTATAAAATACACAGCCCAGCTGGAGATACTTAGGAATGATAATGGCTAGGAATTGTTGTGGGTAGTCTCTTAGTGTGCATCCTTCAACTTCATAACAACCTTAAGCAGTAGCACTGGTACTATTACCGTGGGACTATTACCGTATTACAGATGAGAACACTGAGGTTCAGAGAGGGTAAGAAAATTCCCAATGAGTCACAGCAATAAAGTAGCATTACCTTGACTAAGAACCCTAGCTGTCTGATCCTGAGCTGAACTCTTTGATACTGTACAATGAGTCTTTAAAAAATATTAGAAAGGCACACCACATTTCTTTAGTGGTCTCTCTTAAATATACTAGAACAAAAAAAGGCAAGTACATCTATCCCTAAAGTGTACTGGTCTGATCAATATAAGAAAGGAACTCATCCTGTGGAAGGTCAGATGCAGGCAGGTTTGGAGTGAGAAGTGGCATAGTAGTGCTAACTGGAAGGATAAGGCCACTTTTAACAAAGGGGGGGGGCAATCTTCTGGCCAAAATATAGAGCACACTCACACTCCAAAGAGAGCTCAAAGCTCTTCTATACTCCAGGGCCTACAAGAGGATTGGGGTCAGCACTAAGGATTTAGCTGGAATAATGCTATTGGCTCATGGCTTATGAGCATTAGCTAGAGGGGGAGTGGCATTTTCAAAGAGATTAGGAATGAGCTGAGAGACTTTATCATCAAACACCCTGAAGTATCTCTCAGGTTTCATTTGAATTTGAGGCTTGTTCCATCTTGAGACCTCTTAGAACTCCATATGACTGGTATACAACAAATGTGATCTGAAGCTATTGAATTACTCTGAAATAGCTACTAGAACAATTTCCACTACTGCTAATATGGATGCAGGGTTGACAGCACTAGTCTAGCCTAACTCACCAGGGTGAATGGGATCATGTGGCATTTTGAGTAAAGAGACTGAATATCTACCTGTCTTGCTCTCTCTCTTTCAATATCTATCTATCTATCTATCTATCTATCTATCTATCTATCTATCTATCATCATCATCTATCTAATCTTGAGCAGTAGCTATGGGACACAGTTCTGGAGATTATATCTTCTCTTCTCTTGGTGAGAAGGGAGCATCAAGCAGTCATGTGGTTGGAGTTTGGGGTACATACAAGGGGGACATGGTAGGAAAATAATGGTGGATCCAGAAGAATGCTTTTCATTACAATAGCAGTGGCCATGGCTTTATGGAGACAATGATGATAATAGGCATGGGCTGGAGAGATCCTGGAAATCACTGGGCTCTGCTCCAGGTCCTGATGAGGGTGTTATTATCAACATGAGGCACCCAACTCAGCTTGCTGCTCTCATTTGGGCTGATAGCAATTTGGATCCAATTTAATACCCTCTCCCTCGATTTTTTAAAAGCAAAATTGAGGTGAAATTTATATAGCATAAGTTTAACTATTTTAGAGCCAACAATTCAGTATCATTTTTGTACATTTGCAATGTGGTACAACCACCACTTCTATCTACTTTCAAAACATTTCAATCACCCCAAATAAGACCTCCTACCTATTAAGCAGACATTCTCTATGGTGTGACTGATGAATGATTTTCATGTGGTCTTTCTTGTCGTGGTCTTGTAACTCCCAGTAGAAGACTGGGTGACACTTTATTCATTAGGTACTTGTTGCCCACCAAGGGGACTGGACAGCTTTCTAATAATTCACAGGGGGCTATGACTCCATTGTAGTGGTGGGACCATACAAATGAAATGTATGAAACCCTAATGAGGGCATTGTGAGTGTGGTCTTTGAGTTCAATATGACCACTGCAATGAATTACCCAACCCAGTAGAGAAGTAGACTGTGTCTTCGGAGGGATGACTGGTGCTGGAACCCATAAAAGATCTGAGTAGGAAGGATTGTCTTACTTCTACCTTACACTACCTCATTCTATCCTCACACTAGTTCTTTCTCCCCTTGTAAAGTTAGAGGGGGATCTTGGGTACAATTTTTACATTACTCTCTCCCCAACACCTGGTAACCCTTAATCCACTTTCTTTAACTCTCCCCTTTTAAGACTGTTTGTATATGAAACTAGTATTCTTTTGGGGGGGGCATCAGTGCCCTCTGGTGGTCGTGGGAGCTACCTAGCCTTGGTCCTGGAAAGATGCTGCTGGATTTGAACCACTAAGCCCATGGGCCGCAGTCCCATACTCAACACTACGCCACCAGGGCTCAGCCCCAAAACTAGTATTTCTAGTATTTTTTACTGTAAAGTATCATAGGAGAAAAAGACATTCAGATCATACATGAAAATCCAGAAGATTTATTCCCATATGGATGGGAAGCTACCAGCTCACATAAATGAAAACAGGCATAGATATAGGGCAAGAAACAAAAAGGTTATACAATATTATCATTGATTGGTTAGTTTTTGATTGAGGCCACAATAGGAAGGGTTAAAGAAGTAAAGTTTCCATGGTGTGATAAGTATGAGGCCTATAGTGATTGATCTTAGGAACGAAATACATAGGTTTTCCATCATAGTCATAACCTTCATGTGGGTTCATAAAATGTCACTGATTGATGTTTAAACAGTTTTAAAATAGATGTTTCAGGAATTTGCAAAAACCATTTTTTTGGTACCTCAGATTCAGAATACACCCAACATCAGTGGGTTTTATATTTGTACAAGACCTATTTCCCAGAAAAAGGCTGTTGAAACAAAAGCCCTTTAATTTGCCTGGGAAACTTTAGATTAGCTAGCTCTAGGACACTTCCAAAAAACCTTTTGTCTTTATTACATCGTCACCATGAAGGAATATTTCTTGGGCCCAGTGGATACAAGGAGCAACTGTGCCAGGATTCCCTTCCTGACAGTGTTTCACATCCTGATTTGTCAACAGGAAATTTTACTTCTTAATTTTTATGGCTTCTAATATTTAACAAAGCCGTGTGACAAGAGGTTGTGAAAATTTTTGAGTTGAATGTGTCGAATGCAGCACACACAAAGCCCTTGGCAAGCAGGCAACATAAGAGACCAGGTTAGCTCAGCAAAAGCTGAGTTGAACTCACATTTACATCTGATCAAAGGGCTTTATTAACTTATCCATTACAAAAGAAGAAGGCGAGTTGTGTTGTTGTCACGTTGTCAGTTCACCTCTGTGTCAGTTTGTCTTATTGAGGGCCTTCTTCTTTTTTCAAGCATGATGTCCTTCTCCAGGGACTGATCTCTCCTGGCAACACGTTCAAATGTTGTTGTTGTAGTTGATGTTAGGTACTGTCCAGTTGGGTCTGACTCAGAGCAACCCTGTGTATCACTTAGATCTCTATCTATGATATCTTTCAGTCCTCTCCTGAATCCCATTCAAGTTTCTGGCAGTTCACGGTTTCTGTGTTGTTGTTGTTGCTGTTCAGTGTCACCTAGTCGTTAACAACCCATAGCCGCCCTGTGCACAGCAGAACGAAACACTGCCTGGTCCTATGCCATCCTCACCACTGCTCCTGTGCCTGGGCCCATCGTTCACCCACTGTGTCCACCCACCTCATTGAGGGCCTTCCTGTTTTTCACTGCCCCATCCAGCATGACGCCCATTCAGCACGATGCCCTTCTCCAGGGACTAGTCTCTCCTGACAACATGTCTAAAGTATGTAATAGGAAGTATCACCGTCCTTGGCTCCAAGGAACACTCGGGCCACACTTCTTTCAATCCTGTTTCTATACCAGTTAGTGAATCATCCATATCTTCAGTGGCCTCTGCCTTCTTGATTCCTTCACTCTCTCCTCCAGGACACCCAGCAATGAAAAGTATCCAGCAGGGAGTGTTCACACATACACTGTTGTGGTGGTGGTTTGTTGCTGTGCAATGAACCCAGACTCACGGCTTCCCCGAGTGCCTCAAAATATGATGTTCCTTGATACCAGGCCATCGCCGGGATTGTTGGTCTGGTCCTGTCTGTACTTGTATTCTAACCTAGAGAACTCATCTTCCAATTCGATATCAGCCAAATTATAGTCATGGTCCACGGGGTTTTCCTGCACTAATTTTCAGAATGGCAAGCCTTTCTTCTCATCTGTCTTACTTTGGAACTCCACTAAAACCTGTCCACTCTGGCGACCCTGTTGGCATTTGATGGGTGGAAAAGAGGAGTCTGTTGTCTCCCTTAAAGCCTGTATAACTCCAGGGAGCAGTGCGAATTTGCCCTTCGGTGTGTCTATGAGTTGGAATCGACTTTGTGGCAGTGGATGCTGTGGTGCTGGTTGGTGTGGGGAATACTGGGGACATAGCTCTCCTCTTCATAACAGTGCACAAGTCATTGTAGCATGACAAGCTGAACCAAAGTGGTGTAAGAGTAAGATGTAAGAGTCCCTCCCAATTCAAAGGCAGCATTCTAAAGTTCATCTGTTGGATCCCACTTTCTTTAAAATGGTCTTACCATTTTTTTTCCAGTCTGTTTTAGGGTACAAAAAAAAGACCCTAATCTCAAATATCATTTAAGGAGAACATTGATTACGTCTTAAAAGGGCCAAAGACAACACAGAAGCACACTGTCCAGATGAGGGAAGCCCTTTGCCCGAGATCCTAATGGCATTGAGGATTCAAAGACAGAATGCTGATTGAGAAAGGCATGGAACAAAAGAAACAGTCACAAATTCATCATTGGTGGCAGATCTATGTGTCTAAGTTACAAGTGGCACTACAGAAGCAGGAATAGGACCATGATTGAGATGCAAACTGTATGTGGGCTAGAAGAGCTTCTGAGATTGGTCCAGGGACCCTTGACCAAGGCAGTCAAGACACAACTGGGTGTCCTCCTGACTATGAGACCCACATCCAGGACACACCCAGGCAAATCCCTAAAGGAGATTGCCTCTCCCTGGGCTGGCTGGGGAGGGTGGAGGTAAATTACTTTCCAGTGTACTCACCTGAGGACAAGATTATTTACATTCTTGGATAATGGTCAGAAGGAATTCACTGGAGGCCTAATCCACTTAGGGACTCTGCCTGTGGATTTTGGGGTTTCATAATCATCGGATTTAAAAACATACTCACTGCCATTGAGTCAATTCTGATTCTGTGTGTCCTTTTGGGACAGAGTAGACCTGCCTCTGGGCCATCCATAACCTTCTGCAAAAGATGTGCTCAGAATTTAAGCACCAATACAGCTCAATACTTCTTCCCTCATCATATTCTTTTCTACCCCTAGTGAATGATGTGCTGACAGTCCCTAAAATGTGTCATTCACACCTTCTGAGATGGAAAGGTGCTGTCTGGAGGAGAAACAGTTTGACCTTTTCTTGAAGGACTTCAAGACAACCGAAGACTGCTTGTTCACTGGAGGAAAACACGCTCTGTGATTAAGGGACTACTGCAGAATAGCAAAGGGTCCTTGTCACCCAGGAAGGGGATGGTTTTGGATCTAGATAGAATTTCCAATGGCGTGGTTGCATACAGTCTTTGGAGTCAGGTAGTCTGGGTTCAAATCCTGGCTTGGTCCCTACCTCCATGACCTTGGACCAGTTGTTCAGAGTTCTCAGCTCAAAGTTTCCCCATCCACAAATGGGCAAGACGGTAGGAGACAAAAAGTTGGTGTGAGCATTAGAGGTAATGCACGTACAACCCTTAAAACAGTGCTTGTTTTTTAGCAAGAGCTGGGTCACCATTTGCTAAGAGCCCTGGCTGCCCAGTACTGAAGTTTATTGACCCAAATGTCTGTCGGAGCTCATCAGCTGCTTCTCCATGGGAGGAAGATGTGGCAGTGTGCTTCTGATTTACAGCCTTGGAAACCCTACAGGGTCACTGTGAGTCAGATTGACTTGATGGCACTAGTGACCCCTTAGCTATTATTATTTAATCTTTATTTGTATCCTATTTTGGAAAAGTCAATTTTTATTTTCTACAACGAAAACAACCCTAGACTTAAGTCAGGAAATGGTGAGTCACTCATGATTTTTTTGAGCATAGGCATGACATGATCAGATCTATTGTTTAGGAAGATTAATTTGTCTGCAGCTCATGGGCTGACCGGGCAGGAAGAGGGGTTGAAGGTGAGATCAATCAGGAGCTGATGTCGTGGTATAACGTGTGCAGTCTAATCTGACAACCACCCATCACATGTAACCATTGAAAGTGAAGTTAGTGAAAATTAAAATGAAAAGCGCAGCTGCACAGTCATGCCAGTCTACCTGTGGGTAGAATTGTGTTGCCAGGTAGACTTGAGTTTCCCACACTTTTCAGATAGCAACTAAGGGCATCCTGTTGGCCTGGAGGAAGAGAAGCCCAATAGGGCCAGTAGAGTGGCACTGTGGGTTTCGGAGCCCGCAGTCTTGACAGAGTAGCAAGCCGCCTCTTCCTGCGTTCTCCTGTGGAGTGGTTACTGTTTTTGATCTGCTGCCTAAGGAGTCACCAAGTCACCGCGGCAGGCAGCATGATTGGGGCTCCTCACTGACTCCCAGGGGTGGCGAGGGCATTTCCAGAGAGACTCCTGTAAGCAGTGGCTGTAAAGAGGGATTCATTTCTCACAATTCTGGAGGCTGAAAACCCCAACCGGTGGCTTTCCTGAATGGGCTCCTCCTGCTTTCTGGTGACAAGTGGTACTTGGCTTGTCGAGAATACCGTGTGTGTGTGTGTGTGTGTGTGTGTGTGTGTGTATGTGTGTGTGTTGATGGCTGCTGTGGCGAGGTGCCATCAGGTTGGGTTTGACTCATAAGCCACCATAGGTGACACGAAAGCACCGCTGCCTCGGGCGTTTGTAGGAGAAACCAGAAAACCCAACACATTGCCCTTGGTTCCACCCCAAGGTTGTATTCTAGAGAAAGAGATGATTTGATTCTGCTAATGCAAAAGAATTTAATAAATACACAAGAATATAAAAAAAAAGATGAGTCTTAGACTTCCTGCATGTGCAAACTATGGATTGAAAGGGTGTGTCTTTCGGTAGACTACAGGCTGTATTCCGAAGGTAAACAATAGTCTGCCTGGCTATGTAAGGTAAGAAGCCCTGGTGATGGGGTGGTTCTTACTTACACATTAGACTGCTAACCACATGGTCAGGAGTTTGAAACCACCAGCCACTCCGTGGGAGAAAGATCAGGCTTTCTACTTCTCTGAAGAATTACAGCCTGGGAATTACAGCAGGGTCACTATGCGTTAAACTGATTAGATGGCAGCACGTTTGTTTGTTTTAATCTAAGCTAAGTTGTTTTGCTTGTTTATTTTTGATAAATCATTAAGAACATCCTAAAACAAAATCTTTGTCTAAGTATTTTTCTACTAGTTGATCTTCGACTAGCTAATGGACTTTCAACTACCTTCTTCCTGAGGCAAGTTGGCCAGCGTTTATTTATCCAGCAATAGTCACAGGTCACCTTCTCAGAAACAGATTCAGAGGCTAGACCTCCGTGGAGTTCGAGTTGGTTTAAGCCACCTTAGTTTCATCAAACAAATACCCCCAATTGTGGATCCCTCCACACTGGCAGCCCCCTTACACCATGCACTGTGATAGGGATCTGCCTCAAAAAGTCCCCATAGTATATGATGATGACCTGCTGACCCCTTCCGCTTCCAGGACAAGCATGCTTTAGCTACTGCACCTTCCTTTGGAGCCCTGGTGATGTGGTTATTTGGGGTGGGCTGCTAACCCCCTAGGGTGGAGCCCCTGGCTGCTCTTCAGGAGAAAGATGGGACTCTATGCTCATGAGAATTTGCAGCCTCGGACCCCCACAGGCGTGTTCCACTCTGATCTCCACGGTCCCTATGAGCTGGAATTGACTTGATGTCAGATGAGAGAGAGAGAGAGAGAGAGAGAGAGAGAGAGAAAGAACAAGTTCACAGCCTTCCAGGAAGAAGGATAAGAGGCCAACCCTGGTTTAGCCATTTTACTTTGGCCAATTGACCTATCACATGGACTCCCTGGCAGCTCTCATCTTTACAGAAGCACACGGCCACATCTTTCTCCCACACAGTGACTGGTGGATTCGAACCTGCAACCTTTCATTCAGCAGCCAAGTGCTTAACCACTCTGTGACCAAACACCTTGAAGAAGGAAGAACTCAAACTCACTGCCATCGAGGAGGTCAGAGTAGAATAGCCCCTGTGGGTCCCTGAGATGATGCCTTTATGGGAGTAGAAAGGGGCTAATTCAGAGTTTGGAGAGAAGATGGGGGGGGTGGGGGTGGCAATTCTGTAGTGAAAGATACCAGCTTCTTCCTCTCCTTCCCTGTCATCCTAATGTCTGCTTTGGAAGTCTGATGAGAAGGAAGACAGAAGCTTTCAGAATGGAAAACCCAAGAATATGCAGCCTTTGTTCTTCGGTTCTACCTTGACAACTTTCCCTCTCCAGCGGCAGATGACTCATGTCTAGCTGCCTGGTCTAGGGTGGAGTGGGGTGGGGTGGGGAAGGGCCTCTGGGGACAACTGACAGAATTCAATGAAGTTTGAAGTGGGAGCAACACATCATGTAAGACTTCAGCGTCTTATCTTGCCAGAAGCGTGTCTTAAGCTGTTGTTTGTGCTGAAAAAGGAAACAGCACAGGGCAAAGTCTCAGTGGGATGATAGACTTCTCTCGGGGACAGGGTCCCCAGCTCTCAGTCTGAGCTCAGTCGGGAGTGTCAGTGAGAGGCTTGATATGCAGAAAGCAGCAGGACTCTGCACACTTCTTTACACATGGTCCCCAGATTCGCTTGATGCCATATGAGCTAGGGCATGCTTCCAGAACAGACTAGAAGATAATTCTGTACTGGCTGCCCATATAACTGTTCCTCTCCTTTCCATTGTCCTAATCACTCTGCCGGGGAATGCTCTTTGAACCTCCTCATAGCTCAGCAACTTCAGGGAACACTTGGACACGTTAGGGGTCTCCAGAACCCCCTTCCAATGCTAAAGATGGCATCTCTACGGGTTACCTGGTCTCTGGACTGTGCTGTCTTGTCTGTCTATGGGAGGTGTGGACTGTCCTAGGTGACGTTGTCTGAGGGAGTGACACCTAAAGTAATCACCTATACTTTTTCTGTGTAGTCTTTTCAGCAGAACATTTTTAAAATAAAAACATCCCTGTGGTTGGTTATCATAACAAACCATTTTTCACCCAACCAGCTTGCATGTAGCAGTACATTTACAAGACTACACCCCTCAGTTGGCTTCCTTTCTGTTCCCTTCAAAGGCTTTCTAGTAAGAGCTGTCATCATTCCCTTCTTACAATGATGCTTCCAAATCACCCAGCTTTGTTGGGTGCCAGGGACAAGCACATTCTTCTGCGAAGGCAGTGCTTATAACAGGCTGCTGATTTTGGTCAACTCTTCAGGTGTTTTAGCTACAGTATTGTGGGCATTCGTTGTTTGTGAATGGCAGCAGTAACCATTTGGAGAATGAAGTGGTAAAAATGGGAAAACTCAATGACTCGATGTGTTAACCAATGAAGGAAGATTTTACGAAGCCATTTTATCGTTTATATAATCTAAGGGATACTGCATTTAAGCAATGTACAGCTGTATTTATCACGGATTAGGCAATGGTAAAATTGATCACCCACATTGCTAAGGGTTCTGCATGGTCTAGTACCTGGGGCGTTCTGTGGGTGAGAGGTAACAGTGTGTATTGCTCTGCTGGGAGGCATCAACCCTGGTGACGCCACCGGGCTCATCAGCAAAAACCTCCTTTCAGGGCTCCTGCGCCAATGAGGACGTTTGACAGAATGCAGGGAAAACATGCCCCAGTTGGGACACTTCCTAACAGATGTTTTCTTCCCCCATCGCCTCCAAATGACAGTGGAAGCTGCAGAAAACTTATCTTCTCATGACAGCCCTTTCCTCTGACTTCCTGGGGAGCATGGCATGAGGATGTGACTGTCAGGCTTTTACAATCCCTTGAATTCAGTGATGTGGTGAATGCAGATAGGACTGTTGTATCCAAGCGGGAAGCTCATTGAAGAAATGAGACAATATGTACTGTTTCACTGGAGAAGTCTGCCTTCCTCTGAGCTGGGAGGTTTTTGTCTCCAGACTCTGGAATTAAACCCATCACTTAGAGATTGCAGTGAGCAGATTGCAGGGCTTCTGGCTCTGGGTGCTTGGGCCGTGCAAAACCGCCGTCAGACAGTTTTGATCGAATGTTCAAATTAAGCTGCCAAGAAGCGACTCGGTAGCTCCAGGGACCCCGTGTTAGTGTTTGTGTCACATCTTTAGAAATAATCAAATTGTGAAGCATTGCCCGGAGCCATGTCAGCAGCCATTGCAGCAGAGGATTGGAACATCACACACCCGCTGTTCCCTGCTGCATGTACCTAGGGTGGGGCCCGCAGCACACCATCACGGTCTGGACCAAAGCTGCTGAGGAGGAAGCAGTCAGCCTATCTATCCTTGTTACCTCTCACCCCTGGGCATAGGATGATCTGCAAACAAGAAATAAAGTTACCATACTGGTTGCCTGATCCCAAACCATCTGTCCTAGGCATAAGGGAGGAACCGTTAAGGCCTGTCTGGAGCAAACAGATGTACAAGAAGGAGAGTCTACTTGTGGCTTTCCAAACTGTTCTGGAGATGGCCTGGGCATCCATGCCCCACATAATGGGGCCAGTGTTGTATTGCCAGAGGGACATAGTAGTGTCATTACTCACACGGTGGGTACTTCCCAGTCTTAAGTGACTCCCACATGGGAGGACTGTCTCAACTCCTCTCTCTGGAGGGGAGTGCAGGATCCTGAGCGATCAGAAACTTCCAGTTTTGAGCAGATGATTCCAAACTTGATTTAATGGGTTATAGCTGCCAAGTTTCAGTTTCAAAGAGAATTTCATCCCATGCACAGAAATTGCATGGTTTAGACACGGAAGCACTGATGCAGGACTCAAGGTAATCAGATTAAACCTTGGGCATCAAGTTGTATCCAGTTCCTGTGTGTTTAGAATAATGTGTACAAGATTGATTTCTTTCCATGAGACTTAGAGTAGCACTCATTTCATAATTAAAAAAGGAAAAGCAACTTCTGCTCAACCGAGACCACGTAACTTCTATTTTCCTCCAATTCCTACTGAAGAGTTTTTGAAATAGGGAAACATTTATCAGAGCTGCATTAGTCTGGGTTAACCTGAGAAACAAATTAGTGGAGACTCATATGTGAATAAAAAAGAACTTTATATACAAGAGCAATTGACTACTGAGAAAGAATCTCAGGCCAGTCCAGATCAAGCCCATAAGTCGTATATTAACCCATAAGTCCAATACCCATCTATAAATTCCTCCTCAGATTTGCAAAGCATATGCAATGATGCCTAATGCAGGAGGATCACAGAGCAGTGGGTGGAAAGTCTTGTGGATCCAGTGGCGGTAGAAGTGTTTCCCAGCGCGGGCGTGGGTCTCCACGTGGCTCCTCCAGATTTCGTACTCTGGCCTAGCCTATGCGTCTTGTCATCAGGAATACGAAGCACAGAGTCTGTATCCTGACTCTAGTGAGCTATTTATCTTCAAAGCACCTCTAAATGAGGTCATCAAACGTGACCTGATTGACAGGCTAAACTCCACCCCTTGACTCTTAAGAGTCTCAAGTTGGTACCAGATTATGGAATGACTACAGGGCTGCCAACCAGAAAAAAAGGTTAATCTTATTGTAGAACTGAGGTGGGGTGGGCAGAACTTCTCTAAGATAAGAATTCAGACAATAGCAATTATTTTCTCCCCCTATTTCTACCACTTAGGGTTTTAATGTCCAGACCCTGGTGGGATAATGTTTACCTGTTGGACTGCGATCTGCAAGGTCAGCTCTTCAAAACCACCAGTCCTCCCTGGGAGGAAGATGAAGCTTTCTGTTTCCATAAACAGTTATAATCGCGGAAACCCACAAGAGCCAGCCATTCTACCCTGTCCTGAGTCAGAATTGACTCAGTGACAGTGAATTTGGCTTGAATTTTTGAAGGCTTTTGGTATTTTTATCTAATCGCATTGGTTGGTACTCCCCAATAATGTTAAATCATAGTGGTATTGGTGAGCATTCTTAATTTGATTGTGGCTTTAATAGAATTGCCTCAAAATTTTTACTAGTAAGCATAGTAAAAATCTTTGATACATTTATTATATACAGTATATAAAGCATCCATCTATTCTCAACTTTATTTTAGGGGTTCAAAATGGAATAAATTTTGCCTGTTGACATTTCCCTCCCTTAATGATTCTGAGTACCTAGCTTGATAGTGAATATTCTTCATAGATTTATAAACCTAATAAATGTTTTTGTTTGGGGTCTAAGTGGTCAACTTTGCAGTTTTGAAAAGACGTTGGGATGGAGGTTCAATTCCAGCAGTGGGGCTGGGCCTCCTACTCCCACCACTGAGAGCAGTGATGCCAAAAAAAAAAAAAAAAGAAAGAAAGAAAGAAAAGACATTGGGATTGTGGAGGAAGGTTTGATGGACCAAGACCGTGCAACCAGAAACCAACTGGAGGGGGTAAAATGAGAGCCCAAGCAACAACCATATGAGTCGCTGCTGTTTAATTACCCATCACCTGGTGAGCTCAGTACCAGGCAGTTTAGACTTCTATAACTTAGCCATCACAATAACAAGTTTGTATGTGCAAATAGTGAAAAAGACTCCGGTACATGGCATGATTAAGAATTGGTCTGAACACTACATCATTCCAGATTGCACCCGGGGAGGAGAGCAGGATGATGTTCAGATTTCTGAGTTGGACAGCTGCGTGAAATGATTGTGACGTTCTCCAAGATTGACATTGAAAAGATGCATGTAGGCGGTGGGCCAGGAGACAATGAAGAGTGTCAGACATGCTGAACTTGATAAAAGACGAGGAAGGCCTTTGACGAGATGGAGTGACACGATGGCTGCAGCAGTGGACTCAAGCAGAAGAAGAATTGTGAGGATGATGCGGGATCCGGCCATGTTTTGATGTCTACCTGGTCTGCTTCGAATGAGCTGCAATGGACTGGCTAGCACCTACCCGCAGTGATATGCGTTTTGGTGGCACTGTGGATGTACGGGTGAGGCTGCGCATCAAAAGCATGGTGGTTCAAGCCTAGTAGCTGTGCCAGGGTGGAAAGATGTGTAAGTCTGCTCCCATAAAGGTTACAACCTTGGGATCTTTGGGTGGGGGACAGCTCTGTTTTGTTCTCTAGTGTCTCTATGCACTGGAGCCAACTCAAGGAGGTGATGGGACAAAGGGCTCAAACATAATAATTATGAGAATGGTGCAGGACTGGGCAGTGTTTCATTCTGTTGTAGAAAAGAGTCATTGTGAGTTGGAGCTGACTCGACAGCACCTAACATCAACATCATCGTCAACAACAACAACAACAACAACAACAACAACAACAACAACATGATAGCAGTGAATTCAACAACTTAGACCAAATGAATGAAGTCCTTGAAAACCACTAGCAACCAAAGAATACACTCAAGGCTATATGGTTGAATTGTCATATGCTTATTAATGAAATTTCTTTCATGGTTGAAAACCTTTTAAAATATAAAACGTTAGGCCCAAATGGTTCTGCTGGGGAACTCTACAGTTAATGAAGAAATAACACTAACTCCTCTGGTAAAGAGAAGAAGAGGAAACAGTTTCCAACTGATTCCGTGAGGCTTTCACTACCTGATACCACAAGACAAGCACAGAACAAGAAAAGAACAGTCTGATGTCCCTTATGAACATCAATTTTCTTTAAAAACTCAATGAAATATTAGTAAGTCAAATGCAGCAGTATACAGAAGAACAATATGAGATGCTGTATGAGACAAGGTTGACTAGAGAAACAAATCCAGAGACATTCTTATATGTATAAGAAAGAGCTTTATATCAAAAGCAATTGTATACTAAGAAAACATCCCAGTCCATGTCAGATCAAGTTTTTAAGTCCGATATTATCCCATGTGTCCAATACTCATCTTTAGCCCCACATTGCCACTTGAAATTATGCCAAATGCAGGACGATCACAGGTCAGGGGTGAAAACTCTTGTGGATTCAATGGCAGTGGAAACAGGGTTGTGTCCACAGGTCTCCACAGCATAGTTCCACATGGCTTGTCCACAAGGTGATCCAGACAGAGAGAATTTGGCCTGCCTCTAAGAAGAAAGAGAGGAAGTTCCCAGAATCCTCATGACTAGGCAACACCCACAAGGAAACATCATCAGACTTTGACCTGAGTGACGGGTTAAACTCCACCTCTTCATTCTTTTATCAAGTTAACATGAAATTGATAACTGCCCAGACCACCCCCTGTGAACTTGACACCTTTCCACAACTCTTTAGCCATACATATATTTTAAACAAAACAATAAGATCTGTACCTAATAGGATAAAATTAAAATGCATACAATTCAAAATGTGCCAGCCTCATTTAAACATATTACAAAACAAAAATATTTTGTGTCTAATAATTGCAGTTAAGTGAACACCAGCATCACTATCTCTAATTCTATGAACATATTCCCTGTCCATGAAAGTTTGTAAGCCAGCCAACTTTGTTTTTATCTTCCCATTTTGGGTATCCAGTTTCTATACTGTCCACTTATATCAACCATCTTATTATTATAGTGTTCTTGTACACCCTAACTAAATGGACTTTATCCTTGGAAATGCAAAACTGGCTCAGTAATCAATAATAAACCAATTTAATCTATGATATTAATACTTTAAAAAAGAAAACTGCATGAGCATATATTGATATATATATTTTAAAAATTAATGTTCATTTGTGACATAAACTCAGCTAATGAAGAGTACATGGGGATTTCCTCCATCTGATAACAGGAAGCTACCATAAAACAGACGTTGTGGAGCACTTCAAGGATGTCTGTCTCTACTTAATATATTGAACTTTGTGTAGGAAGACCTCTCCAGCCTAATCAGGCAGTCAGCATAAGCCAATGGCACATTTATTACAAGGGAAGCAACAACACTCTTCTTCTTTGCAGAGCACATGATTACTCATATAGAAAATCCCCAGGAGTCTTCTAAAAAGTTGTTAGACTTAATAAATGAGTTTAGATGGGCTATGGGAAATAAAGTTAAAACACAAAGATAAATTGTATTTCTGTGTGCCATATTTTTACTGAGATATTGTGTGACTCTCTTTTGCATACTGCATGAGCCCCATGCATTATTTTCATAAGTAAGCTACACCAATGTATTTTCTATGTGTTATTGATTTAAATTTCATTCCCCCTCCCCAATGGATTTAATGGTAAACTGTCATCTTGTTACCACTGACAGTAGAACAGTAATGAGATGATAGGGTAAATAAAGCCCAATCAAATGAGACATCAAATTGTGTGGAGCAACAACTCATGGCTTGCGACTCACAGTGGAAATATACTTGCCTAGATTCCTCATACCGACAGTGTCCAGAGGGCTCTGTCACTGGGAAAGTGGACGGTGTTACCAGTGCAATCGCCATATACCCTAGGGGGATGAGTGGCAATATCTTACTTTTCTGTTTCTAGGGATTTTTGTTTTGCTGTCTTTAGTTTGCTTGTTTTTGTTTGCTTTGCCTGCTAGTTGTTGTTGTTGTTGTTTTACTGTTGTAGGGGTTGTTGGTCTTATGGGGCTTTGATTTTGTCATAATACAACTGTCACAGGAAACCAGAGTAATACATATTCCAGGGACAAGCAGATGGATTCTGGGTCCCCACTGAACAAGAGCCCCAATCCAAGGACACTTAGTTCTGATCACGTGGTCCTGCTGGATACTCACCTTCATGAAAAGGTCACTGAAGATAAGCGTGCTGCTCCAAAGTGTGGTGAAGAAAGCAGGTGGTGGCGGCTATCCATCATAATTGTGCCATGGGTCTTAAAGAATTGTATCCAAACAAGCAGCTCTCTAAGGGAGGAATCAACTAAATCCACATGAAGGAAGTACGACAACTCGTGAGATGCAAAGATGACAAAAAAATAAAACTCAAATTTGACAGGGGGAAAAGTACCAGAGCCTAAATTGCAAACAGCCAGTTTGTAGGAAGCTAAGAAAGATAGTGGGAGCTCAGAACAGATCTGCCAGAGTAGCTAGTTAGATTGAGCCACTGGCAGATCCCCTCTAGTTACAGGCAAGGGTCTCGAACAGTTTTACTAATATTTAGAGATCATTGTAATCATTCTTATACCACGTCAAACTTGATATTTGATCAGTTGAACTCCCTCTTGACCCAGCATGAAATTGTTCTAGGTGCTTGTTCAAGGACAACAATTTCTTCCCTGGCCTTTTAAATACTAATGGTGGTCTTTTCTTTCTTATTCATTATTTTTATTTTTATGTGGTTATTATTTTACCCGTACCACTTTATTTTGTTTCTGCTTTTTCATTGTTTCTCTTGGGTTTTCCAGTTTGTGAAGCACAGAAGGAGTAGAGACACAGAGATAAGAGCTGATGCAAGGGCTCTCAGCAGTGGTTTTCAACCTCCTTAATGCCACGGCCCCTTTAATATAGTTCTTTATGTTGTGGTGACACCCCCCCCCCAACCACAAACTTATTATTGTTGCTATTTCATAGCTGTCATTTTGCTACTGATATGAATTGGGTGACCCCTGTGTAAGGGTCGTTCAACCTCCCCAAGTCCATAACCTACAGGTTGAGAACCACTGGTTTATAGGGAAGGGAAGGGAAGTGGGGGAGTCGAGAGATTGGGTGAGGGGTTGAGATGGGGGAGGAGCATTGAAACTGATTGTGATTACACAGCTCATTTTAAAAGTGAATGAACCATTAAAAGAAAAAAGAAAATCTTCTAAAATTGATTGGAGTAATAATGATTGTGATGTGATTGGACCACTGAATTGCATATGTGGATTGTGTGTCAATATGACAAAGAAAAAGGAGTAATAAGTAAATCTTGGTGCTTATGGATATAGTTTTGCTTCCCAATAGCCAACCCTTACCAGCCGAACTGTAGTTTCTAAAGCAGCACCTCTCCTGACAGCATTTCTTCCATGTTCTGCAAATTGCTTTCTCAAACACAGGAAGCATTGTTTGTTTTTACACTGGAATTGCCCTCACCGGGGAAGCCAACTAAGGATTTGTAACCAGAGGAAAGAACTCTCAGAACTCATTAATGTAGAAACAAACAACCCAATGAAAAGCATGGGCAAAGACTTGAGCACACACACTACCAAAGAAGACTTAAGGATGGCAGATGCCCTCCTTAAGAAACTTCCAATTAAAATTGTGATGAGAAACCACGGCACCCCTACATGACTAAAAATAATATTTTAAATAATTTGAGCTAGTGAGAATACAGAGCAAAAAACACTCATCCAGCTGGTAAAAATGCAAATGGTACAGCCATTCTGGAAAACAGTTCAGAAGCTCTTATAAACACACATTTAACTATGTAACCCAATAAGCTCAGTCTTAGTTTTTGACTTAGAAAAGAGAAAAACATGTTTACATAAAGTCTATATGTGAATATATAGGAGGAGATGCCACTGCCACCCCCACTCCTAAATATGCAAGAATCTCTGCTGGATTGAGTATGCGTTTCCCCCCACATCTCCCCTTCCCACACCCCACCCCCACAGCTAGGCAAGCATTTAACTATTCACTCTGAGTTAGTGCACCCAGTGACCTCACCTAGGAAGGTTCCCTCTGACTGCAGTGATTTTTTTTCGTAAAAGCAGTTTCCCTCAAACCTTGTTTTTTGTTTTTTGTTTTTGTAATGGCTGATTTAAGAGAATGGCATGTGGCTCTGAAATTTTGTTCTTGCTCAGGAAAAATGCCACAGAAACTGTTGTGATATTGAACACAGCTTACAAGCACAGTAGCTATGGGAAGAACTCCAGAGTACAAGTACTTTTCTTGTTTCAAAAAAGGTACAGTATTGACTGATGACAAACCTCATTTTGGATGTCTGTTAACTTCCCAAATGGACAGAAATGTCAAGTCATAGTCCCTTTGTAGTTTGTCCCACCAGATCAGACTGTTAATCAAACTTTCTATTTAGAGTGTATGAAAAGACTGTGTAATAGTGGACAGCAGAAAAGGCCTGATTTGTGGCAGATGGGGAACTGGTTTTGCCAAATCGTGCCAATGCACCTGCTCGTGCAACCATCTCAGTGAACCAGCTAAGCAGCATGCCTCTCTTGTCCCGCACACCTGATTTCACTCTGGGTGACTTACTTTTATTTCCATGAATGAAAAGGAACACTAAAGGGTAGTGATTTGCCAGCTAGACCAGAGGATGTACACTGGTACATGTAGGAACTGGAAGCATGGGGGACCCAGGACAGATGATCCCTTCAGGACCAGTGGTGAGAGTGTTGATACTGGAGGGGTAGAGGGAAGGTGGAGTAGAAAGGGGAAACCAATTACAAGGATCTACATATAACCTTCTTGTTGGGGTATGGACAGCAGGGAAGCGGGTGAAGGGAGACACCAGACAATGTGCAATATGACAAAATAATAATAATTTATAAATTATTGAGGGCTCATGGGGGTGGGGAAGCCTGGAGGGAGGGGAAATATGAGGAGCTGATACCAGGGACTTAAGTGGAAAGAAAATGTTTTGAGAATGATGATGGCTACACGTGTACAAATGTGCTTTGCATAAAATATATATATGTATGTATATTGGTGGGATTTGTATGCGCTCCCAATAAAATGATTTGAAAGAAAGGATGCTGATTTGACGATGTAGAAGAGGTAAAGGGGGAAAAAACCGAGGGAGGTGCTGTCAGTCATCCAAATAGATGAGTTTGAAAAATGTTTCTATGAATAGAATTTCAGATATGACAAATGTGTTATATGTAATGGAGAGTGCTTTGAAAGTGATTAGATTGTCTTGTAAAAAATATTAAATAGATAGCCTTGAAAAAAAATTGACGTTTGGGGGAGTACCCTCTCATATAACAATTCAACTCAAAATCACCAGAAACTGGCACCCACTCAAATGCTTTTCAACAGGTGAGAGGATAGACTATTGTACACGCATATAATAGAATAAAAAAATCCCTCAGTGATAAAAAGAAAAGTTGCATGCACACATTACCTTAGATAACTCCCCAAAGGTGCCTGGTGGATGAGAGAAGTCAATTTCAAAAGGGTGTTTGCTGAATGATCACATCTATAGGGCATTCTTGAAAAGAAAAAATTACAGTGATGGAGAACAGATCAAGGTTGTCGGGAACTAGAGGTAGGCAGGGAGCGACAATGTAGGAACAGCATGAAGTTTTCTGGAGTGTTGCAATTAAGGTCATGCCTTCTAATGTGTTGGCTGTTGCATGGATTTATACATGTGTTACAAGTCACAGAACATTTCACTAAAACAAAAGGTCAATTTTACTGTATGTTCATGCAAAATGAGAAAAGTGAATGACATGGGCAGAGTATCAGCAAATGAAAAACAGAAAATGAGAGAGAGAGAGAGAGAGAGAGATCTCCTCAGTAAGAGGGTGAGATTAGAGAAAGGAGCTGGCTAAGGGGAAGTCCTATGTAAGAAGGACACCATGTTATAATACTAAACAACAACTCCGAACAATAGCATTAGGTAATACATATCAATAGCATTAGGTAATACATATATATATGTTGGAAAATGCCCACCACGTAAAATGGTTCTAATAATATGGAAACCAGCTAAGGGGATGTTCTCAGATGGAAGGGGAAAGGAACCAAAAATGAATATAATCTTGACAAAGTAGATGTAGAGGACTAGCAGCATTAATTTGTAGATCAATGCTGATCAATGTAGATCAACTTTGACTCTTCCTGGAGAAAATACCAAAGTAATTGGAAGAGAACCCATCTTCACAGTAGAGTTCAAGTAAAACAAATAAGAAGCTGCATAAAAATATTCAGATTTTATGCCTTAATTTAAAGCTAAGACTGAACAGTGAAAGTTAACAGGATCAAACTACATAAAGCATACACAGACAGCTGAATGAGAAGTTTACAGAAATAGTTTAATCACAGGAGGATTTACTTTAAAAAAGAAAGAATTGTCAGTTGTTGACAAATGAAATAAACAAAAAATATGATCAACAATATAATTAATTAGAATATCAAGTTCTTGTATCTTGAATTCTAACCCTTTCATAAGAAAATCGCCTATTTTCCTGTTATCCACTCTATAAGCCAAGTATCACTGGTAGTTGGATGTATGGAGGTAGGGTGCTGGGGTCAAGGCAAGAGGCCCTAACCAGAAGTTATTGAAGGGCTGCTCTATGTGATAGGATTTGGAGAGAGGTCAAACCACAACAGTGCACTGACGGCCCTGCAAAAAAGAAAGAGGTGAGAGCTGGTGAGTTTGTTGAGTTGAAAATGTATTGTCAAGAGAACAGAAGAGTAGAAGAATATATGATTCTTGGAGGTGTCAAAGGGGTGCCATTCCAGGTGAAAGCCATCGGTGTAGGTGGTGAATCTGAAACGAATAAAATCTCAATAAGAAAAGGAATGGATTTATTATGACATCTATTCGCCACGCTATCTCTCATTCTCACACTACCATCTCTAGATTCATTGTGTGAAGCTCATCTTTTGGAGGTAGAGGTGGGGGGTATTCTTTTCACCACAAACTTTATGTAGAGAGCTTTGCAATTTGATCTATATTCTCTCATGTACATCAACATCTGATAAGTCTCCATCAAGGCTCTCTGTTACATGAGATGCTGAAATAGGAATATCCTTCATACTTGCTATGAGTTTCCCTCAAGTGGTGTCTGACTCATGGTGTTGCCTGTGTGCTGAATAAAATGATTCCTTAGGGTTTTGAAGGAATGACATTTGAGAAGGAGATCACTAACCCTTCTCCTGAGACACCTCTGGATGAGCTTGAACTGCCAACCTGTCAGTTAATCAGTGCTTAACCATTGGTGCCACCCAGCAATTCACATGCTGGGCTGCTCATCGCAAAGTCAGCAGCTTGCATTCCACCAGATGCTCCCAGGGAGAGAAAAGTCACAGTCTAGTAGACTCACAGACTCAGTTCCACCCTGCCCTTCAGGATTGCTATGTGTAGGCATCGGTGTGATGGCAGTGAGTTTGGAATTGTATCATTTACTATCTATATTCAGGAACCTTGGTGGCATGTGTTGGGCTGTGTCCACAAGGTCAACAGTTAAAAACTACTAGCCTCTCTGTGGGAGAGGGCACATTTTTGGTTTTTATTGTCCCTGTTGAGATTCTTGAGGTATAAACTTAGGCAGTCCTTTGTACACTGGCATGTATGATCATCTTAGATATTATCCAATAGTCCTTTGACTTCTCTTTAACTTTATTAGCATTTTAGAAGCAGGGAAACTGAGGTTCAGAGACCTTTTGAACAAGATTCTGAAGTTAATGAAAGCCATGACAGTGGCAGGATTCAAACTCAGCTCTGCTTGATTCCAAAGCTCAATCGTTGCTAATGTAGTTCCCAATCCATCTGAAAAATGTCCTCCTCATCAATTCCATTGCCATGGTTTGGCAGCTTCTCCTCCAGACAGACACAGACGTCCCAGCTGGAAGTCTATTTCAACACAAGTAATTAGATATGTGATAACTGTACCACTGCCAGCAGTGATGGAAGTCAGCTGTTCTAGGTGCCTTGGGGCTAAGATGCACTCAGGATCAGTTAGACTCTGAGTGTGGGCTGTCCAAAGACCACAGGTGTGCTTGCTTTGTCGGGAGAGCCTACCAGATGAGACTGTAGTGGACAGTCAGTTAGGGAGACTGGCTGGGAAGGGAATTCTGAGGGGTATGGGGTTAAGAAATCCAAAATCGATCTCATTGCTTTTGAATTGATGCCAGCTCACTGTGACCCTATAGCACAGGGTCAAATTGCCCCCTGTGTATTTCTGAGACCGCAACTCTTTATGGAGTAGAAAGTTGCTTCTTTCTCCCACAGAGTCACAGGAGGTTTTGAACTTCTGACCTTGCAATTAGTAGTCCAACTCACAACCACGACGCCATTAGGCCTCCTTCCAAACAGTAACAAATCACTGGCATCAAGTCTCTGCAGACTCATAGTGATCCTATAGGGCCAGGATGGAACTAGACTGTATCTGTTTAAGGGAGTAGAAAGCCCTGTCTTTCTCTAGAGGAGTGACTGGTGGTTCGAACTGCCAACCATGCAGATCGCAGCCCAAGGTTTACCCACTGGGTCACCAGGGCTTCTTCAAATCCAAGAGATAAAGCAAAACTGGAATGAAAGGAGGCACAAATCTAGGTGGATAGACTGTAGAATAAAGGACCAAAGAAATGTTGACTTTGGTAGCTTTGGTTAACTTAGGAGGTGGTGGTGAGGACTGGAGGGAAGGTTGACCAAAGCCCCAGGTCAGCCAACCAACAGCCAGCAGAAGGGTTAGAGGGAGAGAGGTGGGGAAGGATCACCCAAACAAGTTGATAATACTACAACTGCTCCCAGTGTGCTCTGTTTTTGCCCACCCTTGGTTTGACCCAAGTGTTTAGCTTTGTCCCTGGAGATGGTACCTGAAAAATCTCTGGGGTCATCCTAGGTCTATCATCTATGTGTGTCCACATCTGAAGGCAGTATTTCCAGCTCTGAAATCCAAAAGAGCCCTGGTGGCACTGTCAGGTAAGTTTTGGATTGCTGCTGACTGCAAGGTCAGTGGTTCAAACCCACCAGGCATTCCATGGGAGAAAGAGGAGGCTGTCTGCCCCTGTAGAGTGTCAGAAACCCTATCGTAGGGTCACTTGGCATCAGAATTGACTCAGATGGCAGTAGAGTTTGGCTTTGAACACCTTCTCAAAATTTTTTTGCATTCTTCAATTTAAACAGCTTTTGGACTATATAGTTTGGGCACCTGTGATATATTCGAATCATGTACCGTAACATCTCAATGTTCTTTGAGTTTGGGGGAGAGAAAAGACGTTCTGAAGGGAAAGGTCAGGGCTGTGTGGTGGGTGAGAGAAAGTTTCCCAATGAAATTTTTGTTGGACACCCCTTGATACCCTCGAAAAATATGCAGATAGGTTGATACCCTCGAAAAATAAACAGGCAACAGCAAAGTAAAACTCCTGGGGACACACTTTCCCGACTTGTCCCTCACCACTGCAATTTTCCATTTTCTTCAAACCCCTGTGATCATCCTGTGTCTGTTGAAGAAATCTATTGAGATGATGCCTTGGGACTCTTGGAAAAAAGGTGCCATAAACTTCAGAGCTGAGCTCCCTGATTTGAATTTTCCCGATCTAGACCATCTCCAAGGAAACCAAAGTTTTGATTGGGCCCTTTTTTTTAAAGCTCCCTAGTGTTACAGAGACAAATGTATGACAGAAAGAACTTGTATACCGACATCTGATGATTACAGAGGCATGTTTAAATATATTTTGTTTGGAATAAATGTAATACTTTTTGACCTACCCTTGTAGAAAATATATTTATTGTTCCCTTTCTTTTCCAGACTTGGAGGGCCTTATTTATTTAGTTTTTTTGGCATTACTGCCTTCTGATGGTCGTGGGAGCTACCTAGCCTTGCTGCTGCTGGATTTGAACCGCCAAGTCAGTGGGCTGCAGTCCCACACTAAACCCCTTAGGCCACCAGGGCTCAGCCCCTGGAGGGCCTCTTTTCAACAAACAAACAAACAAACACTTTTTTGTCTCAAAATTACAAAAAAGTTGCAAGAGTAGTATAAGACTTATTAATAACGCTACCTGATCCATCACTTCTTTAAAAATGTCCCATTTAGGCTGAGCCCCGGTGGCCTAGTGGTTGTGTGTGCAGGACTGCGGCCCACAGGGTTGACTGTTCAAATACAGTGCAGCAGCTCTCCAGGAGCAAGGCTGGGCTTCCTACTCCCACCAGGGCAGGGACCCATTTAGTTTCTCATTCTTCCTGTATAAATACATACATACACACACACACACACACACACACATATTTTCCGAGTCCTCTTATAATAGGTTAATCAGATTGCTACTTACCCTGTTTCCAGTACACATTTTCTTAGAACAAAGACATTTTCCTAGGTGTGTATAATACATAACTGTAAAAATCAGGACATGTAATCTTGATGCAGTACTATGACCTATTCCATGATCCAGGTCCCGAGTTCATCAATTGATCTCCTCAAACCTCTTTCTGAAACAAAGGAGCAATGATGACTTCCCCCCCCCCGCGCCCACCAATATCTACCTTCATGCCAGAGCAAGCAATGTTTGTTGGATTGTGAGACTTTTCTTATAAATATTTAGCTAAAATCCATCAGAGGGAAATTTTTTATTTCTTTTTGTGTGAAGCATTCTGTACCATCTGGGTTGGCTGGATTTCAAGGGATAGGAAATAAACATTTATCCAAAATATACTTTTTTAATCCCCTAAAATGAAAGTCATTCTCTTCAATTGTGATCAAGAGAGGTTTGCTTCTTTGATAGATAGGTGACTGTCTTGCTGCTGGGAAACATGAATCTACTTTGAAAAGCTTCAAGAGGGCCAGGGTTTAGATCTTAGCCTAAACCTAGTGTCAACTGCTCCCGCTACAGTGGGTTTAGTAGCCAAAGCTCTCTGAGACATGAATATCAACAGATTCAGGATAAACTTTATCCCACACTTTCCACAGACATTTCTTAGTTCCCTTGGTAGAGGATGAACCTAAAAGGACAGAAGTAAAAGAAAGGTAAGAGTCAAGGGCAAGGTAGAACCATGACTCACTTAGACATGGAGGGACAGTAGATGTTCAAAGGAAAGATAGTTCTTAAGTCATTAGCCATGATACCGGTAGTAATGTAAGGACACAGCACACATTGTGTTCTATATAGAGCATTTGGGAAGAGCTGTGAAGTTACAAACTTATCATAGAAAACATTTTTCCCGATGATTGCTCACTTTTTAAGAAAGGAGGGGGTAGACTCTTCCCTGAATGCAGAGAGATGAGCTGTTTCATTTGCATATGTATATTGCCACTCAACCAGACAGACATGTTTCTGGCACTCGAGGGTGTCTAACCATGCTTATATGCAACTCACTATGTGATCAATGTGCCATTCTGAGATCCTGGCCTAGACACCGGCATATGCTCTTTTCCTTGGAAGGCACAGGAAATAAGAGAAAGCAACAGTTGGAGATTCTAGTCTGTGAGGAAAATGCATGGGTATCTTAAGAAATCATGATCATCGTAAAACACACACACACACACACACACCATTATTTGAACCCTTTTCAACTGATTTGGTTTCTAATTATTATTTCCAGTCTAAGTATTAGAATTATGAAACCTTCATAAGAATGATAATGACCTCCCCTCCCCCATCATTGCAGGTACTCTTAGAATCTCTCCTCTCTACAGCCCTGCAGGCAATCACCCACTTCCTCTTTTTCACAATGATTTTGCTGTTAAGTCCCATAGAGTCAGTCCCAACCCATAGCGCTCTACAGCCCTGCAGGCAATCACCCACTTCCTCTTTTTCACAATGATTTTGCTGTTAAGTCCCATAGAGTCAGTCCCAACCCATAGCGACCCTATGTACAACACAATGAAACATTGCATGGGCCTGTGCCATCCTAGAATTGTTCCTATGCCTGAGCCCATTGATGCAGCCATGGTGTCTATCCATCCCATCAAGGGCCTTCCTTTTTTTTTTTTGCCTCCTGTCCACTTTACCAAACATGATGTCTTGTCCAGGGACTGCTCTCTCCTGACAATATGTCCAAAGTATGTAAGACAAAGCCTTGCCTTCCTTACTTCTAAGGAGGACTCAGGCCTTAGTGTTACTCATACAGATCTGTTTGTCCTTTTAGCAGACCATAGTACTTTCAATATTTTTTTCTAGCACCACAATTCAAATGCATTGATTCCTCTCTGGTCTTCCTCATTCAATTTCTCATGTTCACGTACATAGGTTGCAATGGAGAATACCATGCATCAGTCAGGTGCACCTTTTATTCCTCAAAGAAACCTCCTTGCTTTTCAATACACTAAAACAGAGGGGCAGTTTACTGTCCCTCAGACCATTGGAGGACCAGACTATAGCTAAAAAAACAAACAAACTGGGGCTGAGCCCCGGTGGCATAGTGGTTGAGTGCGGAACTGCGGTCCATTAGCTCGGCGGTTCAAATCCAGCAGCAGCTCTCCGGGAGCAAGGCTGGGTAGCTCCCATGACCACCAGAGGACAGTGATACCCTCCATCCCTCCAAAAAAAAAAACCCAATCAAACAGACTATGAACAAATTCATTGCGGGCCCAGGATGAGTAGACTTCTAAGCAGGATAGGCAGTGCGGTAAAAGCACCGAACAGGCTGGATAAATGTCCTTGGTGGGCCACATGTGGCCTGCAGCTATCGTTTGAGGACCCCTGCAGTTCACGTGAGGCAGATTTACCTAATGCAATACATCTTTTGATCTCTTGACTGCTGCTTCTATGAGCATTGATTGCGGATCTAAGTAAGACAAAGTCCTTGACAACTTCAACCTTTCCCCATTTATCATGATGTTATCTATTGGTTCCATTGTGAGGATTTTGGTCTTAGTTATATTGAGTTATGATCTATAGTGAGGACTACAATCCTAATTCTTCCTCAGCAAGTGCTTCAATTCCTCCTTACTTTTAGCAAGCAAGGTTTTGTCATCCGTTAAGAAGGTTTACTTGATGCTACCCTCTTCTTCATATAATCCAGATTCTTGAATGATCTGTTCAGCACCTAGATTGAACAAGTATGGTGAGAAGATATGACCTTGATGCACCCCTTCTTGATTTTTAATCATGCAGTCTTCTTTTGTTCTTTTCACACAACTGCCTCTTTGCCCATGTACAAGTTCCAGATGAACACAATGAAGTGTTCTGGAATCCCCATTTTTCTCAAGGTCATCCACAGTTAATCTTGGTTCACCTAGTAGAATGACTTTACATAGCCAATGAAACACAAGTAGAGGTGTTGCGGATATTCTCTGTTTTGAGTCAAGATCCATCTGACATTAGCAGTGACATCCCTTGTTCCACATCCTCTTCTGAATCTGGCCTGAACGTCTCTCAGCTCTCTGTTAATGGACTGCTTGCTGTAACTGTTGGATGATCTTCATCCACATTTTACTTGAGTGTGACACCAGTGATACTGTCCTGTAGCTTGAGAATTCCGCTTGAGCATTCTATAAACATAGAGTAATTTTATATTTTGTTGTTTATATGTCTGAAAACTTAAGATGTAATTCCTCCCTCCACCTACCCCGACTTCCTTCCTTCTGCATTATTCTCAGTGTTCTGTTACTTATGTGACCACTTGATTCTTTTAGTTGCTCAGCGTCTGCTTTGTACTTGCACATGCCATGTGTGCATGCCTTCATCTACCTGGTGTGGGTTGTGACAAATGCACTTGTTGTATTATTAGTTTTAGTTTTCATTGCCATTGAGTTGATGCTGAATCAGGTGGACAGGGTAGAACCGTCCCTGGGGCTACTGAGATTGTAACTACAGGAGAATGGAAAACCCGGTCTTTTTCCTGTGACGTGACTGCTGGTTTCAAACCGCTGAAGCTCTTGTTAGCAACCCAGTGTGTAACCCTTACCTCACCTGGTCTTGACAAATGTGCTTCCTAGCTATCCTCACTCATTCCCAGAGAGTCAATGCTAACTCATAGTGGCCTTACAGGACAGGTTAGAATGCCCCTGTGAGTTTCTGAGACAATAACTTTCTTTTTTGGGGTGTGTGTGTGTGGGCAGGGGGGGAAGTCACTGTCCTCTGGTGGGAATAGGAGAGACCCAGTCTTGCTCCTGGAGAGCTGCTGCTGGATTTGAACCGCCAAACCAGTGGGCTGCAGGCCTGCACTCAACCACTACACCACCAGGGCTCAGCCCGGTGACAATAACTTTCTATGAGGTTAGAAAGTCCCCCTTTGTTCCTACACAGTGGCTGCTGCTTTTGAATCTGTGCTTTGGAATCTTGCTGATAGCAACCCAGCTCATAACCACTACACTGCCAGGACACCATCTTAGCTTTAAGTGATTTCAAGTTCCTGTTAAAGCAAGCATGAGACCATCAGCCCTTTAGAGAATCTAGAGCAGCGGTTCTCATCCTTCCTAATGCTGCGACCCTCTAATCCAGTTCCACATGTGGTGAACCCCCAACTGTAAAGTTATTTTTGTTGCTATTTCACAGCTGTAATTTTACTACTGTTATGAATTGGATGACCCCTGTGAAAGGGTCATTCAACCAAGGGGTCACGACCCACAGGTGGAGAACTGCTGTTCTAGAGCTCCACTCAAGCTTAAACTCACTGCCCTCAAGTTAGTTCGGACTCAGAGTCACTGTGTAGAAGAGAGTAGAACTGCCCTTGGGGAGTTTGAGATAATGAATCTGGGAGGGTAAAGCACCTCATCTTTTGTTGGCTGGTGTTTAAATATCTTGGGCGTCATTAATGCTGACATTTTTTTTCCTTTTCTTAGTAAGAGATGCTAAAAACCTTGTACCTATGGACCCCAACGGCTTGTCAGATCCCTACGTCAAGCTGAAACTGATTCCTGATCCCAAAAGTGAGAGCAAGCAGAAGACCAAAACCATCAAGTGCTCCCTCAACCCCGAGTGGAACGAGACATTTAAATTGTAAGTCAAAATTATCCAAACTCAGAATGGGTGGTGGCCATTGGACGTGGGTCAAATGAGATTGGGGAGTTCCTGTTATTATTTTTTTCCCTCGGTGTTTCTTTCTTTCCCTTCCTTCATCCTTTCTTTCCCTCCTTGACCTACATTTTCCTATGGGGAGCCAGATAAACATTGGACTTTGTTTTGAAACACACTGATGAAGATGACTGTGATGTGGAGGAGCCCAGGGGGTGAGGGAAAGTGAGGATGTTGTGATGCGAAAGTAAGCACCTGGAGTACTTAGGGGTCTCACTAAAAATGGGGCAAAATCCATAGGTGTGATAGCCTGGCTGGGGGCTGAGCCTATGGGTGCTGCTGTGCCTGCAGCCTGCTGGGAGCTCTCCACCGGTTTCTGTGGATGGGCGTTCCTGGTCTTGCTTCAAGAATGCATGGAAGCCATCAGGTGTGCATAGTAGCAGCTACTACTCATTAAGCATATATTGTGTTCAGCAAACACTCTGTGAAATGATTAAGACTTCATTGGCTTGATTGTCCTCATGGTACCATAATAGAAGCTAAGTAGCTTGCCTGAAGTCCTATGAGTGTAAATTTGGGGGAGAGTAGGCTTCAAATTCAGGCAGTCTGACTCCAGAAGTCATGCTTTTGCCACTGCAAAAGAGAATGGTGCCTTGTGGTAGCCCCATGCTTTCTTTCCTCTGTTGGGGTAAACCTAGGGCCATCTCAGCCCCACCAAGGGCCAAGCCTCTGAAAAGACAAGTGCTCCCATACAGTAGCCTCACCCTCAACAAGGTGAACACACACAGTTGACACCAATTGTTAGAGTTGATCTGTGGTTAGAGTTGAGCTGTGCTCCAGGGGATTCAATGGTTGATGTTTCAGAGTAGACCTTTCTTCAGAGATACCTGTGGGTTGAACTGAACTTCCAGCCTTTTGGTTAGAGGCCATTTACACCACCAGGGACTTGAAGTCCATAATGGTACACACACATCTCCTCACACAATTCTTCATTGATATCTGCATATCATGTAGTGATTGTATCTGTAAGACTTCTTGAACACCACTGTGAATCCTGTGGAGACACAGACAAAAGAAGTGGAACTGTTTGAACTGTCTCCTTAAGCACTGGCCCAGGCATCTACTCAAGTCCTCCCTCAATACAAGAATATTTTGTTCTAATAACCTGGCATTCTGGGATGCTCACCTTTCTGATAAAATACTAAAGACAAAGTGGATGCATAAGCTAATGTCTTAAAGAAAGCTGATGGTGCCCAGCTGTTATAAGATAAAGTGTCTGGGTTCATAAAGGATTGAAGTTAAACAAGCAGCCATCTAGAAGGAAAGTAACAAAGCCCACATGGAAGAGGCACCCGAACCTGTGTGATCATGAGGAGTTGATGGGCTCAGGTATCAGGTATCAGAAGACCCAAAACAGACAACCATTTTGATGTGAATGAGGGGGGTCGGAATGGAGACCCAAAGGCCCGTCTATAGACAATTGGACATTGCCTCACAGAAGGGTCACAAGGAAGGGATGGGTCAACAGGGTTTCAGTACAGCACTGACAAAATATACATTTCTTTAGTTCTTTAACGCTCCCCCCCCCACTGTCAAGACCCCAGTTTTACATAACAAAACCTGCAAACTGGAGCATGTACATTGGTTCAAATAAGTGCTCTCAATGCACAGAATCCAGGAACCATAATGATAGTAGCAATACTGCAAGGGTAGGGGGAAGGTGCAGGTAGGGGTGGGGGAGGAGGAGAGAAAGTGGAAACCTATTGCAATGATCAATGTACAACCCCCTGCCCCTATGCCAGGGGGACATACAACAGAAGCATGGGTGAAGGGAGACATCAGATGGTGTAAGATATGAAAATAAAATAATTTATAAATTATCAATGGCTCACAAGAGTGGGAGGATGGGGAGGGGAAAAATGAGGTGCTGATACCAAGGGCTCAAGTTGAAAGAAAATGTTTTTGAAATGATAATATTAACTTATATACAGATGTGTTCCAGACAATGGATGTAAGGATTGTTATAAGAGCTCTTAGAGCTCCCAGTAAAATGATTTATTAAAACAATAATAAAAAAAAGAACTGGCCCAGGTTCTCTACCTTATAAGCCACAAGCTGTCAAGCTAGAGAAGTTCTCTCTCCCGGGGGAGCTAACTTGGGAGAGGAGCTTAATGCGATTCTTGCGATTGAGCATTTGTAACTCTTTCATATTTATACCTCTGGGTGTTATCCTCATGTACATTTCATCTGTTTGGGGAATCTCTTACAAATACTTCTCATTTTTCTCTCTGCAGTCAGCTGAAGGAATCGGACAAAGACAGACGACTGTCTGTAGAGATTTGGGACTGGGATCTTACCAGCAGGAATGACTTCATGGGATCATTGTCATTTGGGATTTCTGAACTACAGAAAGCTGGTGTTGATGGCTGGTAAGATATATTTTGCTTTGTAAGCTGCGGTATAGCTTGATTCATCAAACATGAAATCAAAAATGTTTTTATTGCCAAAAGTTTAATATTAAAAAGAGTGACCAACTGATCACTATAGGTCGACCTGTCTTCTAGCTGTGTTTTCTTTGACCTTCTGACCCAAACAACAGCCAATATGTATTTTAAATATCAGGGCATTCTCATAAAAGTCTGCCTGTTAAGTTTCTCTTAAAAAGCCAGGAGCTATGGCTATACTGAGCCCATATGTTACACAGTAACATTGGTGTAGTTTTCTTGGCCTTTCTTCTGCAGTGGATGGGTTTGAACCTTTATCTTTAGGTTAGAAAAGCTCAAACTCTTTGAGGCTTGTTACATGTGAGAGGGTTTCAAAAAGTTGTGGGGAGATCCCATATTTTTTATCCCCATAAAATCCATTTTCCTTTCCTGATCTAATGCAAACCTAACCCAAATCCCCAAAACATTCTTTAATGAAATGCAAACACTAATTTCCAGCTATGTTTGGAAAGGAAGGAGACCTCAAATAGCTCAAGTAATATTGAAGGATGAAGGAGTAGGCCT
This sequence comes from Nesogale talazaci, assembly GCA_004026705.1. NCBI lineage: Eukaryota > Metazoa > Chordata > Mammalia > Afrosoricida > Tenrecidae > Nesogale > Nesogale talazaci. The sequence continues at coordinate 263,900 of PVJH01000303.1, read as the reverse complement.
AACATCTCCACATTTCAAAACTCACTGTACAACCATGATTGTTAAAACAGTGTGGCTTGGTACTGGTTCCATGGAGGACACGTCGCCTAATAGAACAGAACCGAGAACCCAGCAGTAAATCTGTCCATCAATGGGAAGCTGATCTTTGACAAAGGTCAAAATTCATTCTGTGGGCAAGAAAGAGTCTCTTTCATAAAAGCTTCTTGCAAAATTAAAAAAGGATCTTCATATGCAGAAAAATATATCCATACCTCACACCGTTTCTAAGTGTAAGGTCAGCAGTTCGAGACGACCGGCCGTTCCTCTGGCCAGTTTCAGTTAATCTTATCACATGCAACTTCACAATAGTGAAAACAACTGAAAAGCATGTATATGATTATCGAGGTAGATGTGGATACATAAAGGAGTCATAGGAGCATAGTGAGCTAAACATTGAGCTGCAAAATGCAAGGCCAGCAGTTTGAACCTATCAACTGCTAGTTGGGAGACAGATGAAAATATTCCCGTAAAGTCTCAGAAACCCAAAGAAGCAATTCAACTCTGTTCTTTAGCATCATCATAAGTCAGAATCAGCTCGATGGCAGTGAGTTTGGCTTTTGGTTTATGGATGCATAGGAGGCATAATAAATAAAATCTTGTGTACATAGGTACATTTGTAGGCACATATATGTTTACATATTTGTGCAGAGCACACAAATGTATATACACATGCCTACAGATGCACCTTTATACATGGGAATATATATGTGTATATATCAATATCCACATATATAACAAACCACCTAGGGAGGGAGCGCATGGTTACAGAGGTTTCTAAGATTTAGTTAAACTAACAAATTTTGGGGCAAAAAGACTTGAGACTGCCAACTGAAATGCGGGTGTTTTATTCTAAGGTGGTGCAGTCAACTTACCCATTGCAAGTCAGAGGAAGAAAGAGAAGTCTTTATTTAGAAGGCAGATAGCGGGGAGATCACAGCAGGGTAAATGGGTTGTCTTTGTGGTGTTCTTTTTGACATGAGATACATAGAGAATATATACCTTTGGCTTTGGCATTTGCACTTTGGAGAGTCATGTACAGATGTTTTTATGTTACTTCAGGTCTCAGGATAACCACAGGAAACAACTGTTGGCCATGAGCAAACAAACAGTAATGAGGTTTTTTAACTGTTAAGCCAGTCTCAAGATGTCTTTGTAGAAATACTAGATTACAGGGCCATCTTTTAACCCTAACAGGTTTGTAAGAGAAGACTCTCTGCAGTAAGATGTCACCAAATAGGTGCCCTTATAGATGTCCACATCTAAGCAGTGTGCATTGAGCAATGTAGCTAGTTATCAAAGTTTCATAGAAACTGCATTAAGGAAAGTACCTTAGCTTAACTGCATTTTTCTAAGGACAATAAAGGAAATAGCTTGACTTCCAGGACTAAAGTCTAATGGAACATCTTAGTCAATTGCCATCACATAGTTGACAAAGATCATGTTCTACATCAGAGTTTGGGGAGTTAGCCTCTGGGGTCTTAAGAGCTTGCAAGCAGACATCCACAATACAACTCGTGTTCTCTACTTACATGAAGCAAAAGAGAATGAAGAAAATAAAAGATGTACAGAGTTGACCAGTCTGTGGAATTATTGCCTAACATGAACCATGCCTTCTTCAAACCTGGAACCAGAAAAACTAGGTGGTAACAAGTTTCCATTCCAGACTGTTGTGACCAAGGCTGCAACACAGAGAGAGAAAGCTCTCTGTTGAATGAATGAAATTCAAATCCATAAGAAAGGTCAGATTTACTAGACTGATAGAAACTACAGAAACCCGGGAGACTGTTACCCTAAGATAGCTTTTCATCTTAGAATTGAAGATGTTTCTGCTTACCTTTGAGCTGAATAATGGATTGACTTATAAGTAAGGTAAAGAAGACCACCTGTGAGTGACAGCTCCGTTAAACAGTTATCTATAGGAAACTAAACAGTCGGCAATGACTTCGAAGCAAAGAGAAGGCAGGGAAGCTAGATCAAGGGAAAAAGAACAGTCAGTATGGAAAGGCTGACAAATGGTAGCATTGTAAGAAATTATAAGCATTGGTGCAGAATAATTTGTTTAAAAAACATCAAAGAGGAACCTTACATGCTGTGAAAACTTTTACCTAAAATACAAATATGTATATTTGTATCAATCATTTTTTGGCCTTTATTTCCAAGATTTGGATAATGTTTCCAACATTTGAATGATTTGGCTTTGCAAGCTTCCGACATCACTCACTCACTCACTCCCTCACTCCCTCACTCACTCACAGAAAGGAGTGTGATTCTTCCCCCTTTAAATCAAGCTGAAGGGGGTTAAAGAGAAAGCCCTCATGATCCCAGAGGGGTAAGTGAAACATGAGAGAACATAATAATGACTATAATAACCATAGCTAGCACTTACTGTCTCTGAGTGGATGCCAGGTCATAGGCGAAATAAACACATTCCAGGTGTCCTACAGAATCATAGCTGTATCGGTTGTGGTTAGGTGCTGTTGAGCCAGGTCCTACTCAGCCATCCTGTGTACGACAGAACCAAACACACCACTCGTCTGTCAGTCTGTCCTTCGGCGGTGGCTTGTGCGATGCTGTGATGTTGAAAGCTTTGTCCCTGGTATTTTAAATACCAGCAGACGTCCCCAAAGGGAACAGGTTTCAGCACAGCTTCCAGACTAAGAACAGAAGACAAAGAAGGAATAGGCTGCCCGTTTTTAAAACACATGTCTCTATGGAGATGCAGATCTAAGTTATACTGGTTTTGCTTCTCGAGAGCATCCAGTTTGAGCCAGGTCCCAGCAACTTGGTGCTGCCTCATGATGACCCCGTGCACAACTCAACAAAATAGCGTCCAGTCCTGTCGCGTTTCCATGATGCTTGGCATGGTTGAGTCCCGCCGAATCATTTGTTCTGGCAGAAGGACATCACCAGTTCCTAGTGTGCCCACTCTGGAAACTGCACCGAAACCTGTTCACGGGAGGTGAGCCTGCTGGTTTTTGAAAATAGCACCTGGCATCACAGCAACATACAAGTCACGCAGTGTACAACAAAGGGCAGAGGTGGTAGGTATTAAAAAAAAAAAAAGGCCCCAGCCTTTTCGTTTTATGCCACTGAATTATCACATTTTCATGTTGTTGTGGCTGAGAAGGGTCCTTTCATTGCCCGCGGTGCTCCAGCTCACCATGGACTGCTGCGGGGCCGATGGGCTTGGCTGGTCCCTGAACCAGTGACCCTTGAGAGGGACTGCTCCCATTTCACCTATGGCATCAAGCTGGATAGAGGCTGAGCATGCCCTCCTGCCTCTAGCTGTGAGGTCCCATTACACAGGGATCTGAGCCTTTGTCCCTGCACAGACCACTTTCTATTCATCACTCTGGTCACTTCTCACTTCTGAGGCCCTTCATAGAAAGTTGGGGCTCAGACTTCATCCTCCATTTCCCCTCCTGCTCTGTGACTACTGTGATGATAGGGTCTATGGGGGCTCCAAAAGCAGAAAGGAGGGAAAGCCCCTTTGCTTTCTCTCCCTCTTCCAGCATCTCCATGATGGAGTCCGCCTGCCCCTGACCTCTTGTTGGCCTTCTTTCTAAGCAGGGTTCTCCCCGGCCACAAAAGAGCCTCTTTTTTCCCACCCCGCACTGTAGGCTCATCCCTATTTCACACCCTTCTTCCTGGGGCAATGTCTGTCTCATCTCCTCCCCTCACGCCAATGACAAGGGTCAAGGGAGGGAAGTAAGAGACAGTTGATCAGAATTAAGTCTGTTATTACTACAGTTCAACAAAACAAAGCCAGATGCCATCAGGTCAAGTCTGACTCTTGGTAGTCCTCTGCATGTCACAATAGCACAGGACTTTCAGTGACTGAGTTTCTTCAGAGGCTCCCTCCACTTAGCAATGATTTGTTATGACAATTCACAAGGAAGCATCATTCTCTAGAATCAAAGGAGTTAAGTAATGTGTTAGGACACACAGCTCATAAATAACAGTGCTGGGATTAGGATCTAGGTCTTCATGAGGGCAGTTTATGTTCATAACACATCACATTCTGCAGATTGACAGAAGGCTGGAGGTAAGATAGCTGGGTTTTGACCTGGGCTCTTGCAACTGGTTGAAGGCTTTGTGACTTTACCTCACTGAACTACATCTCAGCAAGCATGATTCCATTTATCAGGAACAATTTTAGCATCCTCATCTTCAGCTTCAGAAAACTATGAAGTCGATGAAATAATAGTTGGGAAGGAACTTTTCCAAAACAAATGCCTTCTTATTTTGCTTCAAAAAATCATCTTCAGACTTTGGATCCTTGTAGCAAGACTTGTAACATTGTGTGATCTTGTGCCTCTTTTCGGAGACTCAGTTTCTCCAAGTGCAAGGGGGGAGATAGATTCTTCTGCTGCTCTTGTGCTCCAAAGTAGAATGATGCAGCAGAAACAGCAGACCCAGCTATAAGTGCTCCCAGATGTGTCGTCAGTCCCACCACAGCACCAGACTCTCAGCTGCCAGTTCTGTATCTGTTCTCATGCCATCTCCTTCCTTTCATCTTGGTTTCCCCACTAGTTCATCTGTTTTATTGTTGCCCTTTTGTTTCTTCAAAGATTTACCTTTGGAATTTGTGTTATCAGCCTCCTTACTCTTTCTTCTTTTCTCTTTTCTGAGAGCATGTTGTCTTAGAATTTCAGCTGAATATTTTGTTAAATTTATTTTCATTCTTTCCCCTCACTCTTATAAAACAATGAACAAACATTTGAGAAAACAAACATTTCCTCTCAATTCTGAAATATCATGCACAGGCTTTTGTTGTGCACTCAAGATCATCTGCTGGATTTAAAAAAAATTCCTTCTTTGGCATGCTGTTTATCTAGGAGTGTTTCTGAGCCTCTGTTTCTTCATTTAAGTTGTTATTAATATTAAGCTTAAAGTATGTTATAATCAGAGAATATGACCTGTGTAGTTTTTCTTTTTTCATTCTTTTAGTTAGCTTAGTCATTCTGTATGTTAGTAAACAGTTTGTACACACATTTTATGAAAGGATTATATTGACTGTTACTGTTTGTAGGAGCCCTGGTGAAGTAGTGGTTATGCATTGGACTGCAATACGTAAGGTCAGAAGTTCGAAACACCTAGCTGCTCCAAGGGAGAAAGATGAGGCTCTCTACTGCCCCCTATAAGGAATTGGAAACTTGCAGAAGAAGATCTACCCTATCTTATAGGATTGCTAAGAGTCAGCATCACTCAATGGCAATTTGGTGTTTTTTTTTTTTTTTAATGACAGGGTATAAATTTCAATGGTGATTAATTCAACATTCTTTGTTTTTTTTGTATTTTTTGGGTATCACTGCTCTCTGGTGGTGAGAGTAGGAGGCCCAGCCCCACTGCTGGAATTGAACCTCCGTCCCAGTGGGCTGCAGTCCCGTGCACAACCACTACGCCACCGGGGCTCAGCCCTAATTCAACATTCTTATAATATTCATTTAGCTTTTCATGTTTTTTGTTTACTTGTGCTGACCTAACTGTATGATGTTTCTTAAGTAAAAATACTTTGTGGAAATTTTATTTCTAATGTCTTGTCATATATATTTTGAAGCAATCTTATTCTCTACACAGCGCTTCCAAGTCTTGGTTTCAAAATGTCATCTGTCAACATAAAGTTATCTAAGTGCTCTTGATCTACAATATTCCCTTGGTAGATAGTCATCCATTCACTCTTTATACCTAGTGAATACCATGACGCTCACCCAGCAGGTTCAACGTACCCAATGGCTACTGTTGTTGCTATCAGGTGTTGCCAGGTTGGGTCCAGCTCGAGCACCCCTATAGATAGCGGAAGGGAACACCACCTGACCTTGTGCCCTCCTCACCATAGTTTTTATGTATGAGCCCATGCTTGCAGCCCCCGTATCAATTCATCTTGTCAAGAGCCTTTTTCTTTTTCATGGCCCCTCTACTTTACAAGCATGATCTCCTTCTTCAGGAACTGGTTTCTCCTGACATGTCCAGAGTGCATGCGATAAATAAAATTTTGCCATCCTTGCTTCCAAGGAGCTTTCTGGGTGTACTCCTTCCAAGTCAGGTTGGTTTATTCTTTTGGCAGTTCAAACCATTTTCCATCCTTTGCCAACACCATATAGTTGAAATGCATCGATGCGTCTTTGCAATTACTTATTCTGTGTCCAAGTTTCATGTGCATAGGAGGCGACTGAAAAGATGATGGCTTGGGTCAGGTGTCCCTTAATCCTCAAAGTTTCCTGCTTGTTTTTCAACCCCTGAAAGAGGTCTTTCTTGGGCAGCAGATTTTAACCCATCATTTGATCTCTTGCTACTGTTTCTGTAAGCATCGATTGCGGATTCAAGCAAGACAACACTCCTCGACCACTTCAATTTCCTCTCCACTAATCATGATGCCACTTATGGGTCAAGTTGTGAGGATTTTGTTTCTGTTTTTTTGTTTTGTTTTTTGGGGCATCACTGCTCTCCAGTGGTGGGAGTAGGAGGCCCAGCCCCACTGCTGGAATTGAACTTCCATCCCAGTGGGCCGCAGTCCCACGCACAACCACTACGCCACCGGGGCTCAGGCCTTGTTTCTGGTTTTACTTTGAGTTCTTATCCATACCGCAAGCTATGAACCAAACACTCACTGCCATCGTGTCAATTCTGCCTGTGGCAACCTTATAGGGCGGAGTAGAGCTCCGCCATGGAGCTCAAGATTAGAACTCTTAAAGGAGTGGACATCCTCACCTGTCTCCTGACCGAAGACTGCAGACCACCACTAGTTCAGGGTGGCAGTATTGACTTCTGTTGCTTTTAACTCTTGTGCTCCTCTTACTGTGTCCCTCTTCATCAAAATATGATTGCATTGTCTATTGTCTTCCTCTTTATCCAAATTAATCTGTGTCGATGACTTCTCTTCCCCTTCCACCTCTGGTAATCTTCAAAGAATATTTCTTTTTGTGTTGAAACTCTTTCTTGGCTTTTTGTGACAGACATATGTCACATAGCAGAATGTCCTGTGGGTTTGTCCGTGTTAGGAGGTGTTTTGCAGATTCATTGTCATTCTTTAGTGTTGCACAGTATTTCACTCTATGTGTGTATCACAGTTTGTTTAGCAATTCTCCCATTGATGGATATTTCCGTTACTTCCAACTTTTGGCTTTGTGGCTTTTCTTTACCTAGGAATCAAGTAGTGCCATGGGCAAGTCCTGTGATATTTCTATTTCCAGTGTGTTTGAAGTGATGTATGTGAATATGAAGGTAGTTAGTACACATGTCCAGGGTCTGTTAAGTAGTAGGTACAGAATGAATGTTAGCAATTATTATTCCTGTGAGGAATTATTTTAAAACTATAAATATGCAAACATAAACTATTACGCAGGAACTCATGACCCACAGATCATTGCTATTCACCTGACTTAGTTTTATTCTTTGTGTATTTATGAAACAAAAATGATACCTGACTCTTTGGGTCTATTATTCTGTAACCTGTAGTTTTTAGTTAATAAGAACATCTAACACTCTATTAAGTCTGGAATCTGGAATAATACCATTTTTAAGAGCTGCGTGTAGTCCATTCTGTGGATTTGCCTCAATCTACTGACAAGTATGTCTGGCTTGATGGTGCGTTGCAGATGTCAGTGCTTACATATTTAAGGCTATTGACAATGCTGGGTGTGTTAGTCTGGGTAGACTAGAGAAACAAGTTCATGAACACCCATATGTATATAAGGGAAAGGTTTATATACAAGAGGAATGGAACATTGAGGAAGCATCCCAGCCCAATGCAGTCTAAGCCCACAAGTCTGATATTAGCCCATATGTCCAATACCAGTCTATAAAGTCTTCTTCAGAGTCACAAGGCACATGCAATGACGCTAGGACAATCACCAGTGGGTGCAGAATCTTGTGTATCCATGATGGTAGAAGCATCTCAGCACTGGCAGGAGTCTCTATGTGGCTTTTCTAGCTTCAGAAGTCAGGTTCCATCAGGGTAAGCCCATGTGGCGTCTCCTCCAGCTCCTCTAGTTTCCAGGACTTAGGGTCTATCAGCATGCTGCCATGTTGTCTTGTCAGCTGCAATGTCTTTCAAGGACCGAGTCTTAAGTCTCTCATCTCCAATATGGCCAGATTTTCCAGAATTCTCAGGAAAAAGCCATACCCACACAGAAGTCTCATTGGCTATCTCCAGATATTGGATATCTCCAGGGCTAGACTCTACCCCTACACTTCCATTCCTGAAATTGACACAAGAGCATATATGACTACCACACTGGGCCCAACAAGTCTCTTGGCAACATTTTCGCAACTGGATATGCTCACTTGGTGTCTCTGTGTCATATCTTTCTTAATATTTCAAACTTTTTTCATAATGCCATCACACACTTTATTGACTAGCATAGAGTAGACATAACTTTTATCTGTGCTGAGAAACCAGAAGCGTTGTAATATCTACTTTATTGGGACAGCATAGACCTGAAACTGTAACACCTGTGAGATGTACATGGAATCACATTCATATATAAATTGTGTCCATATTTTTCTATGTAAGTAATTTTTCAGTTTTCATCCTTGTAGCAAAACCTTTGTGCTTTATTTCCTAATATTCCTGGGCTTGGGATTGATAGCTTTGAAGAGGTATATCTTATGAAGGTATTTGCTAAATGCCTTGCATGTTTTTTCTATGAACTTACATTCATACCAATACTATATGAGATTTTTTTATTTAATCCAAACTTGCCAATCTTTGGCATTATAAATTTTAAGTATATGATTGATATAAGATTCATGTCTTGAATATAATATTGAATATTTTACTGTGCATATTTTTATTTATATTTGTAAATGAATATGTTCTATCCTTGGCCTAGCTTTTTATTGACTTATAAGAACTTTTTATATAAGACAGATCATAATATATTTTTGTTGACATGCTCAGAAAACTTTTGCATTGTGTTTTCATTTTAGTGCTATGCATTTCCCTTGGCATATAAAACATTCAGTTCAATGCTAGCCAATATAGTAATTCTCAAGGTGACTGTTAGAAAATTTTCACGTTTATTTTATAATTCACTACCATCTGATTTATTCATTCTACTGCTCTCTGTCTCCGATGGATTTTAAAGTTCAGTAATGAACATTTTCCTCTGGAAGCAATCTTTCTTAATCTCATGTTGTTTATATTCCAAAGATGCATTAACTTTTTGAATCTCAATGAAAGAGTGAATTAGATACTTTCTAGAATTTTCCCTTTTGGCAAAATCTATTTCCTGAGAGATACTTATTTGAGTTCTCATTATTTTTCTTTTTTTTTTTTTTGGTGTTTTTGGGCATCACTGCCCTCAGGTGGTGGAAGTAGGAGGTCCAGCCTTTGCTCTGTGGAGCTGGAATTGAACCTCCAGCCCAGTCCCACGCACAACCACTACGCCACCGGGACTCAGCCCCTCATTATTTTTCTTTATTTGGATAATTGAGGTTTTTTGGTATACCTTGTTATTTCTTTTTTTCCCCCAATGATTTTATTGGGAGCCCTTACAGCTCTTATAACATTTCATACATCATTTGTATCAAGCACATTTGTACACATGTTACCATGTTCGTTTCCAAATATTTTCTATTTGAGCCCTTGGTATAAGCTCCTCTTCTCCCCCACCCCCCTAACTCACGCACACTTTTTTTTTTTTATAAATCACTTTACTAGGGGATCATACTGCATCATTTCTAATTGCTCAGAACGAGCACAGAAATGAGTGTCCTTGCTCTCCTTTTTGTGCTCAGGTGAAGGGAGTAAAGAATCTTGCCTCCTTATTGAGACTCTGGCTAGATCAGGGCAGTTTCCCCTGTAGATAATTCTGGGCCAGACAAAACTGGTGTTTTCGTCTATAAATGTTAAAATATATCTGTTTTCATTTATTCAGATGAAATCTCCACGGAGTCCCAACACTGGTGATATCCTTATTATACTTATTCATATGTGTGATTTAGTATAGAAAGATATAAAAAGTTTGGTAAATCATTTGAAAAAAACTGGAGCAAACGCCACTGTTCAGTGGCGGGAGCATCTTACCCAGGCTGACTTGTGCATCTCAAGATGGGGGTGGTCCTGCTCCTCTTCTTTAGCTGACACCAATGCGCTCTGACATGGCTTCACCCTTCATGCGCCATGTAGCATGCTGACTACAGGGAGTCTGCACTGTGCTGAGCCTTTCTGTCCACTTCCCCCAAGGGCTGGCATGTCCTGAATCTGAATGGGACTTGGTGGCTCTCATCTGGTCCCGTTCCAGGTCCAGGTGATCTGATTCAAGGTTATTCGGGAGGCTCATTAAAGGGTTTTTGTTTTGTTTTTTTTAAAAAGGTTCTCATTCACTGATCCATCGTTCTTTATCTGTATTTTCCAAAGGGTAGGAACTGAAGCCATTGTAGGTAGTGAATGGTTAGGGCATAAGTAATGCTGACTTGCATCTTGAGAAAGCTGTTCTGTAGCCAGTGCTCCTTCAGGTCTTTGGGTGACCTGACAGAGAGAGTCTGGGAGCATGCTGCTCTGGTCCTTAGCACCTCTTTCACATGGGTCAAGGTAACCCTATTCATGTAGAAGATAATTGGGCACCGTGGGGGTTTTAAATGATTGGTTTTCAGAAGTTGATTAGTAGCCCTCCCCCCTTCCCCCAATTTGGGTAGACTTAAACTTTCAGCCAAATACCCTACCTGTTTCTCCCACCCAGGGGAGGGCGCCCTGGTCGTGCAGTGGGTCACGTGTTGAGCTGTTAACAGCAGGGGCCGAGGATGAAACTGTTCTCACACCAAACTCAGACTCACTGCCATCAAGTCATTTGCGACTCCAGGTGCCCCCCTGGGACAGAGTAGGGCCCCCGCCCTTGCCCTTGCACTATGCTCCCAGGCCTGCTTCTACTGTGCTCCTGGGAAAGGAGCCGCAGCCACCCTTAGCACCATCAAGTCTGTGCTCACGATGGCGCCACTGAGTGACCCCGTCAGACAGAGCACAACCGCTCTGTGGGTTTCCAAGTTAGTCAAGATTTATAGGAGCAGCTGGTGGGTTCAAACTGCTAATGTTTGGGCTAGCAGCTCAATTCATAGAGCCCTCCTAGAGGGGGAAGAGACCCCACGATCCAAAACACTTTTTGTTTGTTTGTTTGTTTTTGTTTGTGTTTTGGAGGGCATCACTGCCTCTGGAGGTCATGAGCGCTACCCAGTGCTGCTCCTGAGAGCCACCGCTGGATTTGAACCGCCAAGCCCGTGGGCTGCAGTCACACACTCCACCACTTACGCCACCGGGACTCAGCCCCCAAAACATTTTATACAGACTCTGTTCATATGTCTTAAGACAGAGACAAATCATCAGAGGGAGAGATCAACAGTCCTAATGGTGTCCAGAGGACTCACAGCCTTGGGCAGAATTATTAATCATGCGGGGGCGGGGGGGAGGGACATTCATCACAAAATCAGGATTGGTGGCAGATTGATTCATTATTGCTGCATGTGAGAGTACGGAAATGGAAAAGGACCTTGAATGAAACTACAATCTCAGACTAGGAAGTGTACCAGATCATTCCGGGTCCCTCCAACCTTCTTGGTCAGGGTTTGAATCACTCATGACCCTGTGGCCCTAGTTCTGGAGGTTCCCCGCCCCAATTTCCATCAAGGGAACACGCAGGCAAGTGAGTTGCTGCAAACATACTCTTACTTGAATACATAGTTTTTTACCTCTCTGGTCAATGGAAAGAACTCAGTAGGGACTGAATCTATGTGGAGATTCAATGAATTTAGGGTTCCCATTGTGAATGAGCTCAAACTCTCAAATCAAGCTCATCGACTAAACCCACCAGCTTGTCTGTGGCAGAAGCAAGAGGCATTTTGCTCCTATAAAAATTTAACAGTTTCAGAAATCCCAAAGGTTGGTTAAGTTCTGTCCCATACGGTCACTAGGAATTAAAACACCTTGTCTGCTTTCCCCAAACCTAGAGCTCAGAAGTTAAGCACTGATAGAAAATCCATCTGCTGCTTTGTGGGAGAGAGATGAGACTGTTGGTTCCCATAAATATTTAGAATCCAGGAAAGTCTAAGAGCAAGCCCTTCTATGCTGCCCTGTGGGACTGCTGTGAGTTGGAATTATTTGGATGGCAGTGGATATGGTGTCTAAGGAAAAGCTGTCAACCCCTGTCAACCCCCTGCAATACGCTGAAGTCAACTGATTTAAAAAAGAATCATTTTACTGGGGGCTTGTACAACTCTTATCACAATCCATCCATTGTGTCAAGCATACTTGTACCTATGTTGCCATCATTATTTTCAAAACATTTCCTTTCTACTTGAGCCCTTGATATCAGCTCCTCATTTCTCTCTTCCTCCCCCTCTTTCCCTCGCTCCCTCATGATAATTTCTAAAGCATTATTATTTGTTCATGTCTAATGATGACCTATGTCTCCCTTCACCCATTTTTCCAGGGATGGGGTTATAGGTAGATCGTTGTGATTGGTTCCCCATATCTCCTCCCACCATCCCCTTCCCCTCCTGGTATGGCTACTCTCAATATTGGTCTTGAGGGATTTATCTGTCCCGAATTTTCTGTGTTTCCTGCTATTATCTATACCGGTATACATGGTGCTTGTCTACTCTTATTTGTAAGATAGACTTGGGATCATGATAGTGGGGGGTGAGAGGGGAGGTAGCATTAAAGAACTAGAGGAAAGTTGTATGTTTCATCAGTGCTACACTGCACCCTGACAGGCTCATCTCCCTGTGACCCTTCTATAAGGGGACGTCCAGTTGTCTACAGCTGGGCATTGGGCCTCCACTCCATACTCTCCCTCATTCACAATGATATAATTTTTTGTTTCGGGTCTTTGATGCCTGATACCTGAACATAGAAAACAACTAATATTTTGGTTTGCTGATCTCCTATTTTTATATGTTGGGGAGGGGCAGAGACAGGATTTAGGCTCAGAGCACTTGATAAGTAACTCCATCTACCTGGACCTGAATCACTTTTTTACCTCCACATTCTTTTTGTAAAAATCAATTTATTGGGGGTTCAAACAACTCTTACCACAGGCCATACATACATCCATTGTCTCAAGTACATCTGTACATATATTGCCATCATCATTTTCAAAGCATTTTCTTTCTATTTGAGCCTTTGGTATCAGCGCCTCATTTTCCCCCTCCCTCCCCTTTCCCCTTTCCCTCTCTCATGAACACTTGATAATTTACGTTTTTTTCATGTCTTGCACTGTCCAATGTCTCTCCCCACCCCCTTGTCTATTGTCCACCCCCTGGGGGGTTATATGTAGGTCATTGTGATCGGTTCCCCCTTTTCTCCTCCCACCTTCCCCTTCCCCTCCTGGTATATCTACTCTCAGTATTGATCCCAAGAGGTTTATCTGTCCTATATTCCCTGTGTTTCCAGCTCTTATCTGTACCAGATCTGGTCTAGTCAGATTCGTAAGGTAGAATTAGGGTCATGATAGTAGTGGTGGTGGGCACGAAGCATTAAAGAACCAGAGAAAAGCTATATGTTTCATCAGTCCTACACTGCACCCTTGCATTCTATTTATAGCAAATGATACCGACTTTCAAGAGAGAGATCTCTAAAGTAGTCTTTCAAGTGGATTTATTATAGAAAAGATAAATCAGTGAGAAACATTATATTGATAACAATATACAGATTTAGAACTACCTACAAAGGTATCATGTAGACACGTTAACTTGGGCAAATGCATTGTATTTTCTTACCATCATTTGCATCTAGTGGAAATTCTGGAAATCCCTGATGAATGAGTAGCACCCTCCTGGTTTTCCAGAAAAGATACAGATGTTCCCTAGTTTCATATTCTGATAATTTCGATCGAAATTTGAGAGAAGAAAATTAAATATAAAATGTGGAGATACAGAAGCTTGCATTGTCATCTTGGCTTTGAATCACATCACCCTTTATTTTTAGAAGCTGCATAAGAAGAGTTAGAAATGAAGGAAAAATGTAATGGAAATGTGAAATTTGAATGATGAAGTATCTTTGATTCTAAAATTGATTCTAATGCCATTAGAATGTGCTTTTTCTTCCTCACTGTGATCCCATTTTCTACCTAAACAGAGACATCTCTGTAGTCAAGAAACAAACCCAAGTCATCATTATAATGCTAATGTGTGTTCTGGTGATAATAATGATATTTCTAGAACACTTGCTAGATGCCAGCCGCCACATATGCATCATCATGTGTTAGCCTCATCAGGATCCTAGTGGGGGAAAAGGCACAATTATTTCAATTTGCAGATGAGCAAAATAGACGTTCAGCATGCATAAGGTTATCCAGGGTTATACAATATGCAAAGACAGGCAGGATTTGAACCTAGTTTGACTCTAGGACTTAACACTCTTAACCACTGATATATACCATTTTCCAGAGCCTAGACAAGAAACTGCAGCATCTGCAGAGGAAAATTGTGTCACCTCTCTATATTCTCTACTCTATCTCTAAGCTCTAATATCCATTACTATGACTAACAGAACCCCCAGACAAAAGTCATGATTCAAGGGTTGATTAAGGAAATGACCCCAGTGTCACGCCACTGAGAAATGCTCATGTTTGAGTCATCTATCAGGACATGTTAAAAAGATTCTGTCAAGTCCTCTAATAAATGGCCAAAAGAATGTTGTTTTCCTATAAACCCCGACCTGAAAGCATTCAGCTTAAGCTCTGTGGATCAGCAAACCCAGCTTCTTGAATTATGTGTCCAGAGGGAACCCACTCTAGTGTGCTTCAGCCAGAAGGACTCAGCTCAACTTCTGTGGGTCAGCAAGTCCAACTGCCCCCATTAAGTGCCCAGAGGCATCCCACTCCCCCAGCCTTCTGCACAAAAGCACTCGGTTTTACTTTCTCCACCCGTTGGGAAGTCCTTAACTTTGGGTCATGCTCTGTCTCCTGGTTTTGCCCTTGCTCCTGATCTGGACCCAGAAGTTTCCTGCACAGGGATCTCAGGACCAGAGGAGGTTCTCTACTCCTGGCTCTTTCTGTAACGAGATTCCCTCCTCCTGCTTCTCAGATGGCTAATTTTATATACAGCAGCATGGCACTCCAGGGAGTCTTGTTTGAAATTACCCACAGGTGAATCCTATCAGTATCCTTCCCCGCCCCCCTTCTTATGAGATCCACTCAGGGAAGGCTTGTTTGGTGAGAGAGACTTTGGCTAGATGAGCCACATTGGGGAATTCACTGCCTCTGCAAACAACATTGTGAAGTTAAGCCCATGGACATCCGAACAGGGCTGGGTTTCAAAATGGCAAGACAGAGTCTATGTCAATCAATACGTAGTGGTGTTATGGGTTTTTGGGGAGGAAATCACTCCAAAACTTTCTTAACAATCTCAACTAACTGCCATGGAATGGATTCTGACTCAGAGTGACCCTGACAGAGTAGAACTGTGCCTGTGGGTTTCCAGGACTGTCACTCTTTCTCATCTAGTTGATTCTGACATATAGCATCACCCTATAGGACAGGATAGAACTGCCCTTGTGGATTTCCACGATGGTACATTTCTACAGAGTAGAAAGCCTCACCTTTTCATCTCGGAGCAGCTAACCTTTCCATTTCTAGTCCATGGCATAACCACAGGAATAGAAAGCCTCATCTTTCTCCCACAGTGACCCCTTTATTAAGTACCAATAACTCATCAGGATGAGGGAGACCCTCAGTGCACAATCATAATGGTGTCCAAAGGATTCCTGTCCATGTGACTAAAATGATCTTTCCTGGGATGCATACATAACTGCAGAAGTCCACAGGATCAGTTCTGGGGCCTTCAAGACTGAGGCTACTTGACAGTAAGGCTCACAACAGGGCTGCCCTGGTTACTGTGCCTGTTAATCGCTACGAACACCCAGGTGAGGCCCCTGAGGGAGGACGAAGACTGCCCCTCCTAGCCTGGTCATGGGGTTGTAATCTGCTTTCTAACACATTTTCCTGCATTGGGGAAATGCAGTTATTAGGTTGTTCAGGAAAAACCAAACAACCCTCAAATGGAAGATATCTACCCATCTAGATATATATATCTATCTATCATCTATCTATATAATATACATATAAAGATAATTTATTGGGGGCTCTTACAACTCTTGTAACAAACCATACATTAATTGTATCAAGCATATTTGTACATAGGTTACCATCATTCTTTTCTAAACATTCACTTTCTGTCGATCCCTTGGTATCAGCTTTTCTTTTTTCCCTCCCATCCACCCACCCTTGTGACCCATTGATAAACCATAAGTGATTATTATTTTCATATCTTACACTGACAGTTGTGTCCCTTCTCCCATGGTTTCTGTTTGTCCCCCTGAAGGGGTTTGTGTTTGGTTTTGTGTCAATCATTGTGATTGGTTCCCCCTTCTTCCCCTTCTCCCCTTGCTTTCCCCCAATCCTTTTGGTACCATTCTTATTATTGTTCCCGAATTCCATGTGTCGTGACCTCTTATCTCTTATATGTATGTGCCTGTGCACATGCTCTGGTCTAGCCTGCAGTGAAAAGTAGTATTGGGGTCATGACAATGGTGAGTGAGGAAGCCTCAAGGAACCAGAGGAGTGTTGTGTGATTCTTCGGGGCTTTACTGCATCCTACTTAACTCATCCCTTCCTGTGACAACTTGCCCCATTGTCTACAGATGGACTTTGGGTCTCTGCTCTAACCTCCCTTGTTCTGACCAGTATTGTTTTTGTTGTTGTTGCTTGCTTGTTGTGGATCTTCTGATGCCTGTTACCCACAGAAACTATATTTATGTCAAGGCTCGAAAAGAGTTAAGAGTTCCCACTGTAAATAGGCTAAATGCTTTCCAATCTAGGATTGGGGGAAATGGTGGGAGAACAAGGTCGGAATGTGGGTGATTTTAATAGCATTCTTTCAAAATAAGAAAGCAGTTAGTAGTTGAATGGTATAATTAAAAAGATGTGGTGTGTGTGTGTGTGTAGAGGAAACATTGCTTCCTATGAACACAGAAAAGACATTTTTATTAGCATATAATTCACATACAAATCAATACTTCAACATATTAAGAAGAATTGTGAAATCATCACCACAATTAATTTTAGAACATTTTCTTATCCCCCCCCATTTTTTATTGTCAGTTAGGCTTTAATACATATATCATATAATTCCAAATTTAAACCATGTCCAAAAGAATGTACAATTGCTACCACAATCAGATCAGGTCCAGCCTGAACAAAGTTGTAACTGTTCAAGTCAGATCTATGCCTATGCTCTTCTATACTTCTCTCTCGCAAAAACTTAGTTTAGTGATCACTTTCCTTCCTTCCCCCGATTTTAGAAAGAAGGAAGTTCATTTTCCTTTTTCTTGTTCTCATTTTTGTTAGTTTCCCATTACCTTCCATGCCCCAAGGTACTTATTAATCTAGTTACTGCCTCTGGAATTCATATACAGAAAGTCATACAAAACACCACCAACAAAGCCAATGACAATGACAAAACAACAGAGAAAAATTTCAATGAAAACGAAAGCAGAGAGGCTGAGCCCCAGTGGCGTAGTGGTTGTGCGCAGGACTGCAGTCCACTGGGTTGAAGGTTCAAATCCAGCAGCAAGGCTGGGCCTCCTACTCCCACCACTAGAGGACAGTGATGCCCCCCCCCCCAAAGAAAGCGGAGAACATAAGGTGCTACAATTTAATCTAACGGCATCTGCCATTAGTGAACTTTACAATGCTTTTTGTCTGGTGGCAAAGTTATTCGCCTCTCTGAACTATGGTCCCAGGAGATTCACCGCAGCCTTAATGTAGGGACCTGAAATTGAATTTTGAGTAGCATTGTTGCCCATCGCCTTCTGCAAATGGGGTCCTCAGAATTTAAGTGCTGAAACTGTTTCCCTCATATGGATTTGAATTTTATTATTTATAATTCTTGGGTCATACAAGCTAGTATGCTTCGTCTATGTGGACTGCGGCAGTCACTGATCTGTGCCAACTTCAGCATGGGGAGTGTAGAGATGGAGTCTAGCCTGTTAATCTGGAGATAGCCAATGAGGCCTCTGTGTGGGCATGACTTTCTCCTGAGAATTGTATTTCCCAATTGGAGGAGAGAGACTTGACTTAGTCTCTTGGAGATGGTCTACCAACAAGACAAAACGTCAGCATGGTCTAAGACAGCAAACTACTGACAAGACAAGATGGCAGCATCTGAGGAATTGGAGGAGTCAGAGGAGGAGACACACAGAGGTCTGGAGGAACCAGACCTCTGAAGTTGGAGAAGCCATGTGGAGACCCCTGCCAGCACTGAATTGCTTCTACCACCACTGGATGCTGTTGATGGACCCTGAGCCCTGGAAGGGAGGAACCACAGGGAGACCCCTGTCAGTGCCTGGATGCTTTAACTGCACGTGCTTTGTGAGTCAGAGGGAGACTTTATAGGCTGGTATTGGACATATGGGCTAAAGTTGTATTTATGACCTTGGACTGGACTGGGTTGGTATGCTTCCTCAATGCTTCATTCCTCTGGTATATAAACCTTTCCCTTATATATATAAAAAAAGTGGCAGCATGATAGCATGATATAGACCCTGGGTCCTGGAGACTGGAGGAGCCAGAGGAGAAGCCACATGGACTTATCCTGATGGAACCAAACCTCTGAGGCCAGAGAAACCCATGGAGACTCCTACCAGTGCTGAGATGCTTGGGAGGCCGCAGAGAGACCCCTACCAATGCTAAGATGCATCTATTGACACTGGGTACAGCTGATGGACTCTGGGCCCTGCAAATGAGGAGCCATGGGGACACTCCTGTCAGCACCAGGATGCCACTGGACACACAAGGCTCTGCACTTACTGGCCTGTGATTGTCCTGGTGTCATTACATGTGCTTTGTGAGTCAAAAGGAGACTTTATAGACTGGTATCAGAAATATGGGCTAATATCCGACTTAAGACCTTAGACAAGACTAGACTGAGATGCTTTCTCAATGTTCATTCCTCTTGTATATAAACCTTTCCCTTAAATCCATGTGTGTTTATGATTTTTTTTCTCTAATCTACCTGGACTAACACATGGACTTAGTTGATGCCTAACTTAGATGGCTGTTCTCTTGAAGATAAGTCTTTAAAACCCCCCAGAGGTATTCTTTCTGATACCTGGTATGTTAGTCTGTGTGTTAGTCTGGGTTGACTAGAGAAACAAATCCAGGGACATTCATGTATGTATAAGAAAGAGCTTTCTAGACCCGGAACAAAAGAAATCCTATCAGTGTGAATGAGGGGAAGAGTGGAGTGGAGACCCAAAGGCCATCTGTAGACAATTGGAAATCCCTTTAGAGAAGGGTCACAAGGAAGAGACAAGCCAGTCAGGGTGCAGCATGGCACTGATAAAACATGTAACTTTCCTCTAGTTCTTTAATACACACTCTCTCACCCCACCCCCACCACTATCATGACCCCAATTCTACCTAACGAATCTGGCTAGACCTGGGCATGTAGACAGAAAAGAGCTAGAAACACAGGGAATCCAGGACAGATAAATCCCTTAGGACCAATAATGAGAGTAATGATACCAGGAGGGGGAGGGGAAGGTGGGGGGAGAAAGGGGGAACTGATCACAATGATCTACATATAATTCCCTCCCAGGGGTTAGACAACAGAAAAGTGGTTGAAGGGAGATATCAGTTAGTGTAAGACATGAAAAAATTATAATGATTTATAAATTATCAAGGGTTCATAAGGGAAGGAGAGTGGGGGAGGGAGGAAATAAAATGAGGAGCTGCTACCAAGGGCTCAAGTAAAAAGAAAATGTTTTGAAAATGATGATGGCAACAAATGAGCAAATGTGCTTGACACAATGGATTGAAGTATGGATTGTGATAAGAGCTGTATGAGCCTCCAATAAAATGATTTTTTAAAAAGACATTTATATCAAAGTAATTGTATATTAAGAAAACATCTCAGCCCAGTCCAGATGAAGTCCATAAATAGTAGCTCACATAGTCTGATATTAGTCTATAAATTTCTGTTCAGATTCCTTCAACATATGCAATGATGCTGACTGCAGGAAGCTCATAGGCCAGCAGGTGGGAAGTTTTGTGGATCCAGTGGTGGGAAAGCATCTCCAGGGTTGTGGCTGTCATCAGCATGGCTCCATGTGGCTTGTCACCTGAAAGGTGAAGCAGAGTGAGTGTGTGTCCAGCCTTCAGGGAGGAAGACAGAGGAATTTCCCAGAATCCTCAGGAGAAGGCCATACCCACACAGAGGCATTATTGGCTGGGACCTGATTGACAGTGTAGACTCTACCCCTTTATTCAATTTGATAGGAGATTATGTAATTGCCACACCTGGATACCATTTGATTTCTTAGCTGCCTTTCTCTGATCTCTTTATGAGGGTGAATATCAAGCATGATTGTGCCATAATAATGGAACGTTCTTAGAGTAGAGCTATGATTAACTGTGTGCTCCAAGTCTGTTTATGTATCTATGGTTTATATATGGCTCTGATTTACTTCAGAGACATCGTTTTCATTTTAGTGGAGAACATTATAAGTCATTCCCATGGGGCCTAAGGTAATTCTTTTGCTAGTATTAATTTATCCAATGGCATAGAATTTAAGACACTGTTGAAGAAAAGGAAATTATACATGTATAGGCCATGCACTTTCAGACTGTACTACCTTAATTGTTGACTTTTACTGAGAGATTGGGCACTTTACAAGAACAATGAAGCTTGCAGATAGAGAAAACTTTTCATACCTCTCATTGACAAAGGAAGAACCATGCCTACTAAACTAACACATGTCATAAAGCAAAGCGAGCAAGAAAATTGGCATCCACAAAGCAAGAGATTCTAACCAAAGTCCAACATTGACCCAGTTTCATAACGTTGGGATAGTAGTCATTTGTTTCTTCTTACACTAGAGCTCAGCCTTAAGTCCAAGGCAGTATTTCAAGTTCTTGAATCTGCCTCAGCTGAGTTCAAGGTAAAGCTCAATCCACTAAGAGGGGCTTCCAAATCATCTCCTTCTAGTGTGGCATATGAAGGCTGTTGTGTGCCTCATGACAACAGTCTAAAGTCTCACTTGTCTATAGTATGCAGCCTGGATCACCAAGAGCTGGATAGAAACTTCATCAAAAATGACCATTTAGGAACATAATACTGGACACATTCTCCTCTTGGGATCTGTATGAGTGATGCTAAGTGCTTTTTCCCTAATGTCAGGTTGCCCCACCCAATTTACTCCCCCCCCAACAGAAATGCCTTTGAGACAGACCAACCTCAACCCATTGACTTGAATTTCCACTAAGGTTTACTTTTCAAGTCTATTGATTTGGGGTGACCATCATGCTATACCACAGGAATTCATTGGTGTCTCCCACACCCCGTATTCCATCTTGAGACAGTGACCCCAGGTATGGTGAGATCTTCTCTGTTGAGGTGATTTTTAAAATGTACAAATAAGGAGGTGATTCATAGTTCATGGACACTAGGCAGACTCACTACCTTGTTGCTTCGGAGGCAGGATTAGATTGTATGATCTGAGAGTAGAAGCTTGCCTGTGCTGGGTTTATCCTTATCACAGTGGATGCATACAATGTTTGTTCTCTCATAATTCACTAACTTCACTCAGCATAGTGGTTTCCAGGTCCATCCACATCATGTGGTGTGTCATTGCTGTATTTCAGGAATGTGTAGAATTCCATTGTGCGTATGTATCAGAATTGATTTTTACATTCTTCTACGGACTGACATTTGAGCTGTTTCCAGCTTCTTACGATTATGAACTATGCTGCCATAAAAATTGCTGCAATAAACAGTGGAGCGCATGCGTCTGTGCTCTGTCTCTTACTTCTTTGGGGCGTGTGCCCAGAGAAAGTATTGCAGAGTTGTACGCTATTTCTCTTCCCAATTGTTTGAGGTTGTGCCATATTGCTTTCTACAAGTGACAAGGTTATACGTGCTTACAAGGAACAAGGTTATACATGTTTACAAGGCCATGGGCACTGTATAAGAGAACCAGTCTCTCAGAATACTCTCTAGCATTCATTGTTTTCTGCTTTTCTGAATTGGGCTATTTTTGTAGGTGTAAGATTATCTCATCATTGCTTTGTTTTTCATCCTCGGAATGGTTAGAGATCAAGAGTATTTTCTCTATAGTGAATTGTCTTTTGCTCACCTTGTAACTGGATCTCCCCCTGCCCCCCACCCCTGATCTTTTATTCTTTTGAGATATTTTAGAATTCTGTAAATACTTAAGAACTAGCCCTTAGTTGTGCTAGTATGGGTAAACTAGAGAAACAAATTCATAGACACTCCTATGTGTGTAGGAGAGAACTTTATATCAAAGAGCAACTGTACATTAAGAAAACATCCCAGCCTAGTCCAGATCAAACCCACAAGTCCATTATTACCCCATGTGTCAATATCAGTCTATAAATTCCCCTTTAGACTCATACAGCCATGCTATGATGTTGCATGCAGGAAGATTACAGGTCAGTGGGTGGAAAGTCTTGTGGATCCAGTGGAAGCATCTTAGCATTGGTGTGGTCTCCACATGGCTCCTTCAGCTCCAGGGCTCTGGCTCTATCGCTCCATGTGATTTGTCAACAGGAATGTCTTGCAGGGAGTTGAGGCAGACAGAGATAGAGAGACAGAGAGAGAGACAGAGACAGAGAGAGATAGACAGAGAGAGACAGAGAGAGACAGAAAGAGTATGCGAGCGAGCCTGGCCTCCAGTTAGCTATTTATCTCCTTAGTGCTTCCAAATGAGGTCATTAAGTTGTAACTTGATCGACAGACAAGACCTGACCCCTTCTCATGTTGACAGGGGACTCTGTAACTGCCACGTTTGTCTATTAAGACATTGTTAAAATTTTTCCCAACTTGTGGGCTCTTGTTTTACTCTTTTGATGAAGTATTCTGATATGAGTATTTTATTTTCAGTAGATCTCAATCATCTATTTTCTCTTCCATTATGTGTGTTTCCTTTATTACATGTTGTAGTATATTTATGCTCTGCATTGAGCTCCTTAACTCTGTCCCAATTTTCTCATTGATGATCCTTATAGTTCTGGGGCTTACAATTCGGTCTCTAAGATGTCTTCAGCTTATTTTTATACATGGGGCAAAGTATGGAGCATGCTTCATTTTTCTGCAGATAAGGATCCATATTTGTTTCTAGCACCATTTGCTGAAGAGGACTTTTTTTTTTATCGAGGATATTTATTTATTTATTTTTCCTTTGTTGAAAATCGTCCGCCTATAAGTGGATGTTTTTATCTCTGGGTTTTCTATTTTGTTCCATTTGTCTATGTGTCTATCACTGTGCCAGGACCAGGTTGCAAATTGGTTTTGAGGTTGAATAATGCAAGGTCTCCTACTTTGTTTCTCTTTTTAATGAATTCTTTGCTTATTCTGAGTTTCTTCCTTCTCCAAATGAAGTTGGTAATTAGCACTTCCAGTTCATTAAACAAGGAAGTTTGGTTTGGATCCGAATTGTATTTGTAGATGGCTTTTAGTAGTATTGGCGTTTTCACAATATTGGGTTTTTCTACCCATGAACATAGAATATTATTCCATTTGTGTAAATCTATTTTGGTTTCTTATAATAATGTTCTGTAGTTTTCTTTGTACAGGTGTGTGTGTTTTCAAGTGAGATTTAATTTTGTGTGTGGCTATTAAAAATGGCATTATTTTCTTGATGTTTACAGGAACCTGATTGATTTCTGCTTGTTAGTCTCGTATCCTGCTACTTTACCAAGCTCCTCAATTGTTTCCAAAAGCCTTCCTTCCCTGCCCCAAACAGTCTGTTGAGTAGGCCTTGGTGTTCTCTTTATATAACTGATATCATTGGCGAATAACAAGAACATCATCTCTTCTTTTCCCACTTGCAGTTCCTTGGTTTCTTTCTGTCGCTTAAGGATTGTAGCTAAGATTTCTGGCACGATACTGGTGAAGCACGGCAGCAGGAAGCATTCCCTTGGTTTCAGTTGTGGGGAAAAGGTTTTCAGATATCTCTCCCCCGACTTTTAAGTTTGATGTTGGCATTGGATTTCTATATATGGCCTTTATTATGTTGAGGAATTTTCCTTCTATTCCTGCTTGATTGAATGTTTTCTCAGAAGAATGGGAATTGGATATTGTCAAATGCTTTTTCTGCATCTATTGCTATGATCACATAGTTCTTATTCTTTCTTATGTATGTGGTGGACTACACTAATTTTTTATCAAATGTCGAACCGTCTTTTCATCCCTGGTATAAATCACACTGAGTCATGGTTAATTATTTCTTTGATAAGTTGTTGGATTCCATTGACCAGACTTTTGTTGAGAATTTTCACATCTGCTATGTTCATGAGGGAATGTTTGTTTGTTTTTGTTTGTTTGTTTGTTTGTTTTTGGTGGGGGTGGAGATCTTTGCATGGTTTTGGTATCAGGGTTATATTTAATTCATAGAATGAGTTTGGGAGAATTCTACTTTATAAGTCCAGCTAGACCAGGGGATATACAAAAGAGCCGGAAACATGGAGAATTCAGGACCGATGATCCCTTCAGGACTAGTGGTGAGAGTGGTGATACCGGGAGGGTGAAGGAAGGTGGAATAGAAAGTGGGAACCAATTACAAAGTTCTACATATAATCTCCTCCCTGGGGTATGGACAATAGGGAAGTGGGCGAAGGGACACATCAGACAGTGCATGATATGACAATAATTGTAAATTATTAAGGATTCATGGAGGGGGGGATACGGGGAGCTGATACAGGAGGGGTCCTAAGTATGAGAAGGATGTTTCAAGAATAATGGTGACAACAAATGTGCAAATGTTATTTACATACAACCAAAGTATATATTGATTGTGATAAGAGTTGTATGAGCCCCCAATAAAATGATTTTTTTAAAAAAAGAATGAGTTTGGGAGTTTGATGTCCCTGTCTATATTTTGGAAAAGTCTGGGTAAAATTGTTGACAGCTCTTCATAGACTCCGCCCCCCCCTTATATCTTTGGAATGGTTGCAAGAATGTATAATGTACATGGCTACAAAAATAACAAGCAAAACTTAAAAAGAACAAAGATTATTAACATATTTTTAAAGGTGGAATATTTTTCAGATCCGTCTCTCATCCTAATAAACAAAATAATATCAAGTAGAGAGTATTTAAATGTGTCTCATTCCCTTGTCTCCCTTTAGGTTTAAGCTACTGAGTCAGGAGGAAGGCGAGTACTTCAATGTGCCTGTACCACCAGAAGGAAGTGAGGGCAACGAGGAACTACGGCAGAAATTTGAGGTGAGATTCTTTCTGTGCCAGTGGGAACCATCTGAGGCTGTATTCGTGTGACTCCCCTGATTTTGGTGTGGTTTCTGCCATAGTTTTCATGGCTCTGTGGTTTTCTGTTTCATCCCCTACTTCTTCAACCCCATTCCCTAGTCCAGAAAACTCTTACTCATTCTTCAAGACTCCAATTAAGTGTTACCTACCTTATAACTATTCCTGGCACCTTTTCCTCCTTTATATTTAAACATTACCTCTTAACTGATCATTATCTTGGACTGGAATGATAGTAGAATGGATAAAAAAAGTAAGTTAATGCATTCTGGAGACTGAGCCAACTAGACTTGGCGACAAATTGAATCTGTATGTGAATTTGTCAGCAGACTGATGCTATGTTTTTAACAAATGAATCAATTGTGTTGGTGACTCCATGAAATATATTCTGGATGGGATAATAATTCCATGAAATCGATGGGCATTGACTCTGGCCTTGGTCTGGAGGGCTGGTTCTATTTTTCTCTTGGATAAGTTCCTTCCTTTCTCAGGGGTAAAAAAATGATTTTTATCTACTGAGACTAGCATTTGTGTAGTACACATTCTAGACTTATAAAGAAATTGGGGGAAGTTCGGTGTGAGATCTTTACATTGTGTATGTGTCAAGTGTTTTAAAGTAGTTCTGTAAAAGAAAAACACATTAGTTTGTTCACACACACTCAATAAACTGAATCTGGTGGGAAGTCATCAATTCTAGATAAGCAATTATGGCCTGCTGACTGAAAAATGCATAAAATAGAATAGTTAAAATGAAATCGATTATCATTGTTATTTATCAAGCAATCACAAAAGCAAATAAAATAACCAATCTTGACCATGTAAGCCTATGAAAGAGAGCTCTGTGGTCCTATATGAGCATATAGACATCTCCTGGGTTATAAGCACCTCCTACTGGCCCTTTAATATTTTGTAAATTTGTCCTCACTTTTAAATCATTAAACCATTAACTCAATCCCTGCTCTCAAAATCTTCATCACAATTACCATCTCTTGTTGCACATGAAGCTTTTAACTCACTCAGACAGCTTTGAGCTTTTTTCTTGCATGAATACCTGTTCTCACTAACTTCCTTTTTTTAAGCTTTTTATTGTGATTTAGGTGAAAGTTGATTTTCCATTCAATGATTCATTCATGTTTTGTCACATTGATTGTATACTCCAATGTAATAGCACTCTACCTACTTCCTCTCTGTTTTTACCATTTTCAATGGTCCTTTTCTATCCCTTCTAGCCTTTTTTGTGTGTGTGGCATCACTGCCCTTTGGTGGTAGGAATAGGAGGCCCAGCCTTGCTGCTGGATTTGACTCTTCAACCCAGTGGGCTGCAGTTCCCCTTTTAGCCTTTTGAATTGTGTCCCTGAACAAACAGATGGGCATTGGTTGATTGTTCTAAGGGGTGTGTATTTCCTCAGTGCTATTGTTCAAGCTATGCTGTTGTCATTGTCACTAGGTGCTATTGAGTTGGTCCTGACACATTATAGTCCTATTGACAACAGTACAAAATACTACCTGGCCCTGCACCATCTTTTCAACTGCTCTTATGTGTGAGTCCATTGTTGCAGCCACTGAGTCAAAGCATCTTGTTGAGGGTCTTCCTCTTTTTCTCAGATTCTCTACTTTACCAAGCATGAGTTCCTCATCTACAGGGACTGGTCTCTCCTGATAACATATCTAAAGCACATGTGATGAAGTCTCTCCATCCTAGCTTCCAAGGAGCGTTCTGGCTGTACTTCCTCCAACATGGATTTGTTTATTCTTTTGGAAATCCATGGTACTTTCAATATCCTTTGCCAGCAAATAATTCAAAAGTATTAATTCTTCTGCAGGCTTCCATATTCAATGTCCAACTTTCACATCCATATTACCCACCCCCAAACTTACTGCCTTCTACTCAATGCCAACTCATATAAAGGGGATTTGGTCCTCAAAGTAACTCCCTTGCTTTCTAATATTTTTTTTATTAAATCATTTTATTGGAGGCACATACAACTCTTATCACGATCAATACATACATCAATTGTATGCAGACCACAGCTGTACATTTGTTTCCATCATCATTCTCAAAGCATTCTCCTTCTCCTTAGACCCCTGGTAACTGTTTTCTAATATTTTAATGAGGTCATGTGCAGTGGATTTACCCATCATTTGAACCCTTGACTGCTGCTTCCATGGGCTCTGATTGTGACTCCAAGCAGGACTAAGTCATTGACAAAGATTTTGGTCTTCTTTACATTGAATTGTAATCCACACCGAAGGCTACAATCCTTCATCAGCAAGTGTTTTAAGTTCTCACATTCAACAACAACAAAACAGTGGTATCATTGGCATATCACAGGATGTTAATATGCCTTCCTCCCATCCTGATGCCACATTCTTCTTATAATATAGTTTCTCTCATTATTTTCTCAGTCTATAGATTGAATGAACATGGCGAGAGAACACAGCCCTGGCGTACACCTTTCTTGATTTTAACCCATGTAGTATTTCCTTGTTCTGCTAACATAACTGCCGCTTGGATTGATTCCACATGAGCACAATGAAGTGTTCTGGAATTCTTATTTTTCTCAAAGCTATCCATAGTTTATTATGATCCACAGAGTCGCGTGCCTTGGCATAGTCAATAGAACACAAATAAATAAAACACGTCTTTCTGGTATTCTCTGCTTTGGGCCATGATCCATCTGACATTAGCAATGATATTCCTTGTTCCATAGCCTCTTCTGAATCAAGTCTTATCTTCTGGCTGGTCTCTGCCAATGTACTGCTATAATCATTGTTGGATAATATTCAGAAAAATTTCCCTTGCCTGGGATATTCTTGATATTGTTTTATAATTTTAACATGATATTGTTTTATAATTTGAGCATTCTTTCTTTGGAATGGTTGCAAATATGGATCTCTTCCAGCCAGTTGGCCAAGTAGCTGTCTTCCAAATTTCCTGGCATAAGTGAGTGCTTCCAGTACTTCATCTTATTGAAACATATCAATTGATATTCTATCAATTCCTGTAGCCTTGTTTTTGGCTAATGTCTTCGGTGTAGCTTAGATTTTTTCCTTCAGTACCATTATTGGTTCTTGATCATATACAACCTCCTGAACTGGAATGATGACTAGTTCTTTTTGGTATAGTCACTATGCATTTTTTCCATCTTCTTTTGATGCTTCCTAAATCATTCCATATTTTGCTCATAGAGTCTTTTTTTCCCCATTCTCCTCCCCTCCCCACCACTGTAGAGTCTTTCATTAGTGTAACTGGAGGTTTTTTTTTTCCTTTAGGTCTTTTGGCTTAACACATACTGTGTGTACTCTTCCTTTTGAACATCAAACTCTAGGTATTTGCACATTTTATTATAGTATTTGGCTTTGTATTTTCAAGCTGCTCTTTGAAATTTTCTGTTCATCTTTGACTTTATCATATTTTCTATTTTCCTTAGGTACCCTAAATTAAGTGCAAGTTTCAGAGTCTTCTGCTATCTATGTCAATATTTTCTTTCTGTCTGTGTTAGTCTGGGTCAACTAGAGAAACAAATTCATAGACATACACATGGATATAAGGGAAAGGTTTATATACAAGAGGAATGGAACATTGAGAAAACATCCCAACCCAGTCCAGTCCAAGGTCATAAATCCAACTTTAGCCCATATGTCCGATACCAGTCTAGAAAGTCTTCTTCTGACTCACAAAGCACATGCAGTCGAAGCATCCAGGTGCTGGCAGGGGTCTCCCCATGGCTCCTCATTTCCAGAGGTCAGGGTCCATCAACAGCATCCAGTAGTGGTAGAAGCAACTCAGTACTGGCAGAGGTCTCCACATGGTTTCTTCAGCTTCAGAGGTCTGGTTCTTTCAGGGTAAGACTGTGTGGCTCCTCCTCTGGCTCCTCCAGTTCCTCAGACACTGCCATCTTGTCTTGTCAGTAGCTCATCATCTCAGAAACTGAATCCCAGAGACTGAGAGTCAAGTCTCTCTTCTCCAATTGGGAAATATTGCAAGATTTCCCAGAAATCTCAGGAGAAAGCCATGTCCACACAGAGGCCTCATTGGCTACTCATTGGCTATCTCCAGATTGACAAGCTAGACTCCCAATAATGAAATTGACATGAGCACATGACTGCCACACTGTCCTGTCTTTTAACTGATCTTAAGATTTCTTTGTTTTTTATATTTCTGATATCATTCCATAGCTCATCATCTTTTCTGTCACCAATGCATCAAAATCTTTTCTTGAGGTGTTCTTAAAATTCAGGTGGGATATACTCAAGGTCATATTTTGACTCTCATGGATTTATTTTAATTTTTCTTTAGCTTCAACCTGAACTTACATAGGAACAATTAGTGCTATGTTCTACAGTTGAGTCCAGGTCTGGTTTCAGCTGATATTGCTCTTCTTCATCATTTTCTCATTTTTTACCTATAGATATAGTCAATGTTTATTCTATTTTTTTTTTGTGGGCATCACTGCTCTCCAGTGGTGGGAGTAGGAGGCCCAGCCCCACTGCTGGAATTGAACCTCCGTCCCAGTGGGCCGCAGTCCCGCGCACAACCACTATGCCACCGGGGCTCAGCCCAATGTTTATTCTATTTTAAGAAGTCCATGTGTATACTCACCTTTTGTGTTGTTTAAAAATGGCATTTGTGATGAAGAAGTCATTGGTCTTAAAGAATTCTATCATGTGGTATCCAGCTTCATTCCTACCACTAAGTCTGTATTTTCCAACTTGTGTTTCTTTCTCTTCGTTTCCAACTTTTGCATGATAATCGTTAATAATTATCAGTGCATTTTGA
Organism: Nesogale talazaci; assembly: GCA_004026705.1. Classification (NCBI taxonomy): domain Eukaryota; kingdom Metazoa; phylum Chordata; class Mammalia; order Afrosoricida; family Tenrecidae; genus Nesogale; species Nesogale talazaci. Next base: position 233,803 of record PVJH01000303.1, on the reverse strand, counting down.
TTGCATTTCTGGCCAATTTCAGACTGAAGACTTGAGTAAAATTCTTCAGTTTCTATATCATTGACATTCGTGGGTGGTGCATAAATTTGAATAATAGTTGCATAGATGGAATTCCTTGTATGGCTATAGAGTCTCTTATCACAGACAGCATTGTAGTTCCAAGTAGATTTTGAAATACCCTTTTTGATGATGTATGCAACTGAGTTCCTCTTGAATCTATCATTCTGGGCATAGTTAACCTGATTCCAAATATCCAACACTAGTCTTTTTCAGCTCACTTAAGCTGAAGCTATCAATCTTTATGTGTCCCATTTATTTTTTGATGTTTCAAATTTGCCTAGATTCATACTTAAGTTCCAATTATTAATCGGTTTTGTAGCTGTTTTTTTTTTTTCATTTTGAGTTACACCCCATCAGCAAATGAAGTTCATGAAGGTTGTACTCCAGAAGTATTTTCTATGTTCACACCATTCTGTGATGGCACATTGAGAAGACAGCTCTTCCTCAGTTATATTTCGAGTGCCCAATGATCTGCAAGTCCCATTTTCTGGCACTGTCTCTGCCCATGTCCTGATGCTATTCATGAGGCTTTTAGTATCTGACAGTGTTTCACTGCTATCTAGAATGATTTCTGTGGTCCATTCCTCTGAAGTGGACAGCTTAGTCCTTCTTCATATTCTCTTCTTAGTCTGGAATTGCTGCTGAGATCTGTTCACTTTGGGTGACCCAGCTGGTATTCAAGACACCAGTGACATAGCTTCAAGCGTCACAGCAGCACATATGCCACCACAGCAAAACAACTGACAGACAAGTGGTCTAAGTGCCCCCTAGACTATCTCTTATTTTGCTTAACATGGAGTCACAGGGGGCTGAGCCCTGGTGGGATAGTGGTTGTGCGTGGGACTATGGCCCACTGGGTTGGTGGTTCAAATCCAACAGCAGCTCTCCAGGAGCAAGGCTGGGCCTCCCACTCCCACCAGAGGGCAGTGATGCCCCCCAAAAATGGAGTCATGGGTAAGTTCAGTTCTAGGACTGAAGGATAGCTAGGGCTATAGTCTTGTGCAGGTGTGTGATGAGAGAGTGATATACCTATTCCACTAGTCCCTATCAGGCTAATAAATGTGGTCTTTTTATTATAGATTTTAATTCTGTTATACATTTTTCTCTCAAGCAACCTAGGACTTTCTAAATGATCCCTTTCAAAACAGTCAGTCATCTATATATAAATTCTTTTTTAAAAATACAAATTATTAAAGACATGGTACCAGCTCATTTGCAGTCCTGCCTGTAACAGTAAATGCATATAACCTTTTTCTGAGAGGGCAAGGAAGGTAATATTGAGGAAACAACTTTGGGAGTTAAGCAAGTCAAAGGAGAAAAAGAACCTTTCATTCAACAAGAATAACATGTGCCAAGGCCCTGTGGTTGGCAGTTAGCTATGCATCAACTAAGTTGAACTGAAAGAGAACTAGTTTAGGAAGAGCACATAGAGCCAAGAAACTCATCTAAGGTAAGATTGAACAAGGATTGGGTGCAAAGCAGAACAGCAGGATCGATTGGGCTGATCTGGGCAAGTCTTTTTGACATTTCCCCAAGAGCCATGCTACTTTCCTCCCTCAGTTTGAACACAATTCAGTGTTTCCAGGGTTCTTCTCTTGATCCCAGGTCCTCGGGACAACCTAGAATACAGTGATAGCTCTGGCCCAGAAGGATCTCCCATCCTGGGAACAATTGGAATGAATATGTTGACCCTGGGTATATAACTCGACTCCTGAAGGTCATTTCCTTCCAGCTCAGAGGTCTAGATCCCCATAAGAAGATAAAGAAACTTCCTTTCCCAGTCTTGCTGAGAACTGAACACTGTTTGGTACAAACAAGGATGGGAAGGCATTCCTCCCAAAGCACATCCCCCATCTCTTTCTTCAACTCGCTGATGAAGTGGCTATTCGGTGCTGCGTTCAAAAACATACTATTATGTATGAGAAGTCAGGCTAGTATTTTCTCGTATAAAACAAGTTCTCAGTTGTGCAAAGTGATTTATTCTGTCCTGGGGCAGATGGGGTGACAATTCAGAACACCAAGGAAAACAATTCCTACTTGCACACAGCATTTGTCTGGGCCAGCTTTGGGTTTGAAGGAAAGAATTGCTTTTTCTCCACGCCACAAAAGATATCCCTTGACTTCTAGCAAAGAACCTGCATGCGCTTGTTTATGCCTGGCTTCTAATCACTCCGTACCACAGTTGTTGATTGAAAAGAGGTTTCCCACAGACAGAAAATTGTGCTAAGGCACACTGAAGAATTTCAGTTGACCTTGAACGCGAGAAATGTAATCCTTGTGCAATAACCAATTAGCACCCAGGATGACTCAGAAATCACTTTGAAGCCTCTTATCTGAAGAAATTCTGAGTGGAAGTAAAATCGAGCTGCTGGAATTTCATGGTCAGGTGAGCTTGATGCAGCTCCCAAGCATGGTAGATGGCAGGATGTCTGCTGTGGCCCTGTTCGAGGTTTCTATCCATGTCTCGCACTTGAAGGACCAAGAAAAGCAAGATTCCTCTGCAGGTGACTCAGAACGAGTGTTTGGACAGACCTAGAATTCATTTATTTAACAAAGTATTTCTTATGCATCACTTATTATGCTAGTTGCCTTATACATATTAGCATAATCCTTATGATTCTAAATGGTAGGCACCTTAGTCACCCTTTCCCCCCTGCTTTTATATATATATTCAGATGAGATCACTGAGACTCAGAGAGGTCCAATAATTTTTCAAGATTCCAAAGCTCGTCTCTGTTCTGGTTTCGGTCACCCAAAACAGATTTTAAATATTCAAAGGCAAGTTGTTTATTTGAAAGGTGATCCCAGAAAGCACCACAGAGAGGGAATGAGTGTCAAGAGAGGGGAGAGAAGGGTGGGCACTTGGGAAAGCTAGTTTATTACGCAAGTTATCCCTGTGACCGGCTGGATTCTTATTCGATTGGGGAAAACCAAGAGTCTGTGTCTGTGTTAGTCCAGGTAAACTAGAGAAACAAATTCATAGAAACACATATGGATATAAGGGAAAGCTTTATATGTAAGAAGAATGGAACATTGAGAAAGCATCCCAACCCAGTCCAGTCCAAGGTCACAAGTCCGATATTAGCCCATATGTCCAATACCAGTCTATAAAGTCTCCTTTTGACTTATGAAGCATGTACAATGACACCAGGACAACCACAGGCCAGTGGGTGCAGAATCTTATGTGTCCTATGGCAGTCGAAGCATCTCAGTGTTGACAGGGGTCTCCCTGTGGCCTCCCAAGCATCTCAGCACTGGCAGGGGTCTCCATGTGTCTTCTCCGGCCTCAGAGGTTTTGCTCTCTCAGGGCAAGCCCATGTGGCCTCTCCTCCGGCTCCTTCATTCTCCAGAAATCAGGATCGATCAGCAGGCTGTCATCTTGTTTTGTCAGTAGTTTGTCTCTCAGAGACTGAGTCAAGTCTCTCTACTCCAAATGGGAAATACCGCGAGACTTCCCAGAATTCTCAGGAGAAAGCCATGTCCACACAGAGACCTCGTTGGCTATCTCCAGATTGATAGGCTAGACTCCACCCCTAGACTCCCAATCATGAAATTGACAAATGAGTACATGACTGCCACGGTATCTGAATACATGTCTTACAATCTCTCCAGCCAAGAGATAGGGAAACTGGGTTATCATCTACCAGGTCTCCTTTGAGCAGTCACTGGGTTGCAAATTGTCTGGCTGGCTGCAAACTGAGGTCTGAGTCTACCCTAGAAGTCATGGAAGAAAAGCCTGGTGATCTCCTTCTGAAAATCCAGGCACTGAAGGCCCCAGGGAGCACAGTTCCTACCCTGAAACACGTGAGGCTGCCACTGGTCCCAGTTGACTCAATAGCCAGTCTTCTTCCTCCTGAAGGAGCCCTGGGGGCGTCGTGCATGAAGTGCTGAGCTGCTATATAAAGGCACCAGCAGCTCCACTGGAGAAAGATGAATGTGTCGGCTCCTGTAAAGATTCACGGGGTGAGAAACCCATGACATCATTCTTCTCGGTCCTGTAGGGTCAACAGTCAACTTGATGGCACTGGGTCAGCGTGTCAAGGTTGCTTCCAGAGGAATTGACTTGTTGTCAGTGTCGATTTGCTCTGTGTGTGGATCATACTTGCTCTCACCATGGAACACTGGCCCACAGGCAGAGAGCCTCGGGTGTAGAGCGCCGAGTGTCACCAGGCCTTGGTGGGCTTCGGTGGATTGGAGTGCATTCTCTAGCACCAGACCGCCTGGATGGGAATTCGAGTTCTGTTCCTTCCCTGTGGAGTGATGGTGCACGAGTTAACCCATCTCTCTGAGCTTGCAATTCCTCATCTGTCAAATGGACATGGTGAGAATGAAACAAGGCCATGCATTTCTAACCATGTCCGGTGCATTTGGAGCATCCAAGTGCTGCGGGTGCTGATTTACCTCGCTTGCTTTTAATATCCATTGCACGGATGCACAGAACTCAAGGACAAAATTCGTGATTAAAGGGCTTATTAACGAAGTTTAACAAGTGGCAATGCCAGTGAGAAATGCTTGGGTGTGAGTCGTCTATCTGGTCATGTTACAAAGTTCTGTCAAGTCTGCTAATAATTCTACAAAGGGTATATACACCTGAGCTGGGAGCCACTTAGCTTAAGCTCCCTGCATCAGCAAACCCATGGCCCTAAATTAAATGCCTAAAGACACTGTGCTCCAGTAAGCCTCAGTCCAAAGACACTCAACTCTACTTTCATGGGTCAGCAAGTCCAACTTTTCCAATTAAGTGCCAGAGGCACCCCAGTCCACAAGTCCGCCTCTTGCTCCAAAGCACTCAGCTTCACTTGCTGTGTGAGTTGGGAAGTCTATCGCTCTGTTCCATGCTCTGGCTCCTGGTTCTGCTGCTGCTCCTCTGACGATATAGCTGTCTTCTGGATACCGAAGGTTCGATGAACAGGAGTCTCAGGTCCAGAGGACATACTCCACTCCTGGCTCAATGAGATTGCTCCTCTTGCTTCTCAGAGGGCTCATTTCATACACAGCAGAATGGTATCCAGGGGGTCCTGTTTGCAATTATTCAGAGGTGAATCCTATCAGTACCTTCTCACTTTTTCTTACCAGACCCTTGCAGGGAAAGGTAGTTTGGTAGGAGTTGGAGACTTTGGCTGGAAGAGTCACATGAAATAATCCACCTAGTGTCTCTGCACTTGGTGCTAGTACTATTGTTGTCATGATCGTGATCAACTTTCCCTTCGAAACAGATAGAGCGCAGACCTGGTTCCTTCTAGGTTTGAGCGTGCTGCTTGGGGGCTGAGGAGAACTGTGGCAATTCCTTTCCAGTGAGGGTCTTCTGCTTCCTATGAGGAGCTGGGAGTTCCTGCAGGAACTCCTTGTGGGGTAGGATCTTTAAGGCAGGTGTTTAAGCCAAGAGAGGCATTCTTACTCACTGCCATGAGGTCAGTTCTGACTCAAAGCAACCCTGTAGGTCTGAATAGCTGAGATGGTAAATCTTTATGGGAATAGAACGCCTCTTCTTTCTTCTGAGGGCCCGTTGGTGCTTTCAAAGGGCTGATCTTGCAGTGAGCAGCCCATATGTACTTCACTGTACGACCTGGGTTCGTCCTATGAGATGAAGGCCAGGTGCCTGGCTGCAGAGGCGTGCTTGCTGTCCCCTAATGTTGTCTGGAGAGTGGTAGGGCTCTTGGCTCAGAAGTGCAATCTCTGCTTTCTCTTTGAAGGTTCCGGGGCTCAGAATTGCAGACATGAAAAGCAACCATTAGGATGGTCCTCTTTCAAAAGGACAATGACAACGTACCAAGATAAAAGGAGGATTTGTGATTGGGGCCTTCATTTAAAAAGGTTCACTCCATCATCAGTGCTATACTGCACCCTGACTGTCCCATCTCCCTGTGCCCCTCGGTAAAAGGATGCCCAATTGCCTACAGATGGGCCTTGGGCCTCCTCTCTCTTTAATGCTTCCCCTCCCCCCACTATCATGACCCCAATTCTACCTTACAAATCTGCTAGACCAGAGCATGTACGTGGGTACAGATAAGAGCTGGAAACACAGGGATTCTAGAACAGATAAACCCCTTGAGATCAAGATTGAGAGGAGCCATACCAGGAAGGTAAAGGGAAGGTGAGGGGTGAAAGGGGGAACTGATCACAATGATCTACCTATAACCCCCTCCCAGGGGTATAGACAACAGAAAACTGGGTAAAGGGAGACCTTGGTCAGTAGAAGACATTAAAAAAAATAACTTTATTCTACCTTACAAATCTGGCCAGACCAGAGGGCGTACACTGGTATAGATAGGAACTGGAAACTTAAGGAATCCAGAACAGATGATCCCTTTAGGACCAGTGATGAGAGTGGCAGTACCGGGAAGTTGGAGAGAAGGTAGGTAGAAAGGGGGAACCAGTTTTAAGGTTCTATATGTAAGGTGACCAGATTTCCGCTTTTTAACATTTGTCCCGTGTCCTGTGGCATTTTAAAATTGAAATAAATATATTACAATACTATTTTTGTGTTCTATGAAAGTTTTTTTGCTCCATATAGACCAATTTTTTTAATCAAGAACCACCCCCACCCCCGCCCCTGTCAATGGTGTTCTCCTTAAAATCTGGTCACTTGATCTATATGTAATCTCTTCCCTGGGATATGAACAACAGTAGAGTGGGTGAAGGGAGACATCAGACAGTGTAAGATATGACAAAATAATAATTTACAAATTATCAGAGGTTCATGAGGGAGGATGTGGAGGAAGGAAAAAAAACGAGCTAGTACCAAGGACTTAATTAGAAAGAAAATGTTTTGAACATGATGATGGCAACAAATGTACAAATGTGCTTGGCATACAATGGATGTATGTATGGATTGTGATAAGAGTTGTATGAGCCCCCAATAAAATGATTTTAGGAAAATTATTAAGAGTTCATGAGGGATGGAAGGAGAGAGGGTGGGGAGGGGAAAATGAGGAGCTGATACCAAGGGCTCGAGTAGAAAGAAAATGTTTTGAAAATAATGATGGCAATAAATGTACAAATGTGCTTGATGCAATGGATGGATGGATGGATTGTGATAAGAATTGTGTAAACCCCCCAGTAAAATGATTTATTAAAAAAAGGTTCACTCTTAGCTAGAATACCTGCTAGGCATGAGCCTCTGGGAAAACAGATCCTCAGAAGGGGTGAAGATAAGACCCTTGTCCTCCATTGTCTCATTATGGGGCGGGGAGTAGGGGTGGGTGTGGGGGTTGAGGAAGAGGGCACCAACCCAAATGCTCTCAGGGGCACCTTTGGTGACCTGAAACCTGCCACATTTGGGTGCTAGCAGCCACGTGCTTTAACTGAGAAAACCCCCTAAGGGATTTGGGTTACACAAATGTTATCTCTGTCAGGACTCACAAGATGGTACGTGAAGATTTATACATCTCAGCCTCTCTGTCTCACTTTCTAAAACATGACTTACTAAAAGAGAAAAAGGGTGGGTGTTTGGTCAGCTTTAGTCCTTGAATGGCTACATGTATCCCATGAGGAAGAAATAGACTTTACAGTTTTAAGCCACTGTGAAGGGAGAATCTCAACAGGCCTGAATCAAACTCATCCTCTCTTCCTCCCCTCTCGCCCACCCTTCCAACCTGCTTCTCCTCATCCCAGTTCTTCTCATCTTGGTGAACAACACCACCCCTACTTGCTCAAGACAGAAATCTGAAAGCATCTTCCATCCCCAATGTCTCTTCTCCTGCACTTAACCTATCACCCAGGCCAGAGAGGTCTGTTTCCTGAACCAGTCCACTTTGTTGCCTCTGTGTGACAGCTATTGAAGCCAAGACCGTCATTTCTTACCTTGATTATGGCAGTCACCTCCTCATGGCTCTAATATTGCACCCTTCAAATCAGTCTCCTATACCTAAAGTGAACTTCCCAATGTAATTGCCCTCCTGAAAACCTCTCAGAAGCTGCCCATCAGCCTCAGAATCAAGTATGGACTTCTTAATATGTTCTGTAAGGTCCTTCTAACCTCTTTGTCTGTGTCTCAGGCCATGCCTGCCTGACCTTGCCTGCTTTAAACACTGTTTAATTCCTCCGTAGAGCAGCGGCGGGTGGTTCAGTGGTAGAATACTCCGCTTTCATGCAGGAGACCTGGGTTCACTGGAGGCTTGCATGCTACTGTGATACCCAATCGGGTTCAGTGGAGCTTCCAGACTAAGATCAAGGAGGAAGAAATGCCTGGCGACCAACTTCTGAAAATCAGCCAATGAAAACTCTGTGGCTGACAAGGATGTGATCCACCACTGATCATGGGGATGATGCAGAATCAGTCAATGTTTCTTTGCACTGCTGATTGGACCACCCAGAACCAGGGCACTGGCACGATAGCAGCCAGCAGCAAGTTCTTTGATGTATCTTGTTATCTTCATTGTAAATACTGTTCCTGTTTCTAATTCCAGCTTCTTCAGCTGGATAACTCCCACTTATCGCTTGGGCCCAGTATGAAAGACCCAATCCCTGCTTGAAGGCACGCTTGGTACACATTTCTGTTTCACTCTCTGATTTGCCCTCAGCATGTGGAGTAGAGCCTTGCAACTAGCAGGCACTGGGTATTTGTTAAATGAGGCTTCCCTAACACCACAATCTGTGAAAGACGTTTGTTGCTTTTGTCTTTGAAAGACAACTGAATAAGGCAACAATCATAACAGCTGGCATTCATTAAGCATCTCTTATGTGTCAAAGATGGTACTAAGAACTACATAATGTATTTTTCCTGTTATTGTTGCTTCCATTCCCTAGAAAGGGGAACTGAGGTTTAGAGAGTGCAATTTGCTAAATGAATGTTAGTGCCTAATCTATGCCAGGCATTGCTGTAGGCATCTGGAATGCAGCTGAGAACAGAAACAGATAAAACTTCTGTCCTTGGTGGACTTATATTCCATTGGAGAAGATAGACAGTGAGTTAATAAGAAGTAAATATATATGCTATGTAAAGGGGTGCAGGGAAGTCCTGATGGCATAGTGGTAAACAGCAGTGCATACACAAACAAACAAAAACCAGCAGTGCATTGCTAACTGAAAGATAAGCAGTTCAAAATCACCAGAAGCTCCTTGGTAGAAAGACAGGACTTTCTACTCCCATAGAGTTACAATCCCAGAAAGTCACAGGGCCAGGTTTATTTTGTCGTCTAGGGTACCAATGAGTCATAATCAACTCGATGGAAGTGACTTTCATTTTGGTTTGCATATGGATAGCAAGTGGTCTAGAGAAACTCAAGCAGGTAAAGGAGACCCCTGGGTGTTGTTCCAGGCAGGTGGTCAAGGAAAGAGACTCTTATCAGAGAGGATGAGACTTGGAAGAAAGATCGCTCCAGGTAGAGGAAAATTGCAAGCACCAAGTCCCTGAGCTAGGGGTGAGTTTGGTACATTAAAGGGACAGAGTGAAGAGTCAAGGAGGAGTGAACACGATGACAAGGAGAGAGGAAGAAGGCAAGGAAGAAGACGCATTGGTTTGCCTGGTACCCTAGGGCTTGGGTTCTGAGACAGCTGGGAAGGTGTGGGGATGTTTGCACAGAGGGAATCCGTGAATCTACTGACTTCCTCAGGTCACACAGTTCTCCATGTCACAGCTTGTTCTAGCCCCAACCTCTGACTTCTCTCTTTCCTAAAAGCGAGTCCAGGGACCAAGTCCTGGTGGTGGCGGGTGTCTCACTGCTGACCTCTCACTCTCTCCACACGCTCCAAGGCATTTGCCCTGATTTGGAACCTCTATCACAGCAACTTGCCTCTGCACACCACCCTGAGGTGTCACAGTCATGTCCATGTATTCAACACAAAGCTGGCCAGGAGCAAATCCCATCCCGGGAAAACTGTGGGGAGTGAGATAGATTCCCTGCCCTTGGGCAGAGTTTCTGGCCTATTGGGAGGCTTGGGGAGAAGTAATGAGCACCCAATATAAAGGGAGAAGAAAGAAACGAAGGGAACCATTAGGAAGGCCACATAACCAGATTGTCATCATAGGGTGTCATTGAATTGGTTCTGATTCATGGAGACCCTACGCACAACAGAACCAAACCACCCAGAATTGCACCAAATTGTTCTTATGTTTGAGCAGATGATTGCAGGCATGGCGTCAGTCCATGACATCAGTCCATTGTGCTGAGGGTCTTCCTGTTTTTCACAGCCCAGGTTGAGACTTTAGCCAGTGTGATGCCCTTCTGCAGGGCCCGGTCTCTCCCGACAACAGGCCCAAAGTACACCATCCTTATCTCCCAGAAGCATTATGGTTGTGTTTCTTCCCAGAGATATTTGTTGCTTCTCTTGGCAATCCAAAAGAACCTTGGAATGCCAAAAGAACCTAACAAGATAGAGAGGATGGAAAAGGGCTTCGCTGGGGGAGTGGAATGCGGAGCCCAGGTAAGTAGGATGGAGAATGGAGATAATTGTCACCAGCGCAACAGTGGCCGTGGGAAGAGGGTCAAGGACCCTGGGGTTGGAGTAGGAAATGGAAGAAGGAGGATTCTGGGGAGCCGGGAAGAAGGACCCCAGAAGGGGGGATGGACTGGGACCTGATGACCATGGGTCATAGGGACCAGTAGATGCACCTCTGTCTTTATCCTGAAAATAATGGGATGTGGTTGAAGCATTCTAACTGCAGGTGTCTGGACAGGATGTGAGAGCATGGAAGATGCATTTTGAGCCTCAGAGTGGAGGGAGCTCATTCAGATAAGCGGTGATGCTAGACTGTGTGGGTCAAGATGGAGGGAACTAGATGATATCTAGAGGCAGCTAGGAAGAGAAGAACAGAGGGTCGTTCCTGGTAATGGAGGAGAGACAGCACTCAGCGAGAGATGCGGGTCGTTAGGTTTGGGCCTTAAAAAGTGGAGGCACAGCCACGCGTTTCACGAGGCAGGAGGCATGAGCCAGTAGAACATCGCTGACAAGGTATATGCACAGTTATTATTCCCACAGTTGCAGCCTCAAACCCTAAGCATGTTTCCTGCATTTTTCCTCCAGAGGGCCAAGATTGGTCAGGGAACCAAGACTCCTGAAGAAAAGACGACCAACACCATGTCCAAATTTGATAACAACGGCAACAGGGACCGGATGAAGCTGACGGATTTTAACTTCCTGATGGTGCTGGGGAAAGGCAGCTTTGGCAAGGTACAGTATCATCTCTCCGGGAGGAAGAGCTGGCCAGGCAGACACATGTTCTGCTCCCATGGGGCTTACATTCAGTGGGGGAGATAGGGAAAAGCAAATGGAATTGTTTGAAATGGGGGCTATGATCTAAATAAATAAATAAGAGAGCAGACCCACCCACTCAGACTACCAAGAGGGTGACCTTGGCATGAGAATAAGTTAACCATGCATTCAAGGAGTAAGAAAGCATGTTTTAGGCAGAGGTCAGCAATGGCAAAGGCCCGGGGGTAGGGTGCCCAAATGTCACAAGCAAAGGAAAGTAGTAAGTTGTCTATGAAGGTGCAGAAGGGATCCAATCAGGAAAATCCATATGAGCTCTGAGGAGGAGTTTGGGTTCTAATCCAAGTTGGGAGAGGGTTGGGAAACCATGGGAAGTTTTTAAGCAGAGAAGTGATCGGAGTGGATTTGCCTTTTGGAAAAGATCACTCCGGCAGCCAGGAATGGAAATGATGCCTTTCAGACAGTGGTTCAGAGGAAAGGTGACCCTGGGACTCATATCATGTTTCTAGATGCTTTTATAGATACCATGAGACCCTCTTTTACTGGAGTTGAGATTGTGTTATAAGTATTCCTGACGTGGTTAGTGTTGCTTTGTGTTTTTGAATCCCTCTGTGTGCTGCAAAGATGTCTAGTATAAATCTCATGCCACGAATTCAGGTGTGTAGAAAAATATAAATTTCTTCTACAACCCTGTAGTTTAAGCCCCAAGTCTAAGTGTTATCCTTAAAGCACCCCTTCGTCCTCTTTCCCTCATCCTTTTCTACCTCCCTACCATGATTGTCTACCATTCATCCTGAAATCCTGACAGTTCCTCCCCTAACATGTATCATGAGTCCTGTTGCTTCTCCCCATTTTTACTATTGAATCCTTATCTAAATTAGATTTGTCACCTGAACTACTGTAGATCCTCCTGACTGCTCTCCCTGCTTTCCATTCATTACCAAAAATCCATTTATTTTCCACCTGGCAGCCAAGGTAATTTTAAAAACTGATATTGGCACATTAAAGACTGGCTATTTTAAAATCAGGAAGTTGAAAAATCAAGCAACCAGATCAATGTGAAGGGGTGGGGAAGTGATGGAGATACAAAACCCACCTGCAAGTTAGCACATTAAAGCCCAGATAAACGCAGGATCCATCCTCAGCGTGATAAGAGCCAGGCACCCCTGCTTACAACTCTTCAGTAACTTCCCATTGCCATTTGAAAGCAAAAGTTAGCATGACACCCTTGATCATCTGGCCCTCCTTGGCTGCAGTTTTGTTTTTTTTAAACAAACTTTCTTCCTTGGACCCACTGAACTCTGCCTACAACGGCAGCTCTCTGACTTTTCAAATGCAGTAAGCTCCAGTGTGTTGTAGAGATGCTGTTGTTCATTTTGGTCTTTGCATGGGTAGCTCATTCTTGCAATTCCCATCTCAGCTTAATTGTAACACACACACAAGGCCTTTCTTACCTATTGAATCAAAGAAACCATTCCCCCCCCCCCCCCCCCCCCCACCGTGTGTTTATTTCTCTCCTGGTAACCATCACTGGTGATGCTTTTCTTCTTTCATTATTGATGTGTCCCTCTTCTCCTTCCGAGGTCTAAGTTCCACAAGTGCAGGAACCTTTGTTTGCTGTGTTCAACACTGTCTTTCCAGTGCCTGTGGATTGAGGCCATTTAATGGCAAGACTTCACACATCAGTTTTCTCTAAGAGGCTACGTGCTCCCTCACTGCCTGAAAGGTTGAAGGTGTGAACCCATCAGCTGCTCTGTGGGAGAAAGACTCGATAATCTGCTCCCATAAAGATAATAAATAGCCCTAGAAACCCCATGGGACAGTTTTATTCCTATAGGGTCATTAGATTAGAAATTAGCTTAATGACATTGGGTTCGTGGGTGGAAAGACCATTAGCTAAAATGGAATCAGAGATCCGAAATGAATGGGCATAGGATGGGGCGGAGGAATACGAACATCCAGTAAGATTGCTGACTAGCTCAGTTGTCCCTAAGCTTAGAGAGTAAGCTTTTAATTGTGCTCCATGTTTTGTGACTTTTGATAGTAAAAGCCCGTGTGGCCTGGGTGTTGGTCAGGAGAAGCAGAGGGCAGATTTGTGCTAAGAACGGAGCCTTGTACGAGCAGAGAACCCGATAATGATGGCAACAGGGGAGTTACGGACTCCGGGAAGGCATGCTTATTGTAATGCTGTAGAACTGGCTTATAATAGATGCTCAGTAAAAGTCTGTTGACTAAACGAATGAAAATAGCACTGAGTTTGGAAGGCACTGTTAAAGCAAGAAGAGGGTGGGAAAGAAGAGTCAAGAGACTTAAAGTTTAAAAATGTATGGGTACAGTCAAGACACTTAAAGTTATAAAAAGGTGAGAGGCATTTAGATTTCAAAGATGGAGATGTTTCCATGATGACAATGAAGAAAGTAGCTTCTATTGAGAAGAGATTCTAATAAGCTGAGACTGCGGGGAAGCTATAGAACATTAAGCTGTCGTTTCTGGTAAACATTTATTCACCAGGTTCATAAATCGAAATCATGCCCAAAGAATAGACAGTCTTTCTCACACTCAAGCTCATATTCTGTGTCTGTGTCATAATCCGTGCCACTGCTATTGCCCTCCATAGGTAAACACTTCCTAAAATTTAATTTGCATCTTTTCTGTCTACCTTTACTAATCTAATGTGCAGATATGTATTTTTATACCTGTCCTTGTTAACTAAAAGTTAGCATACTGTACACGTGGGCCTGATCTATTTAATCACTTAACACTCTACAAGGGGATGGAAATTCCAGAGAGTTTTATGAAAAGGATTAATGTTGGGCCAGGTGACTTAGTGGAGAAAATGCCATTGGTGATCAACAAGGGCATGAGAGAGAACAGATTATATGTTTCCATGGAAACAGTTAAACTAATTGAGAGTTCTGTCCCAGAATGGGCACGTGGCATCAAATCAATCATTGATAAAAACAATAGTGTGTCATACAAGCAAAAAGAGAATAGCAAACCCCTCTGTGCTCCTTTTAAAAGTAGTACAGTCATCCTTTCAATCTCCAGTTTCGCCAATTATAGTTTTAAATGAATGTGGTTTTACACTCCTGAGTCTGGGTTTAATGCTGTGTTTTTGTTAGGGACATAGATTAATCCCCAAGAAGAGCACAGCAGCAATGATTGCTGTCTCCCCTCCAGGGATGAAGAAGGGCAGCCTTTGAGGTAGATCTGTTTATCCCTCCCTCCCCCAGGTCCGCTGGATCAGATTTGGCCCAGAAAAACATGTTCTTAAGCACTGTCATAAATTGTGGGGTGTCTAGAGAGTGCCACAAGCATTTTACTAAGACCTGTGAAAATTCAACAAGGGAGAAAGCAGGTGCAGAGGACATTGCATTCCAAACAACTCAGCCTGCCTTGTTTTGAAAAAAAAAATTAAGCACAATTTGGAGAGTTTACCATGCTGAGTGGTTGCTAGAAAGGGGTATCATCTGAGAGCAAGCCGTTAAAATAGGGGCTTTCTTTAGAGATGCTTTTTAGATCCTTTATTATAGGTCATTCAGATGTATGATCCATTTATTATTTAGTGTTGCTTTTCCTAGTACTATCCTTTACACTCTGTATTCTATGATTTCTTAGACCTTTCAACTTCAGCGTTGCCAGTCATGACCCCTTTCCAGGCTGCAGAGGCAAAGCTCTGTGGTTTGTCAATGATTGCTGAGTTTAAAATGCTGCTCCTAATTCTTGAAGTTGGATAGATATGCACTGTCTTGATTGATGAAAGAAGTGTGCCTTAGAAAGTAAATTTCTAAGATAGAGCATGTATGCAACATAAAGACAACTGTTCAAATGATAATATTGTGTCCTTGTTAAAACTTCACACAGCAAATTAGATTCCTGTTTAACGATATAAATGAGCCCTGGTCGCCTAGTGGTTACAAGTTGGGCTGCTGACTACAAAGCCAGCAGTTCAAAACTACCAGTCACTATGTAGGAGAAAGAGGAGGCTTCCTACTCCCATAAAGAGTCTGAGACACTCACATGGCAGTTCTGCTTTTCCAATAAGGATGCTATCAGTTGGCATTGACTTGATGGCAATGAGGGTTATTTTTGTGTCTGTTGTTGTTTGTACATATATACTATTCATTGCATTGGTTATTTTTCACAGTGTGGCAGTATTCTCATTATGTTTTTTTGTCCCTGTTACTCTAGCTTTCTCATACCCTGCTGTAGTAATAATTTATTTTCGAAGAATTAACACCAGGTTAGTTCCAAGGAGTTGGAGATTAAAGGGGTCCCAAATGTCTAACACTTCCAAGATGCTTTTCTGCCCCACCTTCCACCCCCTACACTTTCCTGGAGCATATAAACTGACATCCCTGTATTCTGCAGTTCACTGCCACAACCCACAGAGATGCATGAAAAGTTTGAGGCAGTGTCTCACATGGTAGTGGGTGCTATTCAGTCCCAAATCCAAAGGTCAGACAGGAGCAACTCAAATGCAGGGTTCGGAGCCAGAAGCCCAAAACATCCAAAAGTCATAGTAGGTCTTCTGACTCCTATCAAAACTCAGTCAAGAAATCATGGTCTGGCTTCCCAGGTGATGTGATGTCTGCTACAACAGGACAGTGTGACCAGTATATTTTTCTCATCCAAGGAAAGCAAAGAATGGTGTCTTAAGCTATACTCTCTACTAAGATACAGTTTAGGAGACTTTTCCCTAAGGAAAAAGGTGTGACGTGGTACACATCCTCTACTTAAGTCAGGATCCTACCTAATCCTACCCTAATCCTGCCCATTAGTGTCATAAAGAACACCCTTTAAAATTGAATCATAGCCACAGGCATACAGAATCCAGAATTATATCACATGAAGAATTATATCTAGAAGGGCTGTCTTAATTGACCATAACCTAACTCCTTACATTCTCATTTTAGCTTTAGGATAAATGTTGACCTGGTTAGTCTCATAGAAATGATTTTTTTTAAGAAGCATAGTGCTTATGGGTGGTATTACTTATTTTATGAGCCCAGTCTGTAGCTGAAAGGTGATCTCTGATAATGGTTTCAGTACAAAGTTTAAAGGAGATCGTTGGGTGATAGATTTAGAGATTTCTCTTTTTGTCTCTGCTATTTTTAAGAATAGAATAATGCGTTAGTCCGTGTAGACTAGAGAAACAAATTCACAGACACACATATAGATATAAAGGTAAGGTTTATATACAAGAGGAGTGGAACATTGAGAAATCATCCCAACCCAGTACAGACCAAAGTCATGCGTCCGATATTAGCCCATATGTTTGATACCAGTCTATAAAGTCTCCTTCCGACTCACAAAGCATGTGCAGTCGAGATGTCCCAGCGCTCCTTGTTTCCAGGGTTCAGGGTCCATCAGAAGTATCCATTGACAGTGGGAGCATCTCAGCCTTAGCAGGGATCTCTTTGTGGCTTCTCTGGCCCCAGAGGTCTGGCTCCATCAGGCAAGCCCATGTGGCCTCCTCTCTGGCTCCTCCATTCTCCAGGAATCAGGATCGATCAGCATGCTGGCATCTTGTCTTGTCAGTAGACCGACTCACCAAGACTGAGAGTCAACTTTCTCTTCTCCAATTGGGAAATACCGCGAGATTTCCAGAATTCTCAGAAGAAAGCCATGCCCACACATAGGCATCATTGGCTACTCATTGGCTATTTCCAGATTGACAAGTTAGACTTCACCCCCACATCCCCATCATGAAATTGACATCATGAATACATGACCATCACAGATTTATTTTCCACTTCTCTTCCATTTTATCCATGGGCCATCTATCATGTCCCTAGTTAGCCTTATTGGTTGTGGTACATTATTTCGTTAAGGCAGTGGACATTTGGGATTTTTTTCAAATTATGGTGCCTTGCTGTTGCTCTGATGCTGGAAGCTATGCCTCTGGACTTCAAGCAGCAGGGTCACCCACCATGAACATTTTTCAAAGGGGCATCTAAGCTAAGACATACTATGCGGAAGGATTAGGTGATTCAGTTCTGAAGGATTAGCCATTATAAACCTGACGAATTGCAATGGAACACTATCTGATATAGTGCTGGAAGATGAATCCCCTCAGATAGGAAGGTAGGGCCATGGGAAGAGCTACCCCCTCAAAGTAGAGTTGGTCTTTATGAAGTGGATAGAGCAAAGCTTTTAAGCCTTGCACTTACTGATAAGGTATGGTCAGAGTAAGAAGGAATAGCTATAAACATCTATTAATAATCAGAACATAGAATCTCTGAAGTATGAATCTAGGAATATTGGAAATCCTCAAAAAATGAAATTGAACATATAAAAATTGCTATCATATGCACAAGTGAGCTGAAATGGATAAGTGATGTCTAGTGTAAATTGGATAATCGTTTGGTTGACAATGCCAGGGATGACAAATTCAAGAGGAATAGCATTGTCAAAAGAACATTTCAAGGTCAATCTTGAAACATCCTTCTGTCTTAGGAGAATAGCTATATGCCAAAAGGAAGACTAGTTAATATAACTAGTAGTCAAACTGATGTACTGACCACTGAAATCAATGATGAAGAAACTGAAGAATTCTATCACCTTCTCGTGTTGGAAATTGCAATCAAGATCGGTTGATAATTACTGGTAACTGGAATGCAAAAGTTTGAAAGAAGATTGTCCTTGGCACTAGAAATGGAGCTGGAGAAAAAATGATCGAACCTGGCAAGAACAAAGACTTATTTATTGTAAATAACTTTTCCCGCAATATAGTTACTGTGTGTGTGTGTGTAGAGAGAAAGAGATGTATCTCTGTAGAGACATATATCTGTATATGAGATCATATATATATATATATAATGCTCTCTATGTATTTGTGGAATATATATATTCCAGATGGATTACATAGCAATCTAAAGGATTGAATCTGAGGGAGGAAATGATGGAGAGACTCAATATGAGCTAAAACAAAGCCAGAGGCTGACTGTAGAACAGACCATCAATTGCTCATACGAAGGTTCCAGGTGAATCTGAAGAAAATGAAAACCAGTCCAGAAGTCCCAAAATACAAGTTGAGCATGGAGACCCTCTCGGGAATATATTTGATACATTGAATATTAATGACCAAAGACGAGTTGAGTTGTAAGATGACATTAAGAACATTATATATGAAGCAAGCAAAGGGTCATTAAAAAGACAGGAAAGAAAGAAAACATTAGAATGAATGTCAGAAGAAACTCTGAAACTTGCTGTTGAATAATAAGTACATAAAATGAATGGAAGAAATGATGAAGGAAAAGAGCCAAACAGAACATTTCAAAGGGATTTTTGAGAGAGAAGACAAAATATTAGAAACAGATGTGCCAAGAGCTAGAGTTAGAAACTGAAAAGGGAAGAATATATTCAGTCTATCTGAAGCTCAAAGAACTGAAGAACAAGATAAAAGCCTGGTGTTGGGTTGTTCCCTGCTGTAACCAACAGAAGGCTACTTCTTTCTGCCCAGAAGTAGCCACTGGTCTCAGACACAGTGTAAGTTTGATTTTCATTCATGTAACTGTCCCAAATGGGTGCGTATGGTCCCACTCACTCTTTCCATATGGCGATGAAGAGACTGAGATTTCATTTGTCATAGATGGCTCCACTTATCCCTGTGGCCTTGCTTTTGCCTACATTCAGAGGGCGGAAGAGAGAAGACAGTATGGAGGAGTTGCAAGCTGCTTCTTCAAAGTCTGAGTTTGGAAGTGACACCCGTCCCTTCTGCCCACACACTCTCAGAGAGCCCTTGGTCACATGGCTGCACCTCAATGCAAGGAGATTGGGACACAATTCTGGTGGATACCTAGTGGTCTTAGCTGCATTCCCTACTGTGCAGCTCTGGCTTTCTATAAAAAAATGACAAGTACCTTCTGACTTTTCCCTTTAAAATCATCTAATTTGCCATCCTTTCCCACCCACTTCAATAGAATCCTCAGCCTCCTTTCCTCTGTGACATTTTCTTATATTCGAATTGTGGAACATACAGGTGTTCATACTGCCTTCACTGAAACACTACACAGGCCAGGAATAAATCAAGTAGGAAGAAATCATCAGCTTATGAAATGAAGAGAAAAACATGAGGAACTCTTAGAAACAGAGTGCCCAGGAACGGCATCCATCTTTTCAGAAGTCTCACCCAGCTCTATTGCTCTTTAGGAGCTATGATAACATTAAAGCCAAAAGCAGAGAGAAAAGACAACAACTCCCTCAGCCTGCTCGTCACAGGCTTGACATGACCATACCCAGAACAGTGCCTAGGAGATGGATGCCCTGAAATGCATGGCTGTCACGAAGGAGACCATTGAAGTTGAAGCAGTGACTCCTGTCATAAAGGTACCTAAAACCCATTATTGTTGCTCTGAGGTGCCATCGAGTCAGCCCCACCCCCAATGCATGGCGACTCTATGTACAACAGAATTAAATACTGCCTGGCCCTGGGCAGTGTTTTTATAATATTTTAATATATTATTATACTATTTTAAACTATATTACAATGAAATGTGTGAAAACTTAAGAGTTAGAAAACCCACGTCCTCACACATATTGCTATTGATTCTTCTTCAGTCTGTATTGAAGCTGAAATTCTGAAAACCCAGATGGAATACAAAGAATTAAAGTGAAGAGATGATGGCGAAATGCAACATTTGTTGCTAAAGCCAGGCCAAAGGCTGACTATAGGAAAGCTCACCATCGTTGGTCATATGGATGTTCAGGTTGAAGCTGCAGGAAATTAAAACAAGTCCATAATAGTCAAACAGGACTTTGAGTATATCCCACTTGAATTTTGAAAATGTCTCCGGAACAGATTTGCTGTGTTGAACACTAAGGTCAGGTGACCTAATGGGATGTGGTATGACTTCAAGACCTGGATACACAAGGAAAGCAACAGGTCAGTCAACACCTAAGAATGAAAAGATTGGTGTGGATGGCAGGAGAGGCATTGAAATTTACTCTTAATAGAAGAGTAGTTAAGGCAACTGGAAGACATCATGAAGTCAAAGAGATGAACAAAGAATTTCAAAGAGCAGCTTGAGAAGACAAAGTAAAATCTAATGAAATGTGCAAGGACTTAGAATTAGGAAGCCATAAAGGGAGAACATGCTCAGCCTCTATATTTTTAAAGCATATCTTAAATGGAAAGAAATCAAGAAAAAAAGTCAAGCCTCAGGTTGCAATGTTGGTAGATTCGATGGGCAAAATATTGAATGATGGAGGAGGCATCAAAAGAAGACGCAGAGAATAGACAGTCACTATTCCAAAAAGAGCTAGTCGTTAGTGCCCCATACCAGGAGGTAGCGTAAGAGAAAGTGCCAGTGGTCCTGAAGGAAGAAATTCAAATGAAAACGTTGGCCAAAAAAGGAATTGATGGAATACCAATGGAAATGTTTTGACACGCTGATAAAGCTCTGGAATCCCTTACTCTTTTATGGCAAGAAATTTAGAAGACAGTTAACTGACCAACTGACTGTAAGAGATCCGTTCCAAAGAAATGTGACCCAAGAGAATGCTCAAATTATAGAACAGTATCATTAATAGCACATTCAAAATTAGCACATTAACATTTTGTTAAATATCATTCTACAACAGTCGTGGCAGTACACTGAGAGGGACATGCCAGAAGTTCAGGCTGGATTTAGGAGCAGGAGCCAAACACTTCATTGCTGATATCAGGTGCATCTTGGCTGAAAGCAGAGATCCTCATTGTGTTAGTCTGCATGGACTAGAGAAACAAATCCAGGGAGAGGTTCGTATGTGTACAAGAAAGAGTTTTATATAAGAGTAATTGTATATTAAGAAAACATCTCAGGCTGGTCCAGATCAAGTACATAAGTCTGATGTTAGCCTATATGTTCATTACCAATCTATACATTCCTCTTCAGATTCACACAACACATGCAGTGGTGCCGAATGCAGGAAGATCACAGGCCAGTGGGTGGAAAGCCTTGTGGATCCTGTGGTGATGGAAGCCTCTAACACTGGACTGGCAGGGATCTTCATGTGGCTTCTCTGGCTCCAGGGCTCTAGTGTAACTCCATGTGTCTTGTCAGCAGGAATGTCTCACAGGGAGTGAGTGTGTCCCACCTCCAGCAAACTCTTTATCTTCATGGCACCTCCAAGTGAGGTAATCAAACTGAAACCTGATTGACAGGCTAAACTCTATCCCTTCACTCCTAAGTCTTACATAGACAACAAATTATGTAATTAGCACAATTATAGAGATGCAGAGCTACTTAAGGATTGTGACATCCTTAAGTATCCTTAAGGGCTCATTTTACATGGAGAGTAGTTACTGAGTTAACTGTGTTATACTTACTTGAAAATTGTACATCAGAGAAACTTAGTGGCTTCCCTCAGCTAGAAGGAGATAGGACCTGGACTTTGATGCTTTCGTGGTGTTCTTCTATGTACCTCTTTTGATGTGATTGCAGTGAGTTGTCTTGTTTGTTTGGCTTTTTGAGCATTGCTTTTCTCTACTTGGGGTCGATGTATTTCCCCTAAACTTCTAGTCCTTTCTTTTTCTAAACAGCAGTTTATAGCAGATCCACATTGTGATGTTTGTGGAAACCTTTCTCTATACTTTTATTACTGTATTGGAATAAAATATATTGAGAGAGAGAGAGAGAGAGAGAGAGGGAGAGAGAGAGAGAGAGAGAGAGAGAGAGAGAGAGAGAGAGAGAGAGAGAGAGAGAAACGGAGCCCTGTTAAATGACACAACAGGAAAGGTTGCCAGTTCAAATCCACGTAGGGCCTCCACAGAAGAAAACCCTTGTAGTCTACCTTTCATCAAGATGAAAACTCCCTGTCATTGCCTCCATTACAGCCTAGGAAGCCCTGTGGGGCAGTTGTACTCTTTAACATGTGGTCCCCCTGAGTCAGAATTGACCAGCTTGCCAAAACCACCGCTTCTGGGAAAGCAAATAGGTATTCATACTACAGTTTCTTACACCTAAAAGTTCATTGTTTTCTTCTGAGTTTAAGTGAAATTAAGTCATTTTTTGAGCCTCCTGAACATATTTTCAGCAGTCCTGGTTTCACGAACCAGCCTCCCCACAGCGATCTTTCAGTCCTGAAAGCAACCTGTATGCCTAATTAGTAGGCTCTCTTGGTTTGGGGACCAGAGAACAATTCAGAGTGCCAAGCCCCAGGCTATAGTGTCTTCCGCCAGAGCCAAGTACAGCACTTTGAATTACAACAGGGAGAAATTGCCTGAGGAGATTAAAAAGCAGTTCAGTTCCTATAGGTAACAAAGGGCTTTTTCAAAGAGCTCCTGAGGTGAGAGTACCCAGATTTTAATCTCATTAGTGAGATATATATTCTCTCTGTGTCTCTCTGTGTCTCTGTCTCTGACACACACGCGCACACACTCGTTATATAATCATGCAATCAAAAGTACTTCCCTTTGCTTAGAATGGTTTTGCTATCTTCCGATGCCATATGGCTGAATCCCTTTATCATATGGTTCACAGACACCTCAAAGTTTCTGCTACCTGTTTCCTTAATCATCTTCCAGAGAACCTTTTTGACATTTGCTGTCTGATCGCGAATCCTTGTCTTCTTTTTCATTCTATCCCAATTACAGCATCTTTGCCAACCCTCCATCTTCCACACACAATTCTGATCGCAGCAGAATTTTTGCCAACTCATCTTCCCAAGTGTCTGTGAGACCCGTCCTCCCTCCGATCCTTCTGGTTCTCTCCTTAATGAGGAGACTCGCTCCCTTGCAATACTCCCTTCATTCACTACCTCGCAGATAGCAAATTGTGGAAAAAGGAAGTTTGAGAATCTATTCCCTCCAACAAAATTAATGTAATCAAAGAAAATAAAATGCTTTACACTTGCTGGAAATAGATTGTCCATCCAAAGTGAGTCAAGGGATGATTTATTGGAAGGCTGCGGCATATTTCTGTGTTTCTGGCAGAAAAAGAAGCCAGAATGAGTTTCTAGGAATATGATAATCAGCATGTCCTTCTTGAGGGCCTCCAATGTTTGCCCCTCTGCTTTTTGCTGATGTTTCGCATGGGGGAGGCATGAGCCAAAGGCTTCCTTGACAGCAACTAACAAGAAAACAACATCCACAATGACTGATTTACTGGAGACAACTGGAGGTTGTAAGTCTGGAGGTCTCTAAAGCATTCCCTAATGGAGGAAAAATGTAAGTCCTCTCACCGAAGGCCCAAGCAGAGCACATGCCTATGGAAACTTTGTCTCGGGTCGTCCAGTTGTGGGTTCGAGTAAATGAAGACCATAACAATGTCCAAATCTGATGCTGTGAAGTCTTATTGGATCAGGCTAGCCCAGACTGCAGAGGGGCAGTTCAAAGGTATATTCTGCCATGCTGCAGTCCCAATGTTCCTTTGGCTGAGCCTTTTAGAGCGTTCAGGAAGCAAGCAGGGCACAGAAAGCATAAAAAGTAAGTTAAACTTGATATATCATTAAACAAGCGATATTGACAGAAGCAGCAAAAGTGGATTTTAGGCAAAGTTCTTAAAGGCCCTGTTTTATGAGTCGTTTCTGGATCTTGTCTTTAGTTAAGCCTCCCTGGTTAGGAAAAATAAACACACCAGCCCTGGGGAGAATGACTTACTGGTCTTCTCTCTCTCTCTTTTTTATGTATAAGAAAGAGCTTTATATCGAAGAGTAGTTGTATATTAAGCAAACAGAGTAGTATAGCGCAGCTCAGACCCTAAGTTCGATATTAGTCCACTTGTCTGATACTAGTCCAGAAATTCCTCTTCAGACTCACACAACACATGCAGTGCTGTCAAATGCAGGAAGGTCACAGGCCAGTGGAGAGAAGGTTCCCTGGATCCAGTGGTGGTGGAAGCATCTCAGTGCTGATGCCGATCTCCCCGGGGCTCCTCCAGCTCCAGGGCTCTGACTCCATCAGCCTAGCTCCCTGTGACTTGTCAGCAGGAATGTTGCAACAGCAGAAAAGAATAAGGGGAACAAAAATCCTCAGGAGAAGACCATGCCTACACAGAGGCATGATTGGGTATGACCTGATTGACGGTGGACTCCACCCCTTTACTCAAGTTGATAGTAGATTTTGTAAGTGCCACAAGAGAGTCCCTCCTGAAATCCCAGCATATCCGGCCAAGGACCACATCGTAACAATTTGTTGGGTACAACTCCAATTTACAGACGGGACCCTGGAGACCTTGAAGGATCAAGTGACTGGCCCAAGGGCCATGTAAGTTTCCGCTAATTTGGAAAATCTGAAGTCACACATCTTGATTTTCTTCTTTTTCAAAGACCCTTTGCAAGATAAATAGCCCCGTGAACAGAATGATCGGATTCTCTATTCAACCTACCCTACCCTATTCAACCCAACCCTCGGCCTGCTACTCTCACCCCGTGTGTTAGTCCAGGTAGACTAGAGGAACAAATTTAATAGACACGTATATAGATATAAGGAAAAGGTTTATATACAAGAGGAACAGGACATTGAGCCCATTCCAGTTCAAAGTCATAAGTCTGATATTAACCCATATGCCCGAAATCAGTCTATAAAGTCTCCTTCTGACTCACGAAGTCACAGGTCAGTGGGTGCAGAATTCGGGCGCTGGCAGGGGTCTCCACATGGCTCCTCGCTTCCAGGGCTCAGGGTCCATCAAGAGCAGAAGCAACTCATTGCTGGCAGAGGTCTCTATGTGGCCGCCCCAGCTTCAGAGGTCTGGCTCCATCAGGGCAAAGTTTAAGCCAAGTTTGCCCTAAGGACAATTTCTCACAGGTGGTAGGGGTTGGGGGTGAGATGATTTGTTGTTGATGATAAAACACAGGTTACTTAGGAAAGAACAAAGGCCAGTCAGGGCAAGGTTCACTGTTTTTATCATGGCGAAGAGGTAGGGAGAACTTCCTGGGAGTGAAGGAACTTTGTGGTGGCCTTAACTTTGCCTAATTAAAAAATGAAGTGACTTGAGCTTGTCTGTTTTATAAACTCATGACTCCAAACCCAAATGGCATATATACTGGGGTCCCCAGCTAGGACTGGGCCACACCGAAACAAGGACCAAGCAGTGGTGGGTGTTTGTCCCAGACATTGGCAGAGGGTGAGAGTCAAGTCATAGACATGCACATGGCAGCAGTGAGGACCACAAGCCCACATATCGGCAGGTATAATATCTGGTCATCTCCTCGGGCCAGCACTGACCCAGCCTGAATCATCTTGCTGAGGCTGCCGGCATCATGGATTGTTCCCTGACGCTGCCCGGATCAGTGTAGTAGGAAAGTCTATTCAATTGGGATAGCTGTAAGGCCTAGTACTCATGGAACAATGACCGTGTGACTTCAGATTTTCATTAAGAGGCACACTCCGACCAGGTTCATGCTGCTGCTCCCTGGACTGGCTAAAGGAGTGACAATAATCGACTCTCTAATGTCCTCTGTCCTCTGCTGGTGAATGATCAGAAGGAATTCAACAGAGGCTGAATAGATACAAATAATAAATGACAACTGATAAACGTTAGCCTTTTGTAAACTTGGTGCTTTTAGGCACCATCTAGCTGGTTCTGACTCCTAGGAACCTTATGGACAACAGAATGAAACGCCGCCTGCCCCTGCACTGTCCATGTAATGATTCTTATGGTTAAGTCCAAGGTAGGTAGTGGTTTTGAACTGCCAACCTTGCAGATCACAGTCCAACACTTAACCACTGTGCCACCAGGGCTCCTTGACTGAGGTTAGAACTTGTATTGTTGTTAGGTGTCATGAGTTGATTCCAACTCATAGCAGCCCTATAGAACAAAACTCCACCCAGCCCAGTGCTATCTTCACAGTTGTTTTTATGTTTGAGCCCATCGGTGAAGCCACTGTGGGAATCCAGCTTGTCTAAGGTCTTCCTCCTTTCCCCCTGCCCCACTATTTTACTGAGTATGATGTCCTCTTCCGAGGACTGGTCTCTCCTGATATCTTATCCAAAGTTCATGAGATGAAGTCTCTCTCCTTGCTTCTAAGGAATCTCCTGGTTGTCTTTCCTCCAAAACAAGTTTGTTTAGCAGTCCATGGTACTTTGAACATTCTCTGCCAGCACCATAACTCAAATGCACCAATTCTTCTTCTGTCTTCTTTATTCAATGTACAACTTGCGTTCGCATATGCTGTGATTGGAAATAACATGGCTTGACTCAGAAATTTAAGCTCTGATACAGATCTCATCTGTATCATTCTCTTAACATTCCAGCCAAGGGAGGTTTGTGCTCATGGAATAGATCTAATAGTAAAGAAATATACTTTCCTGTGCAACCTAATTGTGGGAACAAATTACAGGTTGCAATTAAAAGCCCTGAGTTTTACTTAATATTCTTTTGGTAAGTCGCCTCAATTGATAATTTTTAAAAGCAATAGTTCGAAAAAACAGTTAAATTGGCTTTTATGTTAACCATCTAACCTTGTCAGCTGCAACATATGACTCAAAGAAATTTGACTAATCATACATGTCACCAACGTATAATTTAGCTCAAAAGAACACTTTAATTATTAGAATTAAATGCATCTATTCTATCATCTCAGTTCTGTTGATATCAATAGTACCAAAGTAAATACCCTAAGCATCTTGTGTTAAGAGTCCACTGGGATGAGGTGGTTCTGATTTCCATCCTATTCCTTGTCCTTCCCCTTCCCAGCAATCACGGTGAGTCATACTTTCCCTGGGCATAGTGACATTTATTTAACAATAGCAAGTCTACAGGAGTCGGAAATGACTAGGCTAACTGCACCTCCATTCTAAACTTCACTTCAAATTTACACTGGCTTTCTCTGCTAGTGGGAAAAAATTCAACTGGATTAAATCGTGGCATGATTTCAAAAGGTGCAGATCGTAATGACACCTGGCAACCTGACCTCTGGCCTGAAAATCAGGTTATCTGTCACACTGATTCATGCTGTTATCACCCATAAAAAGAATATCTTAAGTAATAAATCAGAAAATATCCAAGTTGTATCATTGGCATGCTGAATATCACTGCTCTTATTTTAGACTAGCCAATGTGGACATTGTAACCAAGAGGTGATTAAGTCCTACCCAGGTCTACATGATTAATTGCCAACTAGCGTCATTTCGCTAGTATGCCAATGTGTCCTTTTTACTGAAGTACTTGAGGTAGCAAAATCTGCCCAATTTCTTTCTCCAAAAGAGGTTGTTAGATGCTTGAAATCATCTGTGTTAGTGTTTCATTTGTGGCCAGAGGTCAATGTGTGTGATTCCTCCAAGCCACATGACTTCATATTATGCTAGTTGTAGTCAGCAAAAAAAAATAAAATAAAATCTAAGTACAGGCTTATGGACATTTACTAGGAAAATTTGAAATAGAGTTCAAATAATAAGAGTACATGTTGTAAAGTTATCAGAATTAGGGTTTTCAAGCTATCATAGAATAGGTTAGAATATCTTCATGATGAATCAAAGTTGGAAATTGGAATGACATTAGAAGGTAAAGAATTTACCAACCATTTTAATGAAGACATATTTTGCATTCTTACTATATGTTGAACCCTTATCTTATATAATTTAATCATTATTATAGCTCAAAATTCATAGAGTCTTACCTATATTTCATCCCCAGCATCCAATGGATTGCAAAATTCTCATAAACTTTGCCATATAATTAATCAATTGGCTCACTTTTGTCCACCTTCACTCAAGTTCCTTTTTGTCATCTTTCAACTCAACCCTTCAAATGGGCTTTTCATGAGTATGTTGAAGGCAAAGGATCCTGGAAATTAACTGGAACCAGTAGAAGGAGGGATGCGAATGGGAACATTGAATACAAATTGGACCGAAGCAAAAGCATAAGTTTTTCTCAAAGACGTGGGTGTTTCTTTTTGAACAGTAAATGTAGGATAGTCAGAGTCTAGCAGCAAAGAGAATGATGTGAACCCCCAACTCTGAAGTTGACAAGCATCACCCGTCCTTTGCAGAGGCCATCAGGTATAGAGTCTATGTGTATGAAGGAGCCCAAAGCAGCGAAGGCAAGGGCGAAGGATGGGCACCGTGGCTAAGTGCTTGATTGCTAACCAAAAGGCCAGTGATTCCTACGGACCAGCTGCTGTCACAAAGATGGCACCACTGGAATCCCTGGTGTACCCATAACATGAGTTGGGGGTTTGTTATTCTTTGCTTTAGTCCTAGTTCTTGTAGAATCAGTATCAGCTCTTCTCTGAATGTTTTTTAGCATTCCCCAGTGAAACCATTTGACTCTAGACTTTTTTTGTTGGGAAATTTTTAATGACTTATCTAGTTTTTCATTTGTTATGGAATTCTTGAGGTTTTTTTTCCCATCGGTCAGTGTTAATTTAGGTAGGCAGTGCCTTTTAAGAAAATTGCCCATTTCATAGAAGCTTTCGGATTTGTTGGAGCACAACTTGTATGTTGATTTCAAGTTTGTGTCTGCTGTTGTTGATGCCTTTGTTCAAAGGACTTCCTTTAGCATACTGTGTGTTTCTTGTTTTTACAAATGCTTCTAATTGCTACTTTTCAAGAGATGCCCTTTATTTTTTGATCATATTTGAGAAAAAAAATTGGTGGATGTAAGATTCTTGGTTGGCACAAACTGACTTGAGGTTTTGTTCTGATGTCTGAAGCTAGATTTAAAATGACATTTGGAAGCAAGTAAAAGTTGGAAGCCCAGGATTAATTAGGAGATTATTGAAAAAGATCACATTTTCTTATATGAGAAAACTAGTTGTCACTAGATCAACCTCAACTCTTGACAGTCACATGTATAGCTTCTGGCTGGATTCAAATTTACACAAGAGATACCTTTGAAAGTAGACCTGGTGATCTACTTCTGAAAAATCCAGCTGTTCAAAGCCCTTTGGAGTACATTTCTGATCGATGGGACCCCCAGGTGCAGTTGTAGTTCACAAACAATTGGTGTGGTAGACTAGGAAAGAGACTGGATTTAGTAAATAGAGCACTGACAAAATTTGATTGAATGAAGGGTGAGTGACAGAAGAATTGAGGATGATAGACTTTGAACTCTGGGGAAATAGCTATTGAAGTTGTAGGAGGTTAGGATCTTTGGTGTCTAAATATCTCTGCCCTCTCACTTTAATAAGCAAATGGCCACTTGGAACAAGGTGCTGGTGCTTCTGTGTACAGGGATCACAAGTAGCACTCACTGGTCATTCTCTGAAAAGATGAAATGGACAAGCAAAAGCCCCAAACCAAACTCACTGCCACTATGATGATTCCAAGTCATATTGACAGGGTGATACCGCCCATGTTAGTTCCCAAGGCTAAGCCTTTCTAGAGTAGAAAGCCTCATCTTTCTTCTGCAGAGTAGTTGGTGGTTTGGAACTGCTAACCTTGGCATTAGCTCAACATACAACCCACTGTGTCAGCAGTTCTCAACCTTTGGGGGTCAAATGACCCTTTCACAAGGATGGCCTAAGACCATCAGGAAACACATATTTCCAATGTTCCTAAAGACTGAAACACAACTCCTCCAGGTAGGTCCACCATGTGCAGATATGTTGATCTGATGAGAAAGAAGCTATTTCAACCTTCACACTGACGTTAGCTTTTCATGCACACTGTCACAAAATGTAGCAATGTAGCTTACTGCTGTTCTATTAAGACTGTTACCCATGCTACACCTTGCTTCAAGACAAAATTTCATTTATTTGTCATTATAAATAAATATTTCATGATATATGATTGCATATTGCTTTTGTGATTAATCACTATGCTTTAATTATATTCAATTTTAACAACGAAAATATGTCCTGCATAGCAGATATTTACATGACGATTTATAACAGTAGCAAAATCACAGTTATGAAGTAGCAACGAACATAATTTTATGGTTGGGGAACTGTATGAAAGGGTCGCATTAGAAAGGCTAAAAACCAGGGCTCGAAGTTGACAACAGCTGTCATGTATTAAGTATTCATTTACCAAATACTGTGCTGAGGGCTTTGTATTTTATAGCTCACAAAGTTTCCTTACCACCGCCCAAAGCTGGATTGGTATTGGTCTTATATGAGGAAATTGACATCTTTCTTGAGGTCACACAGCTAGTATGTGATAGAACATTAACATACATTAGGTCATAGAATTCTAAAGACCACGTCATAATCATTATTCTGTACTGTCCCATGATCGGGGGCCAAGACTCCCGCCCGATACATGACACCGTTTGGGTCTGTTAGTCAAGGTTCATCACAACAAGCTTTCCAGACAGGAATCCCTGGGCTACCATCCACTTTATTTTTTTTCTGCTGTCGCTATTTATTACAAATTCTTGGGTAACAGATGTGGCTTGGAATTTGATAAGAACGTCACTTCCACACATCCTTTCAATCTGTTTGGATTCCTTACCCTGGAGATGGAAGGACAGCTGAACAAACAACCCACGCCCTATGTGTTGGGATTAGTCTAGAGACTGGGTGAGACAATGAATAAAAAGACAATTCTACTTAAAGGGGCAGTTGAGAACATATCTGTTGACGTTTCCGGAGCACGTACTGCTCTTTGTCTCATGCCAGTGCTTCAGGGCACCGATGAAGGAAGTAAACCACGTATGCTTGGTAGCTCTGTGGAGGCAGGGTCATATCTGTGCATGGGTAGAATTGCCAATGGTTGCTTGTAGGCTAGATGGATGTATAGTCATCATCACTTCAGCACTAACTCAGACCAAATGGTGGGTAATAGTTGCATCAGAAATGGAGAAAATAACTGGCTGCTCTGTCTCAGATGATGAACAAGACGTGTCAAACCTCAGTAGGTCGATTTAGTCACAGAAGGGGAGCAGGGCCCTGGATCTAGCCCCAAATTTGAAACTGCCCAGCTGAAAATGACAGTGTTGCCTCACAACAGAACACTTGGAACCTAGAAGTTGGAGAACCAGGCAGGGAGGCAGGAAGTGTCTCTAGACCTTAGCTTCCTCATCTTTAAAATGGGGTGAGTAATAATGCCAGTCATAGTGGTTGTGGGAATTAAATGAGATCCTCTACATTGCAAATGATAGGTGATGGTGGTTACTGTCAGCCCAGCTTGTCGCCTTTCCTCACATATTGGTCCTTTTAGGGTGACCTTTTCCTCCCTAGCACAAACATGAAGCAATTTGAAAATTACCCAAGCATGGTTCCCGTCTTCTCACCACCCTGTTTGGTACCCTTGCTGCTTTGCTTGTTGGGTCACTTGGATGCTGCCAGAGACAATTCTGTGCTCCACCTTAGAGTGCAAGGGGCTTGAATCTGAAATTGAGTTCTAGAATTTAAGTGCTTCTTTTCTACAATAATTCAAAACAGAAGAAGACAGACAGGAAGGGGATGGACTGCCTGCTTATGGGAGTCTCAAATTTTATAGACTCCTTTATCCCTGGTTAAAATCTCCCAAATGTAACTCCAAGAGGGGCAGAGTGATTCCTATTGAAAAGGAAATCTTGATTAGACTATTAAGGAGAAAAGAAAGCTCTCTTTCTCATTGACTTCAGAAAAGGTGCTAGGAAGATCAGGATAAAAGGATTCTATTTTACCTATTGACACTTCCTTATCACCTTATTGAGGTCCCTGAATGCTTCAAATAATTAAGCACCACTTAACTACTAACCAAGAAGTTGGCAACCTTTGAATTATGGTGTTAGTGAAGAATCTTAAATGTAACACAAGCTTCCAGAAGAACAAACGACTCTGTGCTGAAAAAAGTACAACCAGAATCCTTTGTAGCAAGGATGGCAAGACTTCATCTCACATACTTTGGATATGTCACCAGGGGGGGCTAGTTCTAGGAAAAGGTCACCATGCTTTGTAAAGTAGAGGGTAAGCAAAAAAGAGGAAGACCCTCAATGAGATGGACTGATACTGGGGCTGCCACAGTGAACCTAAACAAACTGTGAAGATGGCCCACGACCAGACAGCATTGAGTTCTGTTGAATGTGAGTCAGGACCAAATCAGTGGCACTGAACCACCCCAACAGAGACACCTTGGAAGGAAGGTGGACCACTTTCTTGAGGCCACAGTCTTGAAAATATACAGAACACAGTTCTACTAGGAAAGATCCGAGTTTCCCATGAGGCAGAACCAACTCAAAGGCAACTGAATTCTTTAACCTCCGGATTAAAGGAATCACTCTGATAGCACCTTGAGGTTCCTCTAGGCAACAAATGAGGTCATTGGGAGTAAGGTGGGTAGGGGGACTTGGTAAGCTGTGGACCCCCAAGGCATATGTGGCAGTCATGTACTGGTGTGTCAGTTTCGTGATTGGGAGTCTAGGGGTGGAGTGTAGCCTGTCAATCTGGAGATGGCCAATGAGATCTTTGTGTGGGCATAGCCTTCTCCTGAGAATTCTGGCGAGTCTCACGGTATTTCCCAATTGGAGAAGAACGACTTGACTTATCTTCAAGACAATGAACTGCTGACAAGATGAGATGACAGCATGCTGATTAATCCTGATTCCTGGAGAGTGGAGGAGCCAGAGAAGAGGCCATGTGGGCTTGCCCTGATAGAGCAAAACCTCTGCAGCTGAAGAAGCCATGTGGAGACTCCTGTCAGTGCTGAGATGCTTGGGAGGCCACGGGGAGACCCCTGCCAGCGCTGAGATACTTCTACTGCCATTGGACACATAAAATTCTGCACCCACTGGCCTGTGATTGTCCTGGTGTCATTGTACGTGCTTCGTGAGTTGGAAGGAGACTTTACGCACTGGTTTTGGACATATAGGCTAATATCGGACTTGTGACCTTGGACTGTACCGGGTTGAGATGCTTTCTCAATGTTCCATTCCTCTTGTCTATAAACCTTTCCCTTATGTGTGTTTATGAATTTGTTTCTCTAGTCTACCTGCACTAACACAGCATGTATAGTCCAGATCACCTGAATGAGAGGTGGTCTTTGGAATCTGCATTGTAAACAAGTATTCCTAAGTGAGTTTGATATAGCTGAGTGACACCCGCCTTTATAAAGAATGGAATTGGTCTTAAGGCATATACTAACCTAATGTCATTTTACTTCTTCATATTTTAATATCTATTAATAATTTGAACTACCCAAGTAGAATTTATTTGGTCTTATGGGAATTGCAATTCACAGAACTCTGCTCTTGGGGATATGCATTAAAAAGAGAAAGATTGGAAGGAAAGGGAAGAAACTACCAAGCCTCGTGAGAGACTGGAACCAGGAACTGGATATCAAGACTTCTGCACTCACTCACTCCTTACCTTCTCCCTCACCACCTACCAACACATACAGTTATTTATCTTTTCCTGCATCTGGTAGAGAATGACCACCAGGCAGATCTGTGTCTGCTCAGAGCCTTGCATAGAAGAGACTGAGTATCCCAATTCTGTCGTGAGGGAATTCATTTGGCTGCATTCAGATAGAGACCTAGGATCCAGCACTACACAATTAGCTGTGGCCAGGTGCTTCTACTAGCAGGGGCTGGAAAGTATGACAAGCGCGAGGCTTGTTTCCAGATTAAAACCACAGGTGCTGTTGATGATGGAGCCATTTTTATTTTTCTCTAATCTCTCTTGAAACACATGTTCTAGAACATGGGTCAGCAAACACACCTAGCCCACCGTCTGTTTCAGTTAATGGAATGGTATTGGAATACAGCCATGCCCATTCACTTGTGTATTGCTAGGACTGCCTTTGTATTACAATCACAGTCTGTGGGACCTGGAAGTCTAAAATATCTACTATGTGGCTTTTTACAGAAACAAATATGTTGACCTTTGTTCAGTTCAATTTCTACTAGTCCTTCATGCCTATCAGTTCTCTTATCCTACCCTTCAGTCATCTGCTTACCCCTGTCCCAGTATCAGAGGGCTATGCATTACTGGCTCCTTTCCTCTGACTCTTAGAGCTTTGAACAAAGCAAGGCCAGACAAGATTTCAAAAGTTTCCTGTGGAAAAAAAATCTGTACACCTGCAACTGTCCTTCCTAAGGTGTGAGGATTGGCAAGATGATTTTTCACTAGTTGCTGTGATTATTATAGACAGTCTACAAACATGATTTGAAATGAAATTAAATCATGATAGGGTTATTATCTCCTGTCTATCCTGGTGACACTGTGGGGTAAGCATTGGGTTGCTGAACACAAACTCAACGGATCCAATCCTCCAGCTACCCTGAGGCTGTCTGTGCCCATATAGATTTAAAGTCTTGGAAATCCTACATAGGGTTGATAAGAGTCAGAATCCACTTGATGGTAGTGGGTTTGGTTTGGGATATACCTCTAAAAATATTAACTCAAGACACATCCTAATTTTGCCTCATAAAGCCAACAAAGCCCATATTCAAATAGGATTATAACAATGCATAAAGATTAAGATTTACCACACATGTTGGGGGGGGGATAATAGAATTCATCACACTTGCCCACCAGGGACTTTGCCCAAACCTCGCCCTTCTGAGTCAAGGAGCGGTCTGGTCTGTGCAGGGTCTTGTAGGAGAAGGTCCTGTCAGGTAGCTGGTGCACACGTGTAGCTAGTGTGCCGGGCATGCAGTCTTCTCATCTTGGACTTTAGCATCACTGCCCCTGAACCAGATGCCCCTGGAGAGATGAGATAGGTCCTTCTTGTGCTGGAGTAGGCCTGCTATCTGCATGGTCTACAGTTCGAAACCACAAATCTCTCCACAGGAGGAAAATGAGGCTTGCTAGCCTCATAAAGATTTCTAGCCTCAGAAACCCAAAGGAGTAGTTCTAATCTTCTTATAGGGTTATTATGAGTCAGGATTGAGTCCATAGTAGTGTGTATGACTGTATGTGTGTGTGTGTTTGTCCACCAGGGGTGACCTTGCTGCTATTTATCATATTGCTGGTCCACCGTTCAGCATCCCAGCAATCCCACCACCATAGGACAAAGTCACAGTCAAGTGGTGGTCATAGATATGACAGCCTGGGAAGCCCTCTGGGAGCAGATCTGCTCTGCCCCACTAGACTGCTGAGTCACAGATGTACTCCTGGGTGTCTGAAAACAACAGCAAGCCATTAATACTGAGTACTTACCAAGAGGGAAATGCCAGACCTAGTTCAGAGCCTGGAGGCAGCAAGCTCTCCCTAGATTTTACTGATGTGCTTTTGCTTTTATTTTGATACTGGTCTTCCATTTATAGTTAGAGAAACTGGTTTGCTATTCATAGAAGTAAGCGTTTCCTTTCTAAATAAACTCAGTTAAATCAAAATAGGACCAGATACTAAGCAAATAATAATTTGAATGGGAGGAATCATGTTAAAAAGACACACAAAGTATTAAAGTTTTGGGGAAATCTGCAGTAAATTATGGACCCATTATATAGCACTATCGTCGGTATCCAGAGGAGGGAAGGGCTGCTTGGTACCAAGCGGCTAAGTAAGGGTTATAGGAAGGAGGTAACATTGGAGCAGAATTTTGACTATAATCTTTATGGAAGCAGATTGTTAAGTCTTTTAGTTTGTTTGTTTGTTCTAAGCATAGTCCTGCTTAGTGAGTTCCAACCAGCAACCTTTTGGCTAATAGCAAGTGTGAACCATTTGCACCATCCTTATCTGCTTCATCCCCACCCCCACCCCAGCCCCTGGTCCTTGCTCCAACCCTGACATGCTTGCTCTCTCCCACAGGTGATGCTGTCTGAGCGAAAGGGAACAGATGAGCTGTACGCCGTGAAGATCCTGAAGAAGGATGTGGTGATTCAGGATGATGATGTGGAGTGCACGATGGTGGAGAAGCGGGTGCTGGCCCTGCCTGGGAAGCCCCCTTTCTTGACGCAGCTCCACTCCTGCTTCCAGACCATGGTAAGCTCTCTACTGTCCCTAGCTTCCCCCCTGTAGGGCCTCCCCATGCTCTGACCTAGCTGTCCCCCCACCCCCACCTCTAGGAGAAATTTGAACACCTTCAATTCAAGAGACAGAAATATGTGCAGTCTAGAGAAGTCTGCAGAGAATTTCTGAGGTTGCCATTGAGAAGTTCTCCTCCAAGACAGATGCTTTCTTTCTTTTTTTGTTTGTTTGTTTTTTGTTTTGGGGCATCACTGCTCTCCGGTGGTGGGAGTAGGAGGCCCAGCCCCACTGCTGGAATTGAACCTCTGTCCCAGTGGGCCGCAGTCCCGCGCACAACCACTACTCCACCAGGGCTCAGCCCGACAAATGCTTTCTTAACTGCAACGAAGGAACGTAGGCAACTGGTTGGATAGCCAACAGAGCAGGGCCTGTCTCTGACAGCAAGCGGTTGACATGGGGACAGGAAGTTGGGACTTTTGGTCACCCAGTATGAGATGTGGCAGCCGAAATAGGACTGAATGGAAAGATTGTTTTGATGAGGCCACAGTCAGCCCTCCAGACCTTTCTGATAGGAGCATGAATAAGTATATTGCTTTCAGTGGTCTAAGACCTCGGTGTGAGACTCCTTGGAGGAATGGGTGCCTTAGAACATAAGAGCCTCATTTTCTTCATTGATAAAATGATGAGACATCCCAGGGAGATGTCTCAGGAGAAGCACGTAGCACTGTGCTTGACATCTTGTAAATGTTCGATGACCATATGCTGTCAGGTTGAGTCCAACTCATGCTTGCTTACCCCATGAACAATAGAGGTTAATTATTCACTTTAGAGACATTTAGCCTTGGCCTTGGTCCAAGTGCTGATAATAGAACTGAGTAATCTAGGGTCTGTCGTGCAGAGGAAACCAACTAGTGACTAGTTAGAAAGTAGACTCTTACAGCTCTTATAGCATTTCATATATCGTTCCAAGCATATTTGTACATGTTACCATCATTTCCAAAATATTTTTACTTGAGCCCTCGCTATGAGCTTTTTTTAAAAAAAAATCATGTTATTGGGGCTCTTACAACTCCTATCGTGATTAATACATGCGTAAATTGTATGCAGACTGCATTTGCAAACTTGTTGCAATCATCATTCTCGAAACATCCTCCTTCCACCTAGGTTCCCGGTACCAACTCCCTATATATCCCTTCCCTCCTCACTCTCCCTCCCCCATGAACACTTAACAACTTACAAATTGTCATTATTTTGTCATCCTACACTGTCTGATGTGTCCCTTCACCCACTTCCCTGGTTTCCATACCCCAGAGAGGAGGTCATATACAGATCCCGACAGCAGGTTCCCCTTTTTTACTCCACCTTCCTTCCACCTCGTGGCATCACCACTCTGACTCCTGGTTCTGAAAGGAGCATCTATCCTGAATTACTCCTGTTTCCTGTTCCAGTGTACATACCCTGGTCTAGCTGGATTTGTAAGGTAGAATTGGGATCATGATAGTAGATGGGAGGAAACATTTAAGAACTAGAGGAAAGTTGCATATTTCATGGTTGTTACACTGTACCTTGGCTGGCTCGTCTCCTCCCTGCCACCTATTGATGAAATTTGGGTCCCCAACCTGTACTCCCCCTCATGAGTTCTTAAAGGTTAATTTCCTTACACCATCATTCAGGTCCATAGGAAGAACTCTGGTAGATGTCCTCAAAATCACCCCATATTCTGCAACTTTTTTCTTTCTTTCTTTCTTTTTTTTTTTTTTTTTTACTTTTCTTTCTTTCTTTTTTTTTTTTAACTCTTTATTGGGAATTAGAGTTCCATTTCAGATCAATTTTATATTCAACAATATATCAAACCCTAAATAGTTTCCCCTATTACCCTTTATGTTCTCTTCTTGAAGAATATTTTCTTCTACACCCAAGGTCACACCTGGCTGCCCTCAGTTTAGCTTATTTCTTCCCCTCCCTTCTTTTCTTGCACTCATCTGGTGGTCATTAAAGTCTGCTGCTTTGGGTACGAAAGCCTGAGCTGCTCTCCGAATTCTCTCCTTGTTGGTACTGGAGAGTTTGAATATGATATGTTGTGGTGATGTTTTTCTTGGGGGTCTATCCTACTGGGGGGTTCTTTGAGTTTCTTAAATATTTCATCCTCTTTTAAGGTGTTGAGTGTATTTAGTTCCAGATTCTTGAATTGTTTTCTCATTGGATTTTGTTGTTGTTCTTGGTCTGTTTACATTCTCTTTAGAGTTTTTTGCCCTTTGTTGATTGTTCTCAGATTGGAAGCAAAAGATTGGTTTAGGAGCTAACTATTTTAGCTTCCTCATTCTCCTGTTTTCCTGCTTTGCTTTGTTAAAATGTTGTTTCATTCTACTACATCGATATTAATCTTTTACGTTTCTATTTGATTTTTATTGTCGATGACGGTGGCGGTTTATGGTTTCTAATTTTTGGTATCATTTTTCTTCATAGTTCCCTCAGTCTTTTTCTCCATTCATTGAAAGTACCCCAAAATTATTCTTCTGAATGCCTCTGGCTCTATTTGCCACTTGTTTGTGCTAACCTTTCTTGCTCTTTTTCTATTTACTGAGATTGCCTGTTGTCTTTAAGCATTGTGATGCAGCTGTCACAGGTGGAGGGAAAGCTGGGTCATGTAGGGACAGTTGACTCCATCAAGTGGTGTGATACAAGGATAATGAAAACAACAAAATAAAATGAAAACGATAGTCATGACCCCTCTATCATTGTTGGCAGGCTCTTCCCTCAGTCATGGTGAGCAGTGGGGAGTTAGCAGCCAGCAACTTTCTAGTGCTTTGGGGGGCAGGCTTTCTCCTCTACTATGGAAAGCAGTAGAGATTGTGTGATAGGAAACCATCTAGCGCTGTTTGGTAGACCCTTCTCTGAGCCACAGAACACATCAGAGAGTGTGCAGCTGGTGTCCCGTTTATGTTGTTTGGGTGGGCTCTTCCCATGGTCACGGACAGCAGTGGAGAATATATAGCTAGCTGGTGTCCCTTTCAATCAGTTCCTCAGGTTGAGGAAGGAGAAAGAAAACAACAACCAAAGTCCTGCCCCTGCCTCTGCACAGGCAGCCATCTTCACGGAAGTCCCGGTGCTGCATCTGAAACTCAAGCCTTTCCTCCCACCAAGGTCTCTTCCCTTGACTATGTGTCTCTATAGTTTTATCACTTAAATTTTTCCATCCCTAGACATGATCATGTAAACTTGCTCACTTCAAAAATTTCTATGTATCTTTTCAGCCTTTTAATCTGTTGATTTTCATCTGTACTCCCTTCTGTCTCTTTCTTTTGCTGACTTTTCTGTGGAGGACCCTGGCTTGCCGGACATGCAGAGTTTTTAAAGCTGGCCCACCTCAATATGTCTCTCTGCTCTCCGGGTTTCCTGCAAATTAGCTGCTGCCTCAGGAAGCCCCAGCAGCCTCGGGTTCCTTCCCTTTGGCATGACCATCTGTGGCGGTGGATTCCTGCAGTCAAAGGCACAGGCTCTCCAGTTGCCTCTCTCTTTTCAAAGTGGTGGCAATTGTCACTCAAAGCCTCACTCTATTAGCTCATTAGAGATTGCAAGATGGTACATCCCAATTCTTCTTTTCTTTTTTTAAAAACTCATCCTTGGGATGCTATTGTAAAAAGAAGGTCCCTTTCTTCGACTGCTTAGTACCTGGTAGTACAGTCCATATGGGAAAGGTGGCATAAATGTGTGATTATTTCCATTTGATACTTTCCAAGATAATGTATGAGTTCTGTTATATGCTCGGAAGGGGCTGACATTTCCTTCTAAAGCAATTTATTTATTTTTTCTGACAAAAGCAGAGAGTTGATGTCAAGGAAATATTAGATAAATAATAATTCGCATCTGATGAGGATCTGGCAAAGGCTGCAATCTCGAGTCTTACATTGATGATTTCAAGTGGCGTGGCATGTGATTGAGGTACCACAGAAGGAAACACTGCCTACAGAGAAATTCAAATGGTGTCAGAAGCAGAAAAAGGAGCTAAGTCTCTAGTTCACAGGTTCCCAAATTTATTTGGCCCACTGTCCTCTTTTTGACTCAGCTCAGCACCACCCCTTTGGTGATTAAAACTTTTTGTACTATAGCCCACAAGCCAAGATAAAGTATATGTATGTGTTCTTTGTAGCAGAACAGGCGCCCCCGATCATTCCTTCTGGATCGGTATCTACACAGAGAGTGATACTGCTCAATTTGGGAAATACTCCTTTAGATCTTTCCACTCCCACATCACTTTTCTATTTTGGGCCCCCAATTTACTTATTCACATGATCTGAGATGAAGAGCACCCTCCATCAGAGAAAAGCTCTTTTGCAAGACAGAAGCTAATTTGAAGCACCAGGTTTCCGTTTCAGTTGGATGTGCTGTGACTGGGGGAGGTGGGTCCTTCATGACTGGTATTTTAAATATAATATCCTAGGATTAATTTACTAATTTAAAAATGGTAGACTGGCATTGAGACTATTCCTTTTATATTATGCCAGCCCTCTTGTACGTCAGTATGCTTTTCAGACTTAGAGTGTAGGGCTGGGTTCAGATAAAAAATTGGACAGACCTCTGTGTCCTATCAAGGAATTGCCATGGGCATGGGATGAGACCTTAAAAACAGGAGCCAGAGTGTGGGTGTTCAGAGTGCGTTCACCTCTTGCACGGGGGGGAAGGCACCATGTTGGAGAATGACACAGAGTTTCCAAATCTAGCAGGACCAGGTGAAATAGGTACCCTGTCTCGAAGCTGTTGGCCTCTGGAGGCCAGCGGCAGCTGGCAGAGATGAGCAGATACCCCTTTCATCTCACCTCTACGCTGCGGCATATGCTTATTGAGTGGAATGCCCCAATTTAAGTTATTTTTCTCTCACTTATTTTTTTTTTAGCTAGACACATATTATTTAATTTTGCATAAATTAAATTAATTTTAAAAGACATAATGATGCCTACTCTTTGTCAAGCAGTGTCCCAAAGGCTAACTTATTTTAAGCCACATGCCAACTCTTTAGAGTGGGTCCTTATTTCATCCCCATTTCCCAGAGAAGGGAATTGAGGAATAGACACTAGGCTGAAGTCACACCGTGAGTATACATTTCAGAGCCAGGATTTGAACTAAGACAGCCTACTTCCAGGGGATGCTTTACACACAGCCACTGCACTATGATGCTTTGTGTGTGTGTTTTCCAGACTTCCATTCCCCCTGATAACCTGGAAGTGGTACCTGTCTTTAGACTTGGAAAGACCTGAAGTCTAGCTCAGTCTTACTCCTCTCCCCCTAGACAATGCCGCCCCCCTATGCCGCCATGCAAATATCTCCCTGCATACCGTAGCTTTCACATCTCTAGAGTGGAGCCATAGAATGGAACATCTGGGGCTGAGCCTCGGTGGTGTAAGTGGTTGAGTGAGGGACTGCAGCCTGCGGGCTTGGCGGTTCAAATCCAGCGGTGGCTCTCAGGAGCAGTGCTGGGTAGCTCCCACAACCACCAGAGGCAGTGATGCCAAAAAAAAAAAAAAAAAGAATGGAACATCTGCTATTGAATGGACCTTTTTAGCCTCAGAAAAATCCTGGGATGTAAGGGTTTATCACTCATCCTGCTTTGCAGGTCAAAGAATTGTACACTGGGCATGTAGAGTAGCTATCTGTCGAGTTCAGAGCCCAGATAGTGGCTGTTATATTATGCTGAGTCACCAACCCAATGACTTAACAATAATGATTCAAACCAGAAAAACAACAACTGACAGTAGTCCTCTTTCTGGTCGTCTCTTTTTGAGCCAAGATCCATCTGACATTAGCAATGAGACCCCTTGTTTCATGTCCTCTTCTGAATCTGGCCTGAATGTCTGATCTGTGCTGCCATAGTCATTGTTGGATGATCTTCAGCAAAATTTTACTTGTCTGCGATATCCATGATCGAGCATTTTATTGGGGCACCGTTCTTAGGAATGGGAACAAATAGGAATCTCCTCCAGTCAGTTGGCCAAAGACCTGTCTAACAAATTTCCTCACATAGACGAGTGAGTACTTCCAGGGCTTCATCGTCTTGCTGAAACATTTCAATTGGCACTCCATCAATCCCAAAGACTCGTTTTCGGCTAGTGCCTTCAGTGCAGTTGGAACTTCTTCCTTCAATACCATTCGTTCTTGCTCATAAGCTACCTCCAGAAATGGTAGACTGGCAGCCTGTTCATTTTGGTACTGAGACTCTGTCCATTCTTTCTATCTTATCTTGATTCTTCCTGCATCGTTCGATATTTTGCCCATAGACTATTTCAAGATCACATCTTGAGGCTTGCATTTTTTGAGGTGCTTCAGTTAATGACATACTGAGTCTGCTCTTCCCTTTTGGTTTTCTAATTATAGGTCATTACACATTTCATTGTAATATTTGACTTCGTCTTCTCAAGCTGTCCTCTGAAATTTTCTGTTTCAGTTTTTGACTTCATTCTTTCTTCCATTTGTTTCAGAGTTTCTTCTGGCATCCACTTTGATTATTTCTTTTTTTTCTGTTTTTTTTTTAATGACACTTTGCTTCAGTATATGTCAGACATGATGCTAAGTACTACACATGTATCTCTATTTTTCCTCCCCAAACCTTTCCTGCGTAAGTCTTATTGTCATCTCCAGTTTACAGATGAGGATGCTGATGCTTAGAGGTGTGTCACATGGTGGGTAAGAGGTGGGACTGAGAGGTGTTTTGCAAGACTCCAGAATCACAAGCTCTGAAGCCTTTGCTAAGCTGCCTCTGTCTTAACCTCAGATTCTTTTAAATATTTTATTAAGTGTTTTCACTTATATAACTCTATCTAATCTTCACAGAAGCACATAATAAGCATTTCTGAGATGTAGTCAATTAATGTGCCCCTTCCGGCCATAATTCTTTGTGTGATATCTTATAATTCTGGACTCTGTCTGTCATTATAGCCTCATTTTTGGAGGAATTTCTCTGCTGTACGAATGGACAGGATTAAGGTGGGATTAAGTCTTTATAGAGGGTGTGAATCAAGTTTAGTCCTTTGTTTCCTTGGGGGTATTTACGGTCTACCAAAAGACAAAACTCACACTTCTATCTAAGCCATTTCCCTGTGTATAAGAACCATCTCCAGATACAGAGAAACCCAAGGATCATCAGAAGA
This sequence comes from Nesogale talazaci, assembly GCA_004026705.1. NCBI lineage: Eukaryota > Metazoa > Chordata > Mammalia > Afrosoricida > Tenrecidae > Nesogale > Nesogale talazaci. Next base: position 190,748 of record PVJH01000303.1, on the reverse strand, counting down.
TGAGACTTTGAAATTTTGTCAGAATTGACAGAGACTGAGACTGGAGGTAGTAGAGACTGTGGCACAGAAACTGTGGCACAGAGGCAGAGGTTAAGGGACCATATGCCTGAGAGGCTGAGGATCACAGAAAGGCTTGGCTGCTGCTTGAGGAGGGATATTGCTGTGGACCAGTGACTGGACCCTGTTTACTGATTCTCTTTCTGGTGGCTTCCCCTAAGAAGCCCTCTGAATAAAAAATTCTGTGTGGCCATTACAAATGATCAAACCCAATACAGATGTAGAGTGGTGTGGATGAGTCATTGGATAGGTCGGAGGAGCAAGTCAGAAGAGGTAAAGAAAGATGGGGTGCAGAAGCATAGCTGACTCCTGCCTCGTTGCAATAGGGCAGTCCCTCTCCCCATGTTGTTTTTAGCAATGACTTTCACATGTATGTACAAAGGAATCTGACCTCCTAAGTGGAAATTGCTCAAGCAACGCCGTTAATGGGGACATGAGCCCATATTTCTTTATGTCGTTTCTGATGCCTTTTCTATCAGGATGGCCCTATTTATCCAGCAAGCATTATAGGAAAGATTGTATCGTCGGGATTTTTCTGGGTTTTGGTTTTTAACTTCAGGAGGTATGTCAACTCTGAGTAGGTAGTTTTTCCTCAGGCATATTTTGAGTGCCTTCCAACCTACGGGGTATTTTGAGTGCCTTCCAATCTACGGGATACTTTATCTGACCATGCTCTCCTGCTCTTCATGAGGTTTTCTGTATCTGGCAAGAGTCCCCTGCTACTCCTAGGTTTTTCCATAGCCGATTTCTCAGAATTGTTTATTCTTTCTGTCTTCATATCTGTTCTTTGTCTGGAAAGCATCACTGAACCCCGGTCCCCTTGGGTCGCCCTGCTCTTGTTTGAAATACAAACAAGACCTAGCTTCCAGGATCGCAGCAACTTGCGAACCACCACAATAGACACACCGACAGACAAGCAGTAGTTATGGAAATGAAGAGGTTACAATCCAGCTGAGAAATTGTCAGGATACAGTTGATCGGTCACAACACGTTACAAAGGTCCTTTAGGGTTGCCTATAAGTGCCCAAGGAGCGTGAAACTCTGCCAGAAGTCTCTGTCTGATGGTTCTCAGCTCCATTTCCATGGGCCCAGTGCCCCAAATTGAGTACCCAGAAGAACCCCCATCCACCAGCCAGTGTGCTTCCCCTAAGCACTCAGCTTTATCAGCTCTGTGGGCTGGGAAGTCCACTGTCCTGTCTCAGGCTTTGACGCCTAGTTCTCCTGCTGGTCCTCCCCTGCTGTCAAAGTTGCCTCCTCTCTCCAAGGGGTTCACTGGCAGGGACCTCAGAGCCTGGAGAATGTTTTCTACTCCTATCTCTTGCTTGTAGGGATAATCTTTGCTCCCTGCTTCTGAAATGACTCACTGTGTGTCCAGTAGGTTGGCAATGAACAGGAATCTTGTTGACAATCCCTCACAACGGAATCCTGTGTCTTCCCCTTAACTTCTCTTACCCAAGTCCTCCCCCCCCCCCACCCCAGAAGAAGTTGGAAGTGACAGAGATTGGGGCTAGAAAAGCCACATGCAATCAACCATTCACTACCCTGCAGAGGAGGTGGCTCAGGCTGGAACTGACAGTCTTCCTAAAGCCAGTACCCTTTCAAAGGAGAGCATTAGTGCCAATGTATAGAGGGTTGTTTTTTGTCACAATTGAATTGGCCCCTAACTTATGTCAACTTCCATCCACAACAGAAGGAAATGCTGGCCAGTATGGTACCACCTACAGGATTGGTTGGGAATGGATGTGCTATGAATGATGGAGTTTCCACGGCCTGATTTTGGAAGGAAACCACAAAGTCTTTCTTCTTCCTACTCTACTGAGTCTGGAAGCTCTGATAAAACCTGTTCAGCAATGGATACAGAGGAAAACAGAGTAGAAGAAACGATGGTGCCCAGCTAACAAATGAATGCCTGGAGTCTCAAAGACTTGAAGATAATCAAGTCACCATTCAGTGCAGAAACCGCAAAGTCCGCATGGAAGAAGCACACCAGCATACGTGATCATGAGGGGCTGAAGGGAGCAGATATTCACATCATTACAAAGGAGGAGGAGAGCAGGGTAGGAACCTAAGGCCCACTGGTGGGTAATTGGTCGCCCCTTTACAGGGGAGTCACGGGGAGGAGACAGACAAGTCAAGGGGCAGCTGGGCAGTGATGATGCATACAAGTTTCCTCTAGTTTCTGAAGCCTTCCTCCCCGCTCCCCAAGCATCATGGTCCCAACTCTACCTTACAAATCCAGATGGGCTGGAGAAGTCACACTAGTATAGCTAGAGGGGAGCTGGAGATATGGGGAAGCCAAGATGGATGGGCCCCTTGGGGCCAGTGGTTAGATTGGAGATACTGGAAGGGTAGAGAGAAGGTGGGGTAGAGAGACGGAACCAACAGCAAGGATATACACACAAGCTCCTATTTGAAGGACGGGCATCAAGGGAGTGGTTTAGGGGAGAGATCGGGCAGTGAAAGATATGACAGAACAATAACAATATATAAAGTATTGAGGGTTGGTGGGAAGGAGAGAGCAGGGGAAATGGGGAAGGGATAGAAAAACCGATACTAGGGGCTTAAGGGAAAAGGCGGACGATTGGAGAACAATAATAGAAGTGGACATGTGAGGGTGCTTGACACGGTATGCTTATTTATATATTGTGAAAAACGATGTATGAGCCCCCAATAAAATGATTAAAAAAAAGAAACCTGTTCGGCAACATAGCAACACGCCAGCCTCTACGGACAGACATGCTGTGGCTACACATGATGTGCATTGGCAGGGCATCGAATCTGCATCTCCCAAATAGAAGACGAGCCTTCTACCACAAACCAACCGATGCCTCCCATTCAGAGGGGTTTTTCAAACGTATTTATCATTTCAACAAATATTTATTCATTGAAGCACATTGAATAAATTGTCAGGCCCTGGCAATATCACTCTGAGGGATACATTCATGAACAAAAGCAATGGAATTGCTATTTCCTGGGATTCTGTGCATTGTTAAGAAGGGGATAGAGGTGGATGGCCTAGAGCGGAAAGATGCTCTTCCTGATACGGTGATGAAGGATGGCTTCTGATAATGACCTGTGAGCAGAGATCAGCACCAGAGAAGGAGGGCGGCAGAGGAGGGATTTATGTGGCTCTCTGCAAAGCCAGGCAGCAGGAGCTGCAAAAGCCTGAGGGGGGAACATGCTTGAGCGTTTGAACAACCACACTGAGGCCAGGATAGCCTGGATGAATTTTGTATTTCATGACCTAACATGTCTGTTAAAACAAAACAAAGCAAATTGAATAGAATATGTTACAAATTTAACCTTTTTTTTTTTTTTTCCCAGTTCTGGTGGTTTCTCTCTCTTTTTTTTTTGCTCGAGACTTAGAATCTTGATAATGAAATACATATTATCAACAGATTAAAAGAACCGTAACAGATTAAAAAAAATCCTCCAGGTGGTCAAAACCGATAATGCAAAACAAGACACTTGGCTATGTACAAATTACTTTTGTTCTTATCATGATGCAAATTGGAGTTTAAGAAACTTGCTCAGAAAAAAACAAACTGCGTCCAAAGCATCCATAGACAACTGGGTTGAAACCATTTAGGAAAAGCTAACAAAAATGCATAGGACAAATTGAACGTGTGCATGGAAAGGCGTGAGAAGGTGGACACAGATAAATCAACACATTGACTCGATTTGGGAGGAACGTCCTTTTGGAATTCTAGTATCTCAATAGTGTCTCTAAAACGCAGTTTTTAAAATGTTTGCTGTGCCACAAGAGGGCGAAGATTAATACTTAAATAGATGCAGGAACTCTCCACCAGAAGTAAAGTCCACTGATGCTAAGTCAATTCTGACTCATACCTACTTAGAGGACAGCGCAGAACGGCCCCCATAGGGTTTCCAAGGCGCTAGTCGTTACAGAAGTAGACTGTTACAGCTTTCTCCCTTGGAGTGGCTGGTGGATTTGAAATTAGCAGCTGAGCACTGAACCACTTCGCCACCAGAGTTCCTGGGCAAAAGCCCTCAGCGGGGCTGAATTTTCAGAGCACTGTTTTTTCAGCGAATGGGTTTTAGGCCCATTGCCTTAGAAGCCCAGTAGTGAGGATGCATCCTTAGTCAGATAAGTCTGCCTCTATTGTCACTGACTGTGTGACCTTCAGGAAGTCACTTAGCTCTGAATATGGGTTTTATTATCTTTAAAGTGGGCATAATAAGTGAAGGTTAAAGACGTGGAGATTAAAGACATGATCAAGTACATGATGAACACATAATAAGTGGAAGCCCAGCTGTATCATTAGAGCAGGGCCCCAGGGGCACCTTGCTGCATAGGCACAATAGAATTCTGTTTCCTCCAGCTCTTTTGCAGTTTTTCCCGAGGACAATTGCCAGCACGGCACAGTCATGCAATTTTCCAACTGCCAGTGGGCACAGGCAGTTAAGTCTCCTTAGCAAAACATCTATTTTAACTGTTTTCTTTTCAATTGAACATATGCACCTCTTTTTTTTAATAGAATTAGATTTTATGAGTCATTGAAGGACAGAAGTTACTTCCTCCCCAAACTTGCTGTCATGGCCCAGCAAGAACTCAGCTGCAAGGCATGCTGGGAGCAGCGTCAACCATGAAGACAAGAGAGGATTGGGAAGGGGGGTGACAGTTTTAGAAGGGTCCAACTTGGAGAATGGTCATTGGTGAGGTGTCTCTAGATGGCCACCAAGGTCCCCAAAGTCAGGTCACTCTGCGTCAGTCCTGGGATGATGGCAGTTATCTAAGGAATAAGGTTTGTTATACAGATGTAAAGGGATAGCTGTGGGAAACTCTGACTATTGGCTTGGTCAAGGATGATTGATTGCAAGCATAGGAAACCCCTCCCCCTAACTAGGAAGTCACTTAGCTCATGGGAGGGAGGTGGGGAGCAGAAGCTGCGGAAAGGACTTCATGGATGGAAACAACCCAAATGCAAAAATACAGCTGGGGCGAAGGAGGCACTAGCATTGGTAACGTTACACCTTCTTAGAATAGATTTCTCTCTTTTTTCTCGCTTTCTTTGTTTCTCCCTGTTTGTTGTAAAGATGGCTTCCTTGACCCCTGCCACCTACCCATCCACTAAATCTCCTGGGTTCTAATTCATGCTCACAGAAAAGAGAATCTGAAGGGGCATAACTACAAGAAGCAAACAAGGTGGGAGGGATCCAGTAGGGAGCTAGGGAGCCCTGGTGGTGGAATGGTTGAGCATCAATCCACCTGGTCGGCAGTTCAGAACCACCAGCAGCCAGAAACCCAGAAGGGGATGCTATGAGTCAGCAGTGAGATGAAGGCAGTTAATTTTTAAAAAATCATTTTATTGGGGGTTGGTACAACTCTTATCCCAATCCGTCCATCCATCCATCCATCCATCCATCCATCCATCCATCCATCCATCGTGTCCAGCACATTTGTACATTGGTTGTCATCATCATTTTCAAAACATTTTCTTTCTACTTGAGCCCTTGGTATCAGCTCTTCATTCCGCCCACCCTCCCGTTATTTCTCCCTCCCTCCCTAACCCTTGATAATTTATAAATCATTATTATTTTGTCATGTCTTACACTGATTGATGTCTCCCTTCATCCACTTTTCTGTTGTCCATCCCCCAGGGAGGGGGTTTTATGTAGAGCAATGTGATCAGTTTCCCCTTTCTCCCCCCACATTTTCCTTACCCTCCTGGTATCACTACTCTCATTATTGGTCCTGAGGGGGTTATCTGTCCTGGATTCCCTGTGTTTCCAGCTCTTTTCTGTACCAGTGTACATCCTATGGTCTAGCTGGATGTGTAAGGTAAACTTGAGATCATGATAGTGGACCGGGGGGGGAGGTGCGCAACGGATGTAGAGGAAACATTAAAGAACTAGAGGAAGTTGTATGTTTCATCAGTGCTATACTGCACCCTGACTGGCTTGTCTCCTCCATGTGACCCTTTTGTAAGGGGATGTCCAGTTATCTACAGATGGTCTTTGGTTCTCCAGTTTGTACTCTCCCTCATTCACAATGATATGATTTTTTTCTTCTTTGATGCCTGGTACCTGATGCTATCAATACCTCATGATCACATAGGCTAGTGTGCTTCTTCCATGTGGACTTTTTTGCTTCTTAGCTATATGGATGATTGTTTATCTTCAAGGCTTTAAGACCCCAGATGCTATATCTTTTGATAGCTGGACACCATCACCTTTCTTCACCACATTTGCTTATGCACCTGCTTTGTCTTCAGTGATCATATCGGGAAGGTGAGTGCCAGGTTAAGAGAACAACATGTTCTTGAGTAGAGGCACAATATCCATCTGCTACGAAGGCAGTGAATTTATCAGGTGGAAGATACTCTCTTGATTCCAAGGATATTAACTGGGTTGATGGAAGTCATAGGCTGCTTTTGACAGTATTAATATGACATTCAGAATTTCCAGGGAGAGGGGCTGGTGCAAGCTTGACAAATGTCATTGAAGTCATCCAAAGATCTGGAGTGAAGGCAAGAAACCTGGGAATACAGAACCATGGTAAATAAGAATAGACATGTCTTGTTTTCTGCCTTCTGTAGATAGCCTTTGATTAGTCATTCCATAATCACAGATCCATGACATTGCAAGGAAAGGAGAGGTGGTATTAGTCCTTGAGTTATCTGTTCTCTATTTGAGAGGCTAAGTCTGAGACAGTTGATGTAGGAAGGTCAGATTCTTAATTCTAATAGTGATTCCAAAGTCATACATGCACAGCAACGAAAGACTGTGTGATATGTGTTCTTGGTCGCACATTTACTTCACTGAGGCTCTGTCTGTTGGTACACACTCGGCATTTATCATCTTCAAAATTGCCTTGGAAACCTCTTAGGAAAGACTTTTATTACCCCCTTTGAGAAGACAGAAGAAGTGTAAGTAAGCAACACACATTCACAGTGCATGCAAGCAGTGTCAATGGGACTTGAACCCAGGTCTCTCAGTTGCCACTGTGTCAGCTCCAATTCATGAGTCCACATGTATAGCAGAGTGCAGTTCTGCTCTGTGGGGTCTTCAGTGACTGGGTTTTCTTTCTTTCGGGAAGTGGATTACCAGGCCTTTCTTAGGAGATGCCTCTGGGTGGACTTAAATGTCCAACATTTTGAGGAACAACTGACGTTCTTAATCATTTGCCCCATTTGGGGGGTCGGGGGTGGGGAGCAAACCAAACTCACTGCTATTGGTTCAACTTTCACCCATAGTGACCCTATTGGACAGAGCAGAACTGCCTCTGTGAGCTTCACAGGGGCTGAAAGGCTCATCTTTCTCTATCAGAGTGGCTGTTGGTTAAAACTGCTGGCCTTGCACTTCATAGCCTAACTGGTAACTTACCCTTCCACCAGGGCTCCTATCTGGGGAAAAGCTGATGTCAAAACCAGGGCTTTGAACCAGTTCTTCACAACTTTCTCCAAAGCGAGGACCTTTGAACACATCACTACGCAACGCCTCTACTTAGAAACAGACAGATCTGAGAAATAAAGAGAAAAGTTTACTAATAGGATTAATTCACTGACCAGCTTGGGAAATCATGATTATTCACTAGATAAACTATTCCTGCCATTTGTCATGATGCGGCATGTGAAATTAGCCACCCACTTTGCTGGAAGTGATGTGTCCTCTTGACAGTCACATGGACATCATATCATATCCTACTAGGGTGACTTGGAGGACACCTGGCTATCTCTTTGAATTCTCCCCCTCACTTGGGCCTCTCCCAGGTAAATGCTGCTCATGCCATCCAACCATTATTTTAAATCAGACTATTCTCATATCCATGTTCCTAAGTTACAAAATTCTATTTTGCATGATGCAGTAAATTCATGTTTGTGTATTGATCAAATGTGAGAGATAATGGAGAACGGGAAATTAAGGATCTAGTGAAGTCATTTCATGTGTAGAGGGCAAGGGCAATGGTATCGTGAAGAATAACAATAGCGATGACACTGCCAATTTTTTAAAGAGGCACTGTGAGAGTTAAGCAGACTGGCTGGTTTGAAGAGAAAGATAGTGAGCTCGCCTCTCTGGGCTTTTAATTGGAGTTGACAGTGGAACACCCACGTAGACATGTCCTGTAGCCAGCTGGAGCTGACTGGAACTCAGGAGAGAGAGTGAGAGAGTCTAGAAATACAAATCAAGATTCATCAGTCCAGAGAGATGGGAGTAGAAGCTTTAAGCTGTAATGAAATTGTCTTTGCGAAATTGAGCACAAAGGAGCAAATTAAAATGGGGTCTGAGCCAAAACTCAATCATTTCTAATTTCTATGTAGTATAGTTCAACCAATAGTGACCAATCAAAAGCCAACCAATATTACTGTAAGGCAGATCTTTGGAAGCCTTGAAAAAATTTTAGAGGAAAAGTGAGGAGCAAGCCAAATTTCAGAGAACTATCAAGGAGGATCCCTATGTGCGACTTGGAAGCAGTGGGTGAAGATCTTTGAGTTAAGTGAAGCAGCCACAGCTGGGCCTCTGCGCAGTTTATGTTATCACATTCACTTTAGGCTTCTGATATGAGCTAACCATGTGTTTGGTTGATCCAATATTCTGAGTTCTCTAAGACGAGGTCTGTAACTGACTCATCATTTTTATCCTTTAGCACATGAAACAGAGGGACACAATAGTCACCCCAATAGATTCAAACATGAAGATGCCGCAGAACTGAGTAGTATTTCATCCTGTTGCACTATACGGTCACGGAAAGTTAGAGCCCACTTGATGGTCTCTAATAGCAGCAGTAGCAGCAGCAGCAGCAGCAGCAACAACAGCAACACAGGATATGGCATTCTGGACTCAATTCTAAAGTCCACTTCTCTCTTTGGCTTTGCTGGCCTCACAAAATGTATATCCAATTTTGATGGAGTGGGAGATAAATATTGGTGATACCCAAACCATTAGGTTATTTAGAGGAGATAAAACATCAGTGGTGGATTTCAAATGTATATCTATTTTTTTGGGGTGGGGGGCATCACTGCCCTCTGGTGGGAGTGGGAGGCCCAGGCTTGCTGCTGCTGGATTTGAACCACCAACCCAATGGACTGCAGTCTCGCACTCAACCACTATGCCACCGGGGCTCAGCCCCTGTATATCTATTTTGTATAGACCTCAATGTACACATGATTTTCCACCTATGATTTTGGTGTGAGATTGAAAACTTTCCAAAAATTTAAATTTTAAAAAAGTGTCTCTCTCTCTCTCTGCCGGGAGGCAGACCCGGTAAGATTCTTAAAGCTAATCTGATACATGACTGAAGCTGAGGTTGATAGCTTTGTGCATAATAATCTGATCCCAATCTACCTGGCTTCCTACCCTTCTCTGGGAACTCCCTGTAATCTCGTCTCTCTCCAGCAATAAGAGCCAAAAATCCAAAGACTTGATATGCTAGTTGTATTATCACACGGCACACTGCACACACAAAGCCGTAAAGGTAAAAGCATGTGCATTCATATCCCCTCCAAACTCATCAGCCACTGCACTTTGTTTACACAACCCACTGACAGGATGCCAGTTCCCACCCTTGCCAACACCGTGTGTGGGAGAGTAGAACTGTGCTCTAGAGGTTTGTGGCTTTGTCCTTTGTTTTGTTGCTGCTTTGGTTAAGAATATGGGCAGCCAGCACATACACCCAGTCACGTTTCTGCACACACATTTCCATGACAATGATTACATTCTTCCCCAAGGGCAGCCATTTCCACCCCATTTTCTGAGTTGTTCCTCTGACACAGACACTCACATTGCCGGTTTCCTCGATAATCTTTTGAGTTCCTGTTGTCAACTTGGTCTCACATATCAGCTAGACTTTAAAGACATTCTTTTCTAATTAAGTGAAACGATTGTTTGGCTTTAAGAAGACTTGGGAGATCGTTTTTGGCTTAGGTTTAAGGATTACTTTAGGGCAAACGTTTTGGGAGTTTGTTCAGCTTCCATGGTTCCAGAAACTCTGGATTCCGTAATTTTTTTTTTACTGACTGCCTCTTCTCAAAATATTTTATGTTAGGTGCCAATTTACAGAACAGATCTTTAGTTTTGCATTTAGCCCTTCATACACATTTTATTTCCACTCATCTGTCGTACCATCACTCATTTTTCTTTCTCACTGTGCTTCCCATTTCTGTTTTTCCTTTTTCCTTCACCCGCTGGAGTTTACCCTTGGTTAAAGGCTGCCCCAGTTATCTTAAATGCTTGATTATTTTACCTCAGGGATAGATAGGTTCTGCTCTACACCAGAGGGTGACTAAAGGGCAATATCTGGGAGTCCCATCTGTATTTCTCAGCCACTGGGTCACTCATTGGGCGGCTAACCACACGGTCAGTAGTTTCAAACCACCAGCCACTCTACAGAAGAAAGATGCAGTTTTTCTACTCCTATAAAGATTTACAGTCTTGAAAACCCACAAGTTCCTGAGTCAGTATCGACTCAATGGCAATGAGTTAGTTTGAGTCTCCAAGATCTTCTAACGGGATTTCTTTCCCAGTAGCTAGTAGTGGTAACGGCTGATTTTTTTTTACCCCTTAAGTAGATCACCAGACCTTTCTTTCAGAGTGTCTCAGTAGAGACTCACACTGGCATCCTGGTTAGCAGCATCGTGCCTGGACCACGATACCACTGGGGCCTTTTGTGAAGCATTACCATTCACAAACGTACCTGGGTTCCTCCCCCACCTCACTATATCTGGGAGTCCTTAATCTAGGGCACCTTTGATTATTCATAGCAGCATCTCTGGCCCTGAGAACAGTGTCTGGCAGAGAATGGACATCATCAAGTGCTTGTTCATAAAAGGAAACAACAGCATGATGCCAACAACGCTTAATAGTGAAGGCACCGGTGTGCCAGATCCAGATGCAGCGGAGTTCAAAGATGATGGATTTCAGTGTTTCCGTGTCTTCTACACAGGTAGCAGCAGAAACAGACCACAACACATGGCATTCCCCAGAGTGGGACCATCCCTTCCTCTTGGGATTCTGACTAATGAGTTTGGGGAGACAAGTTGAGTTCTTCCCAGCCGAAAGCAAGCAAGTGAAATCTCTCCCTCACTGAATTCTCTCTCTGTGGCCGATGCCATCTGCTAGTTTTAAAAATAATTTCTAAAAGCAAGTGTTTTGGTTCTCTTCAATGTGAAGCAAAGACAGAGGCTATTTTTAGGCTTGTTTTCTATCAATCCTGGCCCCCCACCCCCACCCCACCCCCTAAAAAAGAATCAGGGGCTGGGTATTGACAGTTCAGGCTTATTGTTTTCCACTCTGTCACCACCTTATCTACGACCTTTCTGCAGATGTCCTAGAACAGAGCGATCCTGCCTCCTCCGTGGGGGTGGTGGGAGGGTGAAATCATATCACTGCAACAAAGGTCTTGGCCATTTCCAAAGACAACTGGCCAACTGCGATCCTCCTCTGCCACCTGCCAGCTTGTGTCGAGGTACTTCTCGGTGTCCATGCTCCTGCTCGTCTCTTCTGGGCAGCAAACACTTTGCGGAGGGAGACCCAGCCACACATCCATAGACCGTCTAGCACAGAACCCCGGGTGTCAGACACCTTCCCTGGAGCAGCGTAGCACAGATAAGGACTGCAGACTTGGGAACCAGGCCACTAGGTTCCAATCCTGGCTGCAACATCCCATTGAATGACCTTGGGCAAATGACTTACCCCCTCTATTCCTCCACTTTCTGGTCCTGGAAAGGAGAAAGAATGAGAGTCCTCGTCCTTGGCGTTGTTTGGCAAGAAGCCAAGAAAGCCCACTGCCTTTACATCAATTCCTACTCACAGCAACTGTCTCGGACAGAGGAGAACTGTTCAGAGGGTTTGCAAGGCTGACACTCTTCATGGAAGCAGACAGCCTCATCTGCCCGGAGGCCCAGCTGCTGTGTTCAAACCACGAACCTTTAGGTTAGCCGTCCAACTGTGCCCCCAGGGCTCTGTGAGAATGATCAGTGGCTTAAAATGTATAAAACACTCACCCAGTTGCCAGAGAGCTGACTCCACTCATGGCTCCCTCCGGTGTGTCAAAAAAGGACTGTGCTCCCGTGAGTTTCCAACGGCTGATAGTTAGAAGGCGGTCACCGGGTCTTTCTTCTGAGCTACTTCTCAATGGACTCCAACCACTCATCTTTTGATTAACAGCTGCATGCTTTAGCTCAGTACGTACCATCCAGTAAGTGCTCGAAGGATGGTCGTTTTGTTTCATTATGGCTGTTATTATAACTGAGGGAGCCCTGCTGGTATCATGCTTCTGCGTTGGGGTGCTAATGGAAAGATCAGTTGTTCCAAATCACCAGCCACCCCTTGGGAGGTAGGAGAGGCTTTCTGCTCCCATAAAGAGCTACAGTTTCAGTCACTCACAGGGCAATTATACCCTGTCCTCCAGTCACTCTGAATTGGCATCAACTTGCTCACAGTGAGTTTGTTTGACCGTCCTCTTCGGACCTGGCCTTATAACCTAGCACAGTGGCTTGGCAACTTTTAGCAGCAAATTAACGTGCAAAACTCATTTGACACGGTGATCTAGCCATAATCTACATATCACTGAAGCACACGTCTCAGCACCTAGGGCTTATCATTTTCATCCAGTTCACCTTCCTTGTGGTTTGGGTTGTTGCTGTTTTTTAAGTTGACCATGACCACATTGATTTCAAGGTCCAGGAATAAGGTACCACCTATAGCTAGAAACCACTGGCTGGCTTTAAAAGTAGAGGGTTTTTTATTCTTATCTGCAGTGTGCTGCTCGGCACATCATGTCCTTGAAGCACTAGGTCACTCCGTGTTAGAGGTGGTTGGCTAGGTCACCCATATTTCACACATGGAGACTTTGAGGTGCGGAGATATAGAGTGGTGTCCCCAACTCTGTACAACTAGAAAGACTAGTTAGGTCTTCTAAGCCAGCTTTCTGACATGAGGAATGTTGCCACAGATGACCTCCTGCTATCTCCTAGTATCTCACTTCACTGATGTTTATGGAAAGGTCATTTGGAGCCATGCCTGGTGCTGGGTTCTTGGTGCACAGCTGTAAACTAGTTTGGCATGATCTCTAGCTTCCTAGAGCTTCCACTCATACCTGGCTGGAAGCAGCTTCTTTCAAAGTGAAAAGCAAAGTCTTTGCCATGGCCTAGGACATCTTATGTATCTCCTCCCTGATTCCCTGTCCTTCATCTCCTAACCCTGACTCCCTCCTTTCTTTCCTCTTCTCCACTTACATGAAGAAGAAGCCCGTAGACAATTAGAGGGAGGTAAGGAAAAGCATGTAGGCAGGGGAAGTCACTGGGAGGTTTGCAAGAGTTAAAGGTAACAGGCACGTACTGTTTTATCTACAATCCTGCTGTCATGATGACCTACAAGTAACTGCTTGGATAGACACAAGCTCAACAGGTGTGGGAAAGTACCTACGTACACACAAATATATATGAGTTTGACAGATGATATTTGTGTATGTGTATTTGCCTTTGCTGCGCATACATTCATGAACATGATGGATACGGGATGCAACATAATGAAAATTCTTGTTGTCTTTAGGTGCGGTTGAGTAGGTTCTGACTCAGGAGACATTATGTACAACAGAACAAAATATGCATGGTCCCGGGCGATCCTCACATTTGCTGTTTTATGTTTGAGCCTATCTTTGCAGCCGCTGTGTCAATCCATCTCATTGAGGGCCTTCCTTTTCCTTCACTGCCCTCTACTTTACTAAGCATGGTGCCCTTCTCCAGGGCACTGGTTTCTCCTGGCAACCTGTCCAAAGTATGTAAAATGAAGTCCCGCCATCTGTACCTCTAAGGATCATTCTGGGTGTACTTCTTCCAAGACAGATTTGTTTGCTCGTTTATGAAAGAAAACTTCTTAGACCTAACTAAATACCTTTAGAAAATGACTTCCTGGGCTTGGGACCTCAAGACTAAATTTAGTCTTGGAGGGCACCAAATTCAACTGGCAGAACCTAATTCACAAAGCAAGTGTTTTTTAGCCTACTTTGGTGAGTAGCAACTGGGATCTTAAGAGTCTGTGTGCAGCCATCTAAGATGCAGTTATTGGACTTTCCCTATCCAAGAGGAAAGTAGAGTAATGAAATGGAAAAATACATGGAAATAATTAGTTCATTATACTAATGGACTGGGCAGACATCAGTTTCCACAACCCTGAGACCAAAAGAATTAGATGGTGCCCAGCTATGGCTATCATTGCCCTAAAAAGGATCACACTAGAAGAAGTGGGGTAGAGTGGGAATGAAATGTGAAACAGAACTCAGATGCTTGAAAAAGAATCGTTTCTGGCCATATAGTGACTGCTGAGGCATCCCAGAGTATAGTGCTTATTCACCTTCCTATCTGGAACTGAGCTTACCCCCATGTTAGAATAATCAGTCATTTAAGATCAGGAGAGCATCATTTTCCCCAAGAACAGAGGCTTAGGAATGAAGGAAGAATGGAAACAGGTTGGGGGAAGCAAAAACCTAAAAAACAAAAAGAAATAAAATTAGCCTTCCGCCAAACAATGCTAAAACATTAAGCCATGCTTTAATGTGCTAACTAAATTATAGTGTGCTAACTGATCCTATATTAACTAAAATAAACATATAGCTATTCATGAAAACAATTACTTGTCTACTACCTCAGCTTATTGCCTACTTCCAGTGGCACCACCACTCTACTTGGGAAACTCTGAATCTGTTGCTAGAAGGCCCCTCTATTCTGGGAATTTCTTTTGAAGTCTGAGAAGCTACAGGATGCTGACTTTACTGTTTGTTTTCCTCTTTCAGGACCGCCTGTATTTTGTGATGGAGTATGTGAACGGGGGAGACCTCATGTACCACATCCAACAAGTTGGCCGGTTTAAGGAACCTCATGCTGTGTATGTGGGAGCCTGTGCTCTTCTCTTTCCTTGGGATAAAAGGGTTGGCTCTTGTGCCTCTGGGGTTTGTAGGCAAAGATGGATTTGAAACATCTGGGGCTTCTTTGCAAGAAAGGTATGACCAGGAGAGAAGGGGGTTCTGCTTGATAGGGGATGCTTCTTCGTTTTTTGCCATATGAAAAGTCACAGCTATTTATTTAGCTCCCATTCTTCAGGAAGTTCCCATAGCTCCCTTGGGAAATTTCATTGTAAGTTGTGTTTACTTGTTGTATTTATTGTGCATTTACTAGGGTCTAACCCTCCAGTGCCTAACACAGGTAGTCTTAATGTAATCTTGAAAACAACCCTGGAAATTAGATGTCCTCCTCTCTACTTAAAATGAGGAAACTGAGTCCCAAGGAGTGTGGGACATTGACTCAAGGTCACAGAGCTAGGGGGAGGCAGATACAGAATTTTGACCAACAGTCCAACGGTCATCTTTTCTCTATCAGTGCCTTCATAACAGGAAGATGAAAGACTTTACTGCACTGCGGCTTATGGTTTTTGGTTCTAGGATCCGGAAGGCTCTTTGGAAAGGTGTTTCTTTCACAGAATCCTCTCTTTACCCTCCTCCTTTAGATCACAGTGCACAGCCAGTGTCTCTGCCTTTTGAACATAAATCTCATCCTGTTACTCCCCTGCTTAGAATCCTGTTGGCAAACAGGAGCCTGACAAGTGACAGGAATGGACCATAACTTCTTGTAGGGAGTTTTCCAGAGATCTTTGGTGATGGAGTGGGTTGTATGACACTGCTAGCTACAAGGTTAGCCATTAATACTCACCAGCTGCCTAATGGGAGTAAGCTGAGCCTGTCTGCTTCTGTGAAAAATGTACAAGGGATACCCCAAGGGGCAGTCTACTTGGTCCTATAAGGTCACTGTGAATCAGAATCCATTCAACAAGGGTGAGTTTGGTGCGTGGTTTTGTTTGGCTTTGTGTTTTGAGAGAGCGTTTGCCCCTGTGACCAGTAGTGAGATAACTTGGCCCGCTGAAACACACCAGTCGCTCCAGGTGAAGAAATTGTGATAGTCTGCTACTGTGAAGATTTCTAGCCTCGGAAACCCTACAGAGATGTTCTGCCCTATTCTATAGGGTAGGAGGGGACTCAACAGTGACAGTTTGTTCTTTCGTTCTAGGTGGTTTCCTAAGATCTTATTGCCCATTCAGAAATTTGCCTAGGCTTCTGTATGAACTCCATCCCTCACCGCAGGTGTGTTAGTCCGAATAAACTAAAGAAACGAATTCATAGACATGCATATGGATATAAGGGTATGGTTTATATACAAGAGGAATAGGACATTAAGAAAGCACCCCAGCCCAGTCCAGTTCAAACTCGTAAGTCCGATATTAGCCCATATGTCCAATATCAGTCTACAATGTCTCCTTCCGACTCACGAAGTCACAGGCCAGTGGGTGCATAATCCTGGCGCCAGCAGGGGTCTCCCCATGGCTCCTCGCTTCCAGGGCTCAGGGTCCATCAACAGCATCCAGTGGTGATAGAGGCAACTCAGCACTGGCAGGGATCTCCATGTGGCTTCACCAGCTTCAGAGGTCTGGTTCCATCAGGGTAAGGCCGTGAGGCTTCTCCTCCGGCTCCTGCAGCTCCTCAGATGCTGCCATCTTGTCTTGTCTGTAGTTCATCATCTTGGAGACTGACTCCCAGCAACTGGAGGGATAGCTTCTCACCTCCACCAAGGAAATACCTCGAGATTTCCCAGAAGTCTCAAGAGAAAGCCATGCCCACACAGAAGCCCCCTTGGCTACTCAATGGCTATCTCCTGATTAACAGGCTAGATAGAATCCACCCCTACATCTCAATCATGAGATTTACATAAGCACATGACCGCCATAGCAGGCTTGGTGGTTCCCATTCATTTCCATCCATGTCCTCATTTTTCTTCCACCTGCTGAGGCTTGAGCACCAGGCTCTGGTGGGATTTGTATTCTGATCCAGCCATTTAGGACACCTCAGCACCATTCCAGTGGGACCACAGAGTTAGTGGGACTAACTCTTGTTTCATTTTTCATATCTAATTGACCTGTGGCCTGAACCCTGTTTTCACACACAACAAATCCAGGGGTCCTCAAACTTTTGAAGCAGAGGGCCATTTCACTGTCCCTCAGACCGCTGGAGGACCAGACTATAGTTTAAAAAAAAAAAAACAGACTATGAACAAATTCATTGCGGACCCGGGATGAGTCGACTGTTAAACAGGACAGGCAGCAATGGGCCAGATAAATGTCCCTGGCAGGCCACAAGTGGCCCGTGGGCTGTAATTTGAGGACACCTGAAAGACATGTAACGTATTTCTCTCAAGTCCTGCTCTCCCTTTGTGGTCTAACAAGGCTTTCTGTGTCTCGTGAGCTTTTACTGTCTGAACTTTCATTGTGACTTACACTTTAGATGGAGCTCTTCGCAGCGCAGCCTGTCTTATTCATCAGCTTTAGAACTTGGCCAGATTATTGAATCCTCAAGCCTCCGGTTCCTTATTTGGAGAACCTGAACCCACTGCCATTAGGCTAATTCTGATGCCTAGCAACCCTGTGTAGAGATTCTGAGGGTGTGAGTCGCCATGGGAGCACGTCCTCTCCTCTTTCTCCTGGGGCAGCTGGTACATTTGAAACACCAGCGTCATGCTGATCAGTCTAATGCTTACCCACCACGACCACCGAGGGTCTCTATTTGAGGAACAGGAGGCTAGAATGGTTATGCAGAGTAAATCAGAGAATGCCTACAATAATGCCCCTTAGATGGTCAACAGTGGTTGCAAGTTGGACTGTTAACTGCAAGATGGTCAACCTTCAATAGATGTTAGTTGTTGTGATGAGACTAATTTTTCATCTTGTCCATCACATAGCATGAGCCTCTTCTTCCTGTGTAATTTGTGGAACTCCTGCCCACCCACAGTTGCCCTGAGTACAGTCCTCAAAGTGAAGCTATCCAGTTATCACATCTATTGATGAGATCCCCAGCTAATCGCTTCATAGTGGTGAAGCTTTGGTGCCCTACACTAATGCCAAACTGGCTTGAATCCTGTGAATTGCCGTGCATATGGTGGGTGTCCTTGATGCTTCTCTGTGTCACCTTTTCTTCAGTTTTTTTTTTCCTCTCTTTCAGATTCTACGCCGCAGAAATTGCCATCGGTCTCTTCTTCTTACAGAGCAAGGGCATCATTTACCGGTAAGTTGCACTGCTGTACTTTTCATCTTCTCATTTCTCTGCTCTCCTCCCTTCCCTGTCTCTTTCTTTAACCGCTTTTAAAATTAGAATCCACAGTGGGGGAGGAATCCTCCAGTACTAACTTGGGCATGTGTTCTGCCAGGCAGTGTCGCCCACTGCCCTGGCAAAGTTTGGGCATCTCTGTATGTCTGTCGAAAGATGTCTGTGTGGACTCTGCCACCAGCAATGGTGAGGAAGCCTCACCCCTAAGCTTGTTGGCTCTGAGAGAAGGAGCATGACCCCTGGAGTTCAGTCCCCCTTTGTCTTGCCCACGGACCCCCACCCTTGGGGTCTTAGAATCTTAGATATCAGAATATAATGGATTGTAGGGTCATGAATTGTAAACAGTTTTTATTTTGCTAGGGTGATGTAGTGGATTACACACTGACACTTTCATTAGCTGCAAGGCCAGCAGATCAAATCCACCAGCTTCTCCATGGCAGAAAGATGAGTAGGCTCAGAAACCCAAAGGGGCAGTTCTTTTTTTTTTTTTTTCTTTTTTTGGTTTTCCATGTTTTATTCTGTTAGTTTTTTTTTTTTTTTTGCTTTTTGTCCTTGTATGTTTTTCTTTTAAAAATCATTTTATTGGGGCTTGTACAACTTATCACAATCCATACATACATCTATTGTGTCAAGCACGTTTGTACATTTGTTGCCCTCGTCATTCTCAAAACATCTGCTTTCTGCTTGAGCCCTTGGTATCATCTCCTCATTTCCCCTTCTCCCCGCTCCCCTTCACTTGATAATTTACAAGTTGCTATTATTTTTAATGTCTTTCACGGTCCGATGTCTCCAAAGGGGACGTTCTATTGTTCCAATAGGGTTGCTGTGAGCCAGCATCAAAGCTGACGGTTGTGGTTTTTGTTTTTCATGACAACTTGGACCTGGAGCTCGTCGTCACTTGCTCTGAAAGACAGCATTCCCTTTGAGACGTGGCATTTGTGCGTTTTTGGTGAGACAAGTAGATGAGTCATGGGATTTCATATTGCGTGTAAGGCCAGCTGTGGAGCTCGAGGCCACTGATTGTCATCAAAGCCAGGTGTACCGACCTAATGGATGCTAATGGCCGAGTCGGTGTGGGTTTGAGGTTGTTTATGACACAAGAGAAGTCAGCGAGGTTAGGAGGCTTCCACACCCTGCTCGGCAGGGACGACAGTCTATGTCAATGACTTCGGGGAGCCAGAGAATTCATTTTATTCACTCATTTAACAAAGACTCATCAGGAGTTTACTATGCGCTTCATGTACATCCCATGTGATGATGTGACATTGTGTTGAAAGGAGTAGAAAGTCGGGGGACATCTTTAGTGACATGCTTTGACAGGACAGCCACAACAGTGGACTCAGACGATGGAGCTGGCACAGGACTGGACAGTGGTGTGTCCTGTGATTTAGAAAGTCACCATGAGTTGGCACTGACAAAATGACAACTAAGAACAGCTCGCTGCTTAGGGACTGTTCTCCATGGGGGGGGATTCAGCGAGGAATCAAACAGACAAAAGCCTCATGGAGACAGATACGAGCACCTTTTAAACGTATGCTCGTTGTCAAGTGGCGATCAGAGACATGAACAGAAAACTCAAGCCGATCAGGGGCTGCCGTGTGCTAAGTGTGACGGGTTCCTTTCACTCTATAAAGATGGCGGAGACTAGGGTCTGGCGCCGCTTGCTGTAAATCATGGATGTCGAACTGTAGTAGGTCTCTCAGCATGCAATGCTAGAATGTCGAATTCTGGTGCCTTCAAAAAACAGAAATGTGGCTGAGCCCTGGTGGCGTAGTGGTTGTGCGCAGGACTGCAGCCCACAGGGTTGACAGTTCAAATCCAGCAGCAGCTCTCCAGGAGCAAGGCTGGGCTTCCTTCTCCCATCAGGGCAGTGATGCCACAAAAAAAAAAAAACACCCCAAAGCCAGAAATGTATACAGTTCTGCAGGCTGTTGCTATTATTGGGTGTCTCTGAGTCAGCTCCAACTCCCAGTGACGCTGTTTGTATGCAACAGAATAAAGCATTGCCTGGACCTGCACTGTTTTCACAACCGTTGCTGTAGGTGAGCCCATTGCTGCGGCTATAGCTTGGGGAGAGTCATCCTCTTTCTCCCTGGGCTTCTCCCAAGAAAAAGCATCCTTCTCCAGGGGCTAGTCTTTTCTTAGGTCCTGTGCATCGGGCTTGAGGTGAAGTCCCACCATCCTCACATGTAAGGAGCGTCTGGCTATTTGTTTGTTCTTCTGGAAAGTGTAATGTTCTTCACCAGCACCACCATTCAAAGGCATCACTTCTTCTTCAGTCTTCCTTATCCATTGTTCAACATCTGAGGCCATTGAAAAATAGCATGGCTTGTGTCAGACTTGGCTTAGTTTCCAAAGTGACCTTCATTTTCTTTGTGGCACTGTCAAGAAATGTTGCAGGAAAAACCCCCGGTGTAACACAGCGGTGGATTTCCTGGCTGCTGCACCCGTGGTCATTGAATGTCGATCCTAGTAAAACAAAAGCCTTGACAACTTTACCCTTTTCTCTGTTTACCATGATGTTTTGAGTGGTTCAGTTGTGAGTGTTGTGGGGATGGCTCATGTTCATTTGTAAGACATACTTGAAGGCTAACAGCTTTGACATTCGTCAGTAAGTGCTTTCTGTCTTCTTTATTTTCAGCAAGCAAAGTCGTGTCGTCTGCAGAGTAGGGGTTCTTAATGACACTTCCTCTAATCCCGAGGCCATAGTCTTCCCCATATAGAATAACTTCTTAGATGATTTGCTCAGCACAGATTGACAAAATAGGGTGAAAGCATATGACCTTGATGCACTCCTTTCCTAGTTTCAAGCCACACAACTTCCTTGGAGCACAATGACATGTTCTGGAATTTCCACTCTTCACAGTGTTATCCACAATCTGTTATTATCCACATAATCCATGAAACATAAGTCAGCATTATTTTGGTAGTCTATGCTTTCAACCTGTATGCATTTGATATAAGCTATGATGCCCCTCATTCCACATCCTCATCTGTACCTGGCTTGAAATTCTGGCAGTTCTCAGTTAATGTTCTGCTGCGATCATTTTAAAATGATCGTCATCAAATTTCACTTCAGTATGATATTGATGATATTGTTTGGTGATTCTGCCTCCTGTTGGATCACCTTTGGTTGGAATGGGCATAGATATGGATTTCTTCCAATCAGTTTGTCTTCTAAATGTCTTAGCATAGATGACTGAACACCTGCAGCACTGTGCCCATTGTTGAAACATTTCAATTGGTATTCTGTCACTTCTTGGAGCTCTGTTTCCCACCAGTATCTTCAGTGCAACTTGAACATTTGTCTCCTTTCAATACCATTAGTTCTTCATCATATCCAACCTCCTGAGATAGATGGATGCCAACCAATGACTTGGAGCCCAGTGATTCTGTATGAAAGAGTTAAAGTTTATAATGCTAATCTGGCCGATAAACACATGTGGAGTTCACTGAAGGGCGAAGAGATAAATGGTTTCGTGAACCTCACCTTTCTAGTTCTCAGGTCTCTTGCTTTCTGATGGTTGGACCAGGGTGCAGCTTGCTGCCTTACCCAGTTCCCTGCTTCAGCTGGCAAGGCTCACTTCCTGCAAGACATCCCTGAGGAGAAGCCACATGGACCTACACTGATGCAGCCCTGGGTGCTGGAACAGCCATGTGGAGATCCCTGCCAGCGCCGAGATGCTTACTGATTTGACTTTCCTTCTGCAATCGACATCATTGCATGTGTCTTGTGAGATGGAGAAGGACTTTGTAGATTGGTATTGAACATATGGGCTAATGTTGGACTTGTGGGCAGCACTGGGTTGGGATGTTTTCTAGATGTGTACTTACCCTTTATATAAAATTCTTTCATGTATATATGTGTACGTATATGCTTTTGTTTCTCCAATATACCCCGACTAACACAAGTCCAGTGATTCTATATTTCTTGCATCTTCTTTTTTGTTTCCTGGATCATGCAGCTAGAATCCTTCAATATGACAACCCCATGCTTGAATTAAGTATGCTTTTTTTCTTCAGTTCCTTCAGCTTGAGAAATGCTGAGTGTGCTCTTCCCTTTGAAAGAACATTATGGTACTTGGTCTTCTCGAGCCCCCCATTGACATCTTCTTTTTTACTTATCATTCCTTCCTTCCACATTCAAGAGTAAATTCCAGAGTATCTTTTGACATCCATGTTAGCGTCCCCTTCTTTCCTAGCTTTTTAATGATTTTGTTGTTGTTGTCATTTCTTTAAGAATCAGCTCCTTGATATCATTCCACAACTCATCAGGTCTTTGGTCATAATGTTCAGTGTGTCAAATTTATTATTGATATCTTACCTAAAGTCAGTTGCAATATACTCCCAGTCCTTTAGCCTCCAGGGACCTGCTTTAATTTTCGTCAGCTTGACTTTGGACTTGCAATTAATGGACTATTCCATGAGTAGTCCCTGGCCTTGTTTTGATTGATGACATTGTGCTTCTCCTTCAAGTCTTTCCCTAGATGTTTTTTATTTTATTCCTATGTATATCCGATGGACTAGGGCCATGTTT
This sequence comes from Nesogale talazaci, assembly GCA_004026705.1. Lineage (NCBI taxonomy): Eukaryota > Metazoa > Chordata > Mammalia > Afrosoricida > Tenrecidae > Nesogale > Nesogale talazaci. The sequence continues at coordinate 168,048 of PVJH01000303.1, read as the reverse complement.
ATAATCATGTATCTATATTGTTTTAAGAAAAAAATGTATTTTCCATGAATGAGTCATGTGACTCTTACAATAATCTGTCATGTGATTTCTAGTCATCTGTATCAAAGTCATATTGTTCAATCGCTGATACTTCTTTTTGAAGGCTAGATATACAAAGTCAAGGTGTAGCAGGGCTGTGCTACCACTGAGTGCTCTTGGGGACAAGCCTCCCTTACCTTTTCCTAGCTTCTGGTGGTGACTGCCATCCTTGACAGACTTTTTCTTGTAGCAGCAGCATCCCAGTCTCTCCCCCTCTATCTGAGTTTCGTGTGTCCTCTCCTCTTCTAATAAGGACATCAATTATATTGGATTTAAGGTGAGCTCTACATCCAGCATGACTGTACCTTAATTGTAAATGTAAAGACTTTATTTCCAAATAAAAGTCCCTTTTGAGGTTTCTAGTGCCCATGCATTTTGGGAGACACTGCTCAACCCAGAAAGAACCCTAGTGTCTCAGTGGTTAATACTCAACTTCCAACTGAAAGGTCATCAAGTCTCCCACACCATCTGCTCCCCAAGAGAACGATGTGGCATTCTGCTTCCATAAAAATTTGTAGCCTTCAAAACCTTCTGGATAGTTCTACTCTGTCGTATAGGGTTGAGATGAATTGGAATTAACAAGAAGTCATTGAGTATTTTGGAATTCAACCTAATAGCGAGACTAAAAGGCATAACAAGATTAGACTTGGTGATCTCAAGGCTAATAGTGGGTATGAGGTTAGGAGTACTTGAGGAGTGGGGAGTGGACAGCGGGGTCTCACCAAAGCTTGCAGAGTCCTGGGACTTTGTGGACTCTTATGGAATAGAGGGAGAGGGGTCTCATCCTGCATATACTCGCGACGCCAGTGGCATCCCTGAGAGACTATGGGAGGTATGGGCAGCATGAGCCACACTGTCACAGGGGCTGACACCAAATGACTGTGTATAAAATGCATATATAGGGTTTCATCAGAAATTATTTTTTTTTAATAAAAATGTCCCTGTAGGATGAGTTAGGGTGCAGTAGAACACCAATGGATCACACAATATGCCTCTGATCTCTTGGGGCCTTCTCACACACTCGCCCCCACCATCACTGACCCCAGTGCCACTTCCCACTGTGGACTAGATGGGAGCATGTACATAGGTATAGGTAAGAGGTAAAACTCACGACACATGGAACCCAGGAACAGGAATGGGAATAGAGATACCTAAAGAGTAGGGGGGTAGGGAGGTGAGAGTGGGGGAAAGGGAGGGAGGGGGGTACCGATTGCAATGGATGGCACATAACCACACACTCCCATCCAGGGGGAAGAACAACAGAAACTAGAGGGAAAGGGAAACAGTGGTTGGTGTGAGATTTGAAAATAATTAACAGTTTACAATCTATCAAAGAGCCATGAGGGTTGGGAGAAGGGAGGGGTAAAAAAGAGGAGCTGATCCCAAGGGTTCAATGGAAAGTAAATATCTAGAAAAGAAGGATGGAATGTATGTGCTAATATGTAGGATATAATTGACATATGGATTGTAACAAGAGTCGTAAGGGCACCCAATAAAATGATCTTTAAAAAAATAATAAACACAGTGCTAAATTGAAAGTTTATGCCAATTTCATGTGAACACACCTCAAGTACATGTTGTTTACATTGCTGCTGCATAGTTGCAGCTCAGGTCAAATTGTCTGGTGTGCCAACTGTAATGTTGTGGTCATTAGTATCTGTGAACTGATAGCAATACAATGTTTGGGAATAGCAATTAAAAGATAAGGAGAGGAAAAATCTAGAAAGGCTTCTGCTCAGTTATTAATAATGTTTAATTACCAGTGTTATCATTCAATGGACAAAGCTTTTACCAAATAATTTTATAGCCCTTCTATAATCTAATAAGTAACAATTTAAGCAATATGTAAAGTTTCATTCTCTGATTCAAACAAATAATAAAACTTTTAAATCATCGCACATCGTTGAGTATAGAAGGAGATCCTTGGTGGGGAGGTTGGCACCAGGGTGACTTCACCAGACAACACTAAAGATGTCACTTCTCCACAAGTTCCAGTTGCCTTCCCCTGGCAATGGAGAGATGAAGGTCAGGAAGAGGGGTGGTCTTTCCTGGTACATGAGAGAGCCTAGTGAAGTCAGAGAAGCAGAGAATACTGATGGTGCAAATTTTTTAAATACTGTGCTTATCCCCAATGAAGATAGATCACTAGGTGAACATGTGACCAAACCTTTGAGTCTGTTAATCCTCAGTTCTCCTGATGCCTGCCCCAGGCAAGGCATCTTGATGCTCACAGGATGCTGGTGTTGAAAGGTACTTATTATCTTTTATATGACATGACCCCTGAGTTCCTGGAGCCAGGTGTTGGGGCCAGCAGCTCTCTTGGTGTGAGAATAGAGAGACTAGTTTCTTCAAGGAAATATTAGGATATGCTCCACAGGACATGCTAGAATAGGCACAAGTTCACTCAATCAAGATGATGGAAGGGAATCATTTGGGTTGAACAGGAGAGCCTTCCACACCTGTGGAAACGGAAAACCCTCCTCTCCCATTGAGACCAGCACAGTCTGGCCTGTGGATCTCTCCTGCACATTGGCCCTGAAATACTCAGTGCTGACAATGGAGCTGGTGTATACTGGAGTGATGCCATATAGACTGGATGTGCAGCAATCCCCCCAAGTAGCAAGCTCTCCTGACCAGCTCAGATGGAGCTAATGTGCTGAGAATGTAGCACTTGTACTTTAGCTTAGAGTTCAGTTATCACCTCCTCAGATAGGTCTTCCCTGTTATCCCCCACCCCCACTCCAGTCCTGAGGGAGATCAGGTGCTGCCCGAAGTCCTTTCTTGGGGCTCCTCAGGGCCTCTGTGGCTCAGCTTTACTCCAGTTGTTGATCTGTTATGCTCCATCCCCACACTGTCTCCCTGCCATGTGGCCTCATTATTGTCCTCTGTCTCTGTGTGCTCGAGCTAGGGGACAACATGTCTTGAGTTGCTGGTAGTCCCACAGTCCTCTGTGCCTTAGCTGCTCCATGCAGGAACCTTGTGTGCCCATAGGGGTTCTCAGCTGCTGGCCCTTTTTCTTCTTCCTTCATGGTTTGCTTCCATCTGGGTATGGTAGGTCAGTTCCTTCCCCCACCAGAAGGTCTAGTGTTGTTCTCTGCAGCACATACTCCAAGGGTGGAGCTCAGGAGCTCCTTGATGGTGCTCTGAGGAGTTGGTATAAGGTAGCTTAGATTATTTGAAGTTAAAGAATGTTCTCCCAGTCATCTGTCCCTACCCCCACCCTGGATCTTCAGGAAGAAAATAACTGTGGGAGAAATATGCATTCCTATCAAATATAAAGGCTCCTGACGTTGCAACTTTCATGTTTGGAGTCGTGGATACAACAAATTTTATGGTCACTCTGCCCTTTGTCTAACTTTCTGTGATTTCCATTCTCAGGGAAGTTCTCTCATTATGTCTTCTGAGACACTTGGCATAGTGACCTCTATAGAAAAATAAAAACTTAAGAGATTTGTGGATTCTTAATTTCTCTCCCTGCCAAATTGTAAGCCATTTGAAAGCAAGGCTGGTTTATCTTTACCTTTTTGTCAATATAGAGCCTCAGGTATAAATGGTTGAAAATTGGAATTGCAGTCTGTTTACTAACTGAGGTTGGAGGTTCAGTCCATATAGGGGCATCTCAAAGAAGTGGAGAGTCTTGGAAATCCAGTTGTTAATAAGTGAGCACTAGCATCTCTATGGGACACAGTGCTGCTCTGACTTACATGAGTGTCTGGGAGTCAGATTTGACTCCATGACACCTGTGTGTGTGTGTGTGTGTTCATGTGTTAGCCCCGCAACACCTCGTACAGTCTCTTATACCTCCTGAGTGGCAATGGGTTGACCTTACTGAAATCATTTAAGCCTTTAATTAAACACCTAATTCTTATGTCTGCTGCAGTGACCTCAAACTTGACAATGTGATGCTGGATTCTGAGGGGCACATCAAGATCGCTGACTTTGGCATGTGTAAGGAAAATATCTGGGATGGGGTGACCACCAAGACATTCTGTGGCACTCCAGACTACATCGCTCCTGAGGTGAGAGCCAATGGGCCCCTAATACATGTCCCTGCTGAGTTGATGCTTTCTGACACCGTTGGTGTCATCCTGGCTCCCTGGAGGGCTGTTGAAGCTGGGAAGGCTGGAGGGTGGTCCCTGCCAAGCAAGCCTCAAGCTGGTCCTTATCCTGTACTTAGAAATCATTCCTTTGAGATCACAAATGCAAATTAACTTAGCACACGTCCAGAAACTCAGGCTCAAAATACGTCAAGGTTTAAGGGAAAATTTAAATAAAACTCCAAAGAACCCTCTACCATACCACAGTCTTCCTCAAACTGCTCATATGATACCTCATGGCATGTGATACCTCCTCCTAAAGATCACGTTGAAATGTTTGCTAAGGGAGGAGGGAAGAGAGGAAGAGAGAGAAATCTCTAACTGAAAGAAGCATCTGTGTACTGATCAATGATATGTAATAGGTATGGTAACCCTAAAATTTTCAGTTTTGCCCCTCATAGTAAAAATTTAATTACTGAGCTGAGCCCCGGTGGCGTAGTGGTTGTGCGCGGGACTGTGACCCACGGGGACAGAGGTTCAATTCCAGCAGTGGGGCTGGACCTCCTACTCCTACCGCCAGAGAGCAGTGATACTCACCCCCCCAAAAATTTTTTTTAATTACTAATGCCCCTTGTTCCTTCCCAAAGGAAATGGTCAGTTGTTCAATGGAGTTTCCCACCATATCACAGTACAATACTTTCTGCCAGGTGATAGCTATGATTTTGCTCAGAATTGGTTCTTGGAAAGGTGGCAAGGTACAACTTTGCCATTCATTGCTGCATTTTCTTGAAAGAGAGAAACTGAAGATGTGACACAATGTCTTAGAAATGGGTATCCTAGCATTTTTTTTCTTTTAATGAAATAACTTGACACACATTTCACTCCTCTACAGCAGTCGTTTCGCTTGAAGGCTTCTAGTTCATGAACACGTACACATGCATGCGCACATGCACGAACAGTGGTGGTTGGATAGATGTCCCGTGATGTCTCACCACATGGGAGACGTCATCTTGAAAAATAGTCAACCACCTTCATGGCAATCAGCAAAGGAATGCCAACTAACAGATGGTTTAAGCATGCAAACTTTATGATCTAGCCTTACACAAATCTGTGTGTGACTGTACTCCTAACATGGAAAAATACTTATCCATAAGGCGATGGGCAATAGATTGATGCATTTATAGAACAGACACTACATCATGTCCAAAGAGTGAGTTAGATACACATGTAGCTATGGAGACGGCTTCTAAAGAGATTGCTGGGGGGGGGGGGTAGATATGGTGCAGAGTGATAAATACAATACGATGCCATCTCTGAGCATATAATCCGTAAAATACTGCTGTATAGTTTGTGTATATACATTTAGAAGCCTAGACATATACTGATTTTAAAACATTGCATGAGGGCACCATAACAGGAAACGTAGCTCTATCTGCTCTGTGTAGATTGCTTGCAGAGTAAATGTACTTCTGTATGACAAGTAACCCATTTAGAAGTTAACCTTTTATTAGAATCCAATAGCATTTTCCCTATGGAGCATATACATGGGCCTATTAAAGTTTTGCTTCATTTAAACATGAGGGTGTCAGTCACAATTGGTAACCCATTTGCTTGATGTGCCCCAAGTTCAATAATGTCTGGATCTGAACCCTAACTGAACTTCAGAGGCCCCCTGGGGTACTTTTGGAATGTAGGACACCGACCCTCCTTGGAATCAAATCCATTGCATCAGAATCCCTGCACCCTTGGGCCCAGCCTCCATGGTTTCCCGATGCTCCTGGTTGATTGTGATGTTGGGAGCATGGAGAGGCCTAAACAGTGTGCCCATCAGATTGCCTCCCTGCAGGTCCCTTTTTCCTCCTGCTCTGCCATTTACTAACCCTCTTACCTCCACTGACTCCTTTCACCTCCCCAGGTTCTGGTTTCCTTTGTGAAAGGATTGACTTGTTGGGATGTCATGGGGATCAAATAAGATAGGAAGTACTTTCAACGTGTGAAAACACTTTCAACGAGAAGTGTTTTCTCACAGACATCTTTCCCTTTGGTTTCTGGTAGTGTCATGTTCCTCAGAGTATGTTTCTGAGTTTGATGAGAGTCCAGGTGGGAAATGGAGTTTGATAAACAGACACCCACTTGAGAGCCAGGTTTCCTGCAATACTTTTATCGTGTAAAGCCTCGGTAATTGAATTAAAGAACAGCCAGGTAACAAATCGCAGTTTGAGGGCAGAATATGTGAGAGACGCATAGGACCTCATGCTCACAAAACTACAGGAAATACATAATATTATCTTCTTTTTATACAGGTAGAAAGAAAGGTTTAAAGAAATAAGTGACTTCCCCAGGCTCACATAGCAAATAGTAGAGCCAGAATTCCAATATCCACTGTCTAACTTTCCAAATTCGGATATTGACCCTTGCTGCATCAACTTATAACCCCTTTGATGCATTTAGTTTGATGTCCTTCTTATGGAGAAATTGGGCACTCATAGCTGTTGTAGAGTTTACCCTACTCTGGAAATTTGCTAATATGGACCCCAAACTAAAAATTATATATACCACTTGATCCACCAATTCTACATCTAGGAATTTACTTTAAGGGTATCATTGGACAGATGTCCAAGTGTCTCATTTTAATGCAACATCAGAAGAAACCCCACCAAGTGGATATTAGATATAAAATATATAATGGATTCATTCCATTATACAGAGGCAAAAAATTAATTGTATGACTATATGAACTTAGCATGAAAACAAATGAATAAAACACCTTATTCAAGGTCCCTAGTAACAAAGTGTTTATACTGATGTAAGCACACAGAGTTTAGGATGCATTCATAGGCTGGGAAAAAAGGTCTGGGTGGAAACAGAGCAGGCATCCATCATAGTATTTTTTCAAAGAAAGGATTGTGAGTGATTTTCATTTTATTTTCTTGCTTATCTGCATTTCTTAATTACATAATAGCTAGCAATGCACATTGTTTTTATATCGAGAAGAGCTAGATGGTGCCCCGCTATCACTGAATATTCTAATGAGGAGTACGATAAATGAGTCCTGATTTTAAAAAGGGGAGAACAGGCAAGGACCAAACTTCAAATTCTTGAAGAATCCAAATCTGCCTATTTATTGAATCCGAAAGAGTCCCTGAGTCTATGGTCCTGAGTTGTTCCTTAAACCTTGAATTGAAACTATTCCTCAAGGTTATATTTAAATTAAGCAAAGGTTTACCCCACAGAATAAAAGTTGCCATTCTTGAGTATTTTGTTTCCCTAAAAAAGTGTATGTATTATCCTTCTCGGACCAAAGATCAGCAACTTGTGACCTTGGGGATATGTTTGGGGGTGGGGCCACCTGAGGGGAAGGTGGCATCGAGGGAGTGGCAGAAAAAGTAAGTAAATGGAAGTGACACAAGCAGAACGGAAATACCAACACGCTGATACGCTGTTAAAAATATAGTAACCAGTGTCACTGAGCTAGAAACTGGCGTGAGGTCAGGTTTGGTTGTGTATGTGTTCACAAATGAATGAGAACTCACTCTATTGAAATACCAGAAAAACAACACCACCCAGCGCTCATGAAGAGGTGGATCTCAGCCATGGGAAGGAGGGGAAAAGAGGGTCATCTTCGTTTTGTTTGCTCTGAGTTTCTGTTTATAGGAAATAAGGCAGTGGGTGTTGCTAGAGGCTGCGTATTATGATTACAGTCATTGTTTTCATTGGGCTTTACAAGCCAAAGCGCTGAATTGTCAAATTACGTGTACTTTAACAATCAGAAAACCGTACCGAGTGCTTTGAAAAGGCCACGTGTTGGCAGGTAGCTCTGAAAAGGATGTCCGTTATTCTTCGACGAGTGGCAGGACAGAACCAGCTCAGTTGGGCTGTGGGTTCCATGCTCACTCTCCTGGGTCAGTGGCAGCCACTGTAATTGTCCCCCAAAAGGCAGGTGAAGAGTGAGCCCTCTCTCTCTACCACCCCACGCCCACAGAAGCATCCCTGGTCCTATAAAGTGTGCCTTCTGTGTCGAGCTGCAACATGAGCCTGCTGAATCACTCTTCCCTGATGGCGTGCCTTCTCTTTTCCCAGATCATTGCCTACCAGCCCTATGGGAAGTCTGTGGATTGGTGGGCATTTGGAGTCCTGCTGTATGAAATGTTGGCGGGGCAGGTAATTGAATCTAAAGCGATTTGTAAGAAAAGCCTCCCTTCCCTGTTGTCTGAATCCGTTCTTCAGAAGAAAATTCCCACTGGATAATTAACCCATAAATCTAAGCCTTTCTGACTTCCCCAGCCGACAGACCATATTTCTTCCTTCTCGCCCTGTTAGCCTTGGTGCGTGACCTCACTGTGGGCCCAAGAAAGACCTGCTGGTTTATGGGGGGGGGGGGGGGGAGTTTGTGCAGGAATCCTTCTTGCCCCTCTCTCCTCTCTCCCACAGGCACCTTTTGAAGGGGAGGATGAGGATGAACTCTTCCAGTCTATCATGGAACACAATGTGGCTTATCCAAAGTCCATGTCGAAGGAAGCTGTAGCCATCTGCAAAGGGGTAAGTATGCCTTGGTTGGCCAGGGCCACCAGGTACAGGTTTACAGGGATGCTGGGTGAGGTGACGAATGGATGCTGGGCTCCATCCTTCTCTTTACTTTCCAAGCCACTGGCTCTGGAACAAAGTGGCTTCTCGCAGAGGAAAGGGTGCCTTTCCCTAATTTGCACAAAAGCACCATTGATGTCTGTACCTGCAACCACTTCTTGCCGCTTGCTGTTGGCCTCCAACTTCTAGCCCCACCAGGGGAATGCTTAGTGCCTGAGTGAGGCAGGAAGTACAGACAATTTGCCAAAGAGCCAGACTCTTGGGAAGACACAAGGTGTGAGGTGTAGGCCACAAGTTGTCTGCCCTGCCTGGTCTGCCGGCAATGTGGTTAGTTAGCAGGCAACTAGTTGTCGTCCAATGGACTGCAGGGTGATCTCTTGTGTGTCAGAGGATAACTGGGCTCTGTGGGGGTTTATGGCTAATATCTTCAGAAGTAGATAGCCAGCCCTTTCTTCCAAAGGCCCTCCCATGGACTCAAATGCCCAAGCTTTGGGGGAGCAGTGGAGCCCTTAATTATTCACACCACCCAGGAATATGCAACATTTTGTGTTAAGAGAAATACCAGATCACATCGAGCATAGTGGGTTCTCAGGAAAAGCTGACCCAGATTCCTTGTCCCCAACCCTCAGCTTCCCACCTACAAATGACTCTGAGTGCTTTCACATTTCTATACGTGTGGTTTACACAAATGGCAACTATTACAAAAGGAGGGCACACGTTTTCTGGTACAAATTGCTCGTTAGGCTTCTGGTGTTAGACCTGGATGTGCTCACAGTCACCTCTCAAGATTCTGCGACCAGTGGTCCTCACCTTTGGTGCCATCAGCGTGACTTGAAGTGCCTTAGCAGAATTATGGGGCCCTCCGCCTCACCTCCAGCATGAAGCCCAGACTTTTATATAATGAAAAAAAAAGTCCCCACATGACTTGGAAACCACTTAGCTTCAAATGCGACAACTTTTCAGCCATTGTCAATCTTATGGCCAATGACACAGGAGCCCCGAAAGTGCAGTGGTCGAAGTCCTTGGCTGCCAGGAGAAAGAGGTGGCAGTCTCTGGAAAGACGGCAGCCTTGTCAACCCCGGGGGTGCAATTCAGCCTTGTCCTAGAGGGGCGCTGTGGGGCATGATTGACTTAATGGGTACAGCGCCATACCTGTGATTCTCCAGCCTGGTGGAAAACTTCGATTTGATGCCCCTGGGGAGGAGTTTAAGGAGCTCTGGCGTTGTCATGGTGATGCCTTGGGCTGCTAACTGCAAGCTTGGCAGTTCAAAGCCACCCCCTGCCTCTCAGGAGAAAGATGGGATTTTCTACTCCCCTAAAGAGTTACAGTCTCCAAAATCAAAGGGGCAAATCTTACCTGTCCAATAGGGCCACTCTGAGTCGGCATTGACTCAGTGACAGTGAGAGTATATTTGTTATTGTTTGTTTGGGGGTGGGATGAGTAATACTTGAGACACTCTTTTTAAGGTTCCTAGGGGAGTGGAGGGAGCCCAGTGGTTCAGTGCTCACAGCAAGAATGGTCAGTGGTTTGACCCCATTAGCCACTCTGTAGGAGAAAGTGTTGGCAGTCTGCCTCTGTGAAGAGTTCAGCCTTGACAACCCTTGAGGGGAAGGTCTACGTTTCCTGTAGGGTCACGTTGGGTCTGAATCAACTCAATAGCTGTGAGTTATCAAGTGATGTAAAGATTCTAGGAAAGTGACCCCCAGAGGCTGGGTTCATCCGGGCTGATCAAGCTTGCCCATCAATGAAGCAGGCGTGGTGTGCCCTGTGCTTTAAGGAAGGATCCTACCTGTGTACCTGATTTAAAAAAGACTGTCAGACCCAGATCCTAGAGTCACTTGTAGTTTTCCAGTAGCCACAAGGACCCAGCCTAGTGCTTCCTGATCCTGCCCAGCTGCCTTATGAGCTGACTTTGATCCGGGGATGCCAGAAACAAGCGCCTCCTGGTTGCAGTTGTTTATAAAAAAAAAACAACTGTGCCAACAGTTTAGAAATACCTGGTTGCTTGGCTTAAATCCACACTCTTAGTGAATCACTTAAGCTTTGTGTTCCAGCGACATTGGCAAAGGTGGAAATACAGATCCTCAAAGAGCCACATGCTCAGGTAATCTCAGCCCGTAAACATCTTACAAAAGTAAATCGATTGAAAATGTGTTCTTTGAGGTGTGAGGCAAGGAGGGGGCAAGTGAGGAAGGAGGTGAGGAGTCTGAGAGCTTAAGAGCCTGGTCCTAGAAGAACTAGGAGAAAAAATGAAGGGCAAGCCCTTGGGTATGTTTGATCAGGAGGTTGGAAGAGGGTGTACAGTAAGTTTTTAATTTGCTTAATAACTGCCACCTTTTAAAAATTAGGAGTTTTTCCATAAGCATTCAACTTACTAGCTCTCTTGAGAACTAGGGGCATAGTGACGGGGCTACTAACAGGAATGCCAGGGCAGCCATTGGGACTCACCAGTTAGTTAGTTTCAAGGGAGAAAGATGAGACCTTCTGCTCCTTTGAAGATTTGAGGTCATTGTAAACCCAGAAGGACAGTTCTACTCTGTCCTGTAAGGTCACTGTAAATCATTATGGATTCACTGGCAATGAGGTCTTACTTTTTTTCTTTTTAAGCTTCTCTTAAGAAATCCAAATTCACCGCATTGGTGCCCATTCCTGCAAAGCACCAGCTAGAATGCAAGCCACTGCTCCTTTCAGTGGGGTGAGCCCCTCTGGAACACAAAAATCCCTCTTAGTCTCCATTCCATGTGGGTTCGAATGCCAGCCCTGACACACACAGCCCTGTGGCTGCCGGAAAGTGATTCGACTTCACGTGGAGAGGGAGACTCATGATAGTACTTCTGGGTGATTAAATGAGGTCAGAAATGTGGAGCGCCTAGAACAGGGCCTGGTCCTCTGTTCAAAAACCCTTGGACTTTATGATTACCACGACTGTTACTGGCACGAGTATGTTACAAGCCAGGCTTATTTGGTCACTGAAGTTTGCATCTCCTGTGGTACAAATTTTGGAAGTGAGGCACTCAATGGACATCACGATAGTCATTGAATTATATGTGTGAAGAAGGTGGGAATGAGAACTATGAGGTGCCTCTAGAGTGGGTTCAGTTGAATGCCTCGTCCTGCACTCTCCTCACACTGTTGGTTTATGTTAAATAAAACAAAAACCAAACTCAGTGCCATCAAAGTGATGCTGACTGACAGCCACCCTGTCAGACTCTGTGAGTTTCTGTCACTCTCAATGGAGTAGAAAGCCCTGTATTTCCCCTACAGAGTGACTGTGATTTTGAACAGCTGCACTTGCAGATCTGAGCCCCACGAGACCTCCAAGAGCCACCTGGGTTCCTTTAAAGTGTATGTTACGTTCATATATAAGCATGGTGCTGCACATGACTTGCCACCATAAAAATGTCAACAGAGACAGGATTCAATCTGCGAGAGAGAAAAAGAAAAGAAAATGAGGAGCCTGCAACCCTTTGCAAATCTTGATTCTTCCTGGTTTCATGATCTCGACCACCTTGCCTGACATCTTCCAACATCTGTCTCCAATGGAAATGATCATAATACTCACACCCCTGGATCAGAGTCCTTGGGAGCATTAAAGCGGGTGACATAAAAAGAAAGCTCCTGGCATGGAATTGGCACGTAGTAGGTGCCCAGTGCTTTGTTCAGTTTCTGTCCCTTCCCAACTCTAGCCCGCCTGGGGAGGTGGGAGGTGTTAAATGGGTCATGAAGGAGAGAGGATTTTCCAGGTCAGCTGTCTTCAGCTTCAGCTCCAATTAGCGCTTCCCCTGGTAAAACAGATTTCTATTAATTTAGGACCCATAGCCATCAAGATTAACGCGGGTGATTTTCTTAGCAAGGATCTCAGGAACGCTCTGAGTTGACTGCTCATGGTGGATATTTTTCTTCAAAATGGATGTGCAACAGAAGGGGTTATGCTTAAGCAAATAGCCAAAAGCTTGCTCTTCAATGGTGGACCCCAGGGGATGCATCTGGGAGATAATCAGAGGTTGGGACTGTGATGCCATCCAGCTGTCTAGAGTGCTGTGGGCAGAACAGAGCCGAGTGCAGGCTAGGAGCAGAAGGTCTGTGTGTTAGTCCCGGTAGACTAGAGAAACAAATTCATGGACATGCATATATATATATATATATAAAGGAGTTTTATATGCAAGAGCAACTGTATATTAAGAAAACACCCCAACCCAGTCCAGTGCAAGGTCAGAAGTTTGATATTAGCACATATGTTTGATACCAATCTATAAAGTCCTCTTCAGACTCATGGAACACATGCAATGATGTCAAATACAGGAAATCACAGGCCAGTGGGTAGAAAGTCTTTGGCTCCAGTGGTGTAAGCCTCTCAAGACTGGCAAGAGTCTCTCTGTGGCTTTTCTGGCTTTAGAGGTCTGGTTCCATCAGGGTAAGTCCGTGTGGCTTCTCCACCAGCATGTCTCACAGGCAGTCATCCTTGTGTCTTGTCAGTAGAGCATCTCCAAGGGTCTGAACAGTGAGTCCCTCACCTTGAAGGGGGAAATACCGCCAGATTTCCCAGAATTCTCAGGACAAAGCCATGCCCACACAGAGGTCTCTGTGGCTCTCTCCAGATTGACAGGCTAGGGACCCCCTCGTCCCCCACCAGCTTAGGTGACTGCCACAGTCTGCATTGTGCAGATGATTCTGCAGTGGCTTTTCTTGATGGGCCATCCTCCCACCTGCATAAGAATTGATCTGAGTTTTTGAAAACAGTCCCCTTTCCAAGTGCCTTTTATGTGTCCATCCCATTAAAGGCCCTACTCGCTATCCTAAGATGACTAGTGTGACTGTGCTCAGAGACTCCCTCTGACTATGAATGTGTGGAAAGGAGACCAAAATCCGAATAGCCTAGAACAGCCAGAGAGCTCTTTGTCAGGCAGATCCTGGCATTGCTACTTAACTGTGGAACTCTGAGCGAATGACTTGACATCTCTCAACCTGCTGTCTTTACCTGGAAAATGGAGATAATCATTGCTGAGTCATTAAAGTTATGAAGCCTCAAGAGGTAACGTGTGGGTGATGATTGAGAAATCTCCAGCATAGAGCCTGAGCATAGACGAGATGCCAATTCATGGGGGCCATTACCAATATTGTTATCAGTGCCGACCAAGGTCTCATAGCCAATTCTTTTCTTCCAGTCGAATCCCACACAAATATTAAGGCATGACTCAATCGGTCATCCCCTGCCCCCCTGCACCCCACCCCCAACACACACACACACACACACACACCCATACACACACAAAAACCTTTATGAAGCAAGCCAGTCCCCAAAACAGTCCTGTTTCTCTTCAAAGCTCAAGTCTTGGGGTTATGCAGACATGGGGTCCCACTACTTGCTTTCTTGGTGAACTCTCTGAATATAAATTACTCTGTCTTTCTGCCAGAGAAAACAATACATCTTCCCCCTTGAGTTCTTGTGAGAATCAGGGAAGGACATGCATGTAAATAAAGAATGTAGCTCGGAACATAAGTGCCCAATGATTCCCGCCCCCCCATCTGAAAGACCAGGAATATATGGAAAATATCTGCTTTGGGGTAGAGATTAGTAATTTCTGATCACAAAGTGTCTTGTCAGCAGGTCTCATGTCAACCTTAATGTCCAACAGAAAAGGTGGACATTATTGGACCCACCCTACCTTTGGATGGACCTTCCTGGGCAAACTACAAATTCTGAAATCATGCACTCTTTCATGTCTGAAATCATGCACTCTTTCCAGGAAGCTTTCTGGTTCTTGGACTTGTGCTTCCTCTTGTTGGTCATTTGATTTTTTTTTTTCCCTTTTTATCAGTCGCCAATCCCTCCCCGTTTTTTTCTCTGTGCCTTTCTGAAATCTTACGAGCCGGGAGACGGCCACGTGGCTTTGGATTCATTTGCAAGAAGAAGCCTGTGTGGTTTCATCTCAGAGCATCTATTCAACTTGTTATTAAGCTCTAGCCCAGTGATTCGTGATGGAGGATTTTGATAATTAAGTAATTTAAGCAGAACACCAAACAAACCTCAGCAGAGATGAGGATAATATGTGATACCAGAGAGATAAAAATGAGATGGGCTAAGTTTGAACTATTTAAGGAGCTTTTAGAAAGTAATTGCTTGAAATTCCAGCCCACTTGACTGCTTTTTTTCCCTACTGTTCTGTTATTTCCACAAGTGCTTTACTGAGACGTGTAAAATAGCATTTGGATGAATGTAGCCTTTCCCTTTGTTAGGGATGGCCAACCAATTCTTGTGGTGAGGGAGAGGCATTTGACAGATTGGAACTTTTCTCATTAGATGCACCAATGATTATCTAAAACTTGTTCTTGTATGTATCATGTGACATTTCTAACTCTGCACATGCAGTCACATTAAGGCTTAGGTTTCATCACGGCCTCACGGCCACTGGGGGTGGGTGGGGTGGGCAGGACCACTTGCAATGTCCTTCTATTATAAACACTTGGCTAGGAAATCATGGCCGGAACGAAATGCATAAAAAAATAAACATTAGTTGAAACTCTTCATTGTGTTTTTTGGCTTCCTTTTCTGAAATCCATTAAACAGGATGTCTCTCTTTTTCTTGAAGCTGATGACCAAACACCCGGGCAAACGTCTGGGCTGTGGACCTGAAGGTGAACGAGACATCAAAGAGCATGCGTTTTTCCGATATATTGATTGGGAGAAACTGGAACGCAAGGAGATTCAGCCCCCGTATAAGCCAAAAGCTGTAAGTCAACTGTTGTTTCAGACTGTCGGGTGCATCTGTACCACATGTTCTTTCCCTCTCCAGATGTGTGTGCAAAGAATACCCTCTGAGGGGGAGAGATCCGTGCATCCAGGTGACTATGTCTATGTGTAGTCCCGTGGACATGCAAAGTCACAGGGGACAAAAGTCGAGCATTCCGGTCATACTTCTGGTTTGGGGGGGAACACATAAAACAAAGCACTTATTTTGTTTTTATTGATTCCATTATTGTTACTGTCTGAGCTGACAGTTTTGGGGGAACAGTTCCTTGGCCAGCAGAGTTCAGATCCATTTTGGGGCTGTGATAAAGCATGTAATTTTGCTCTCTTTTGTTGGTTTGACTGTGTTATGTTCTCTGCATGCTGACATTGAAAAGGTCATGTTGTTTATCCCAATGGTATCTGAATTGAATACTGAAATATACACTATGACTGAGTCAGTAAAATAAGACAGCACTTCATCACCCCACCCCGGGGGCATTCCTAGGGTTGGTGTCATCTAGTGCAGTGGCTCAAGGTCTCACCCCTTGTCCCCCGCCAAATAGACCTCCTCCTGTGCTAGACTATGCAGGTTTCTTACTGATATCCAAGGTCAATTTCAACTATTGAATAATATAGGATAGGCATCCTTATAATTTCTTAAATATAGTCTTTCTTATTTCAATAATAGCAGCAAAATTGTTGTCTAAAATCTTTCTGCTTTGAGTTTCAACATTATTAGCATCTCCAAAATGGTATGTTTCATAGAAGCTGTAGTGGTGTCATGTTTCACACGTTGGCTGCCTTGCCGCAAGGCAACCACTTGAATGCGCCAACTTCTCTGTGGGACAAAGATGAGACTTGCTGCTCCCATAAAGGTTTATAGCCTAGCAAAACTAAAGAGACACCTCTTTCCTGTCCAACAGAGTCAGAATGAGTTGGAATCAGCAGTGAGTTTGGTTTGGAAGTAGAAGTTACTGAGAAATTAAGTGACTTTGATTTCTCTCTCCCCCTCCCCACCAGCACCTTTTCCTTTAATTACTACTAGATTCTCAAAAAATAAGTTATTAATATAGGTCCACAAAGACTAATTACCACATCATTGCAACTGAAACACCAGAAAATTTGACAAAATCGGAGGCTATAAAAAAAAACGGCAGCAGGGCTGAGCCCTGGTCGCATAGTGGTTGTGTGCGGGACTGCGGCCCACTGGGTTGGAGGTTCAAATCCAGCGGTGAGGCTGGGCCTCCTACTTCCACCACCGGAGAGCAGTGATGCTCCCCCCCAAAAAAAAAAACAAAAACCAGCAGCAATACAAACAATCATACATGCTTGCAGAGCATGTTGGTGTGATTCAAGCGTCAATGCAATTCAGTAATAATGACAACCCCAACTCGGGCCCATTCAAACCCAAACTCACTGCCCGTGGCCAATTCCTGCTCTTAGGACAGAGAAGAACTTCCTCTGAGGGTTTCTAAGACTGTAGCTCTTTTCTCCCGCAGAGCGGCCGAGGCAGATGGTTTCTGTACTGCTGACCTGTGGTGAGCAACTCAGTGTATAACCATGACCACCAGGCTCACAGCACTAACGTACATAGGTCTTTCTCCTTGTTGGTGCTGTCGGGTGCCGCCCCATCCATTCAGCTTCCTAGCAACCTGTTGTATAACAGAATGAAGCAAGGGTCTGCCCCGGGCCAGCCTCACACTGGTTTGAACCCATTGCTGCAGTCACCGTGTCAATCTATCTTCTCAAGGGCCTTCTCCCCCCATGTCGAAAAATGGTTATCTGTAAGCAGGGCTTCCAACAATGTTTTTGTTGTTATAACGAACTACAGCAATCTGTCTATTTTTAAACAAGTTTCTGCTGAAACCTGGAATGCAATTTTGGTTTCATCCCCTCCCAACAGTGTCTCCTAGCATGGTCCAAACCCCCTCCCCTCACTCTTGACTCTACTGAGCAGCTCCTACCCAAGGTGGAAGAGCAGGTGTCTGTACAGCTGAGGTACTCTTGGAGGATCCGAGATAAATCTTATAATGGTAAAATAGAAATTTCATGTTTCACATCGTCATGCATGCACAGGAGGGTTCTCTAGCTCTAGGAATTCTGGGAAGTGTTTGTTAGCACTAGTAGTTCGTTTCACCAGAACAGCGATTCTGCTGCGAGCATATTTCTGTGATAGACTAAGTAGAATGAGAACTCACTTTATAATGTGTTGTAGATCACATTGAAGAGTGAGAATCATCCGTCCGAGAAATCAAAAGTTATGAGGATGGTAAAGCTGAAGAAAGGGCAACGGTTATGATAGCTATTTTGATATGATTATTGTTTGGGGGTGGTTGTTGTTTTTAGTTTCTTGAGCACCTACTCTGTGCCACACATCACACTAAGTGCTTTCATATGCAGTATCTGCATATGACAGTGAAGGTGGGGTGCTAGGATTCTCAGCTGCCAGGTGGAAATCTCGGGTTTGATTCCTGGCCAGTGCACGTTGTACAGTCATCATTCCAGCTTTCAGTGGAGGTTTGGACTGTATATTGCTATGGGGCTGCACTCATTTCTGCAGAACTTCTGGGTGAAGAGAGACTAGGAAGCAAGGTCTGGTGTCTGTTTTCTGAAAAGCAGCCAATGAAAACTTCGTAGATCACAGTGGTTCAATCATCTGCCAATTCCGAGGATGGCACAGCACCAGGGTTTTTTGTTCCGTTGGCCAGGAGTTGACGTCATGGGAGCTGACAAGATGCAGCGTCCAGGGTCCTCCCAACCACCTCCAGATGGAGGGGCCTTTGATTCCATGCTGTCCTAGTGGAAATAGAGGCTCAGAGGGTTAATGGCTGTGCCTAAGGCAACTCAGTCAGTGTGTGGTGAAGGTATAGCCCAAACCTGGTGCTTTCAGGCTCCCTGAGAGGTATCCCAGAATGCTTAGGTCAAGAGGCATGTAGTTCAAAAGTCTCCCCCTTGCTTCACTGTCTCCCCAATGCTCCATCTCAGGTTATTAGAACTCTAGTTCTGTGGTGTCCCTGATGAGTCCTGTCCCTCTCTGGACATGTCCTCTTATGGGGAAGTCCGTTTCAAGGAAGCAGCTCTTCTCATTGGGCGCATGGAGCTATTGCAGATTTCTGTGTCAATGTCAAGTCGGCCTTCTCTCAAGGACACTCACTAGGTCCTGTTCTGTCAGACAGAGCCTATTTCTCTCTCTTAGAGCATCCTGCAGACATTTCCAGATGCTGTTGTATATGCCTAAATCCTGGGGTTCTCAGGCTAAACACCCTCCTCCCATCACTTTTCCCCCCAGGACATCACTTGCAGGTACTACTGCTGTCCAGGGTGACACCCATCTTTAAATACAGGCACCAAATTGAGCACACTATACTGTCAGAACCTCAGCGAAGAGGTGGGATAGTCTTCATCGTCCCAGAGCTGGTGAACGTGAAGAATTCATTTCTCCTCTCTGTGCCTCTGTTTCCCCACCTGAAAAAAAAGAGGTGGTAATAGTTTCTATATCATCAGCTCATTATAAAGTATAAAGCGCTAGGTAGGTAGCTAGCTGGTGCCTCGTAGATATTCGAGGAGTGTTGGTGGTTAGAAGAGCAATACACGGATCCATGTCTCAGGACAGAGTCTTTGAGGAGCAGAACAGTTGAGTCCTACTGTGTTAAACACACATGTGCACCTGGAATTAGAGAGGGCCCTGCAATCATGGACAATATCACTGCTCTGATGGGAATATCTAAAGACAGGCTGAAAGAGAAGGTTCTGCATTCTGATTCTTCATTTACAGAAGGAAAAACACAGAGGTGGTGGTGGTGGTGGTGGTGGTGGTGGTGTGTGTGTGTGTGTGTGTGTGTGACACGCGTGCACGAGCACACACAAACACACATGCCCCTGTCCCCTCACTGGGGGTGGTCATGGAAAGGGTCCTGTTGGGTGAGCATTGGACTGCTAACTTCATGATCGGCAGTTCAAATCCACCAGCGGCTCAGTGGGAGACTGAAGAGGTGATCTGTTCCTGTACTAGTGTACAACCTCGGAAATGCATAGGGTTGCTCTCAGGCAGAATCGACTAGAGAGTAGTGGGTTTGTTTGGGGTTTTGAGAGGTGCTGATGAGGTCCTCGGAGGCCCTGATGGTGTGGTGGTGGTATAGGGCTGCTAACCCAGAGGTCAGCAGTTTGAAACCACCAGCTGCCTCTTGGGAGAAAGATAAAGCTTTCTACTTCTGTAAAGGGTTATGGTCTTAGAAACCCCTAGGGGCACTTCTGCCCTGGCCTGCAGGCTGGCCTGGAGTCAGAATGGACTGGATGGTAGTGAGTGCAGTGAATCTGAGGTCCTCAATGCGCAGAGGCTGCTTCCCTTCCTGGGCCAGAAGAATGAGACAGGCCCTCCCATTCTTTCAGCATGGAGCTTAAAGACAATTGGAGTTTAGAAAAGTCATGGCATTAATTAGCATCACCTGGGAATTTATGAGAACTGAAATCCATGGACTCCACCTCAGACCTTCTGATTCAGAGACTCGGGGACTGGGCCTTGGGAATCTGTTTTAACAAACCCTTCTGGTCACTTTGAGGTATACTCAAGATTGAGAAACAAAGCTATGAAGCTTCATGCAGGAACCCAGGCACAGAAGTCAGCCAGAGACCAGAGGAGAGTCATCACAAGGGGAAGAATCTTTTTTCCAGCCTGGGAGGTGGAGTGATGACTTCAGGGAATAGGTCATAGACTCACGTGTCTACAGAGACCAGGCAGGTCATGTCAGTGAGAGAAGTGACAGAGGCAGACGGGAGCTGGGTCAACCCATCTGCTAGTCATCGCAGCTGTTTGGCCCTGCAGGACCTCAGGCTTAGCACTGCTTCACCTTCAGGGGTTTCCCAGGGAGCTGGAAATCTGGATTGTTGAGATCTGGGTAACAAGTTTTAAAAAATTAAACAGGGCCAAATGAAACACATCCTTGAATCATATGTGACCTATGGGTTGCCAATTGTAGTCTCTAGGTTATGATTACTGAAAGCCAACTTGACATTAAGCCAATTTTCTTTAATTCTGGTGGTTTACAACCACAGCTTGTTCTGATGTGTTGAGGAATCAGAGGAAACATTGAATAGTTAGACTTTAGGTAGAGAAGGCTATAATTCCTGTAACCTTTGCTAAATATTTTTCAATATCTTTGTAAAGTAACAATGAATAGAAAATACCTCTCTCCATAAAAGTAGACACAGAAAGATAACTGGACATAAAATCATTGCTAAATCTCCATGCAGGCAGTGAAGATGATGCCCAAGTAGAGACCAAATACAGAAGAGTTGAACATTCACTGATGTTATTTACCAAGGATTTTCATAGTTGTGTGTGGTTAATTATGGTAACAGTTACAAAGTACTTTTCATTGCTTTAGTTGAATTAGAAATAATTATAATAGATAGACCACCTATCCATTTGATACAGCCTGGCATATATATGCCTTTCACATTGCAGGTGCCTGGTGTTAGAACTTGTTTAGAAACCTAGTCTACAGAAACAAAATCCAGGAGGAAGTGTGTGTTAGCCTGAGTTGGCTAGAGAAATAAATTCATGGACACTTATATCTGCTTAAGAAAGAGTTTTAGGAAAATATGAGGAGCTGATATCAAGAGCTTAAGTGGAAAGAAAATGTTCTGAGAATGATTATGGCAATAAGTGTACAAATGTGCTTTGCATACAGTGGATGGATGGGAGTTGTGATGGGAGTTGCATGAGCCCCCCCCCCAATAGAATGATTAAAGAAAGAGTTTTATAAGAAAGAGAAATTGTATATTGAGAAACATCCCAGCACAGTCCAGATCAAGTCCATAAGTCCGATATTAGCCAATATGTCTGATACCAATCTATAAATTCCTTTTCAGATTCATGCATGCAATACATGCAATGTCGCTGAGTGTAAGAAGATCACAGGCCAGTGGGGTGGGGGGAGTCTTGTGGATTCAGTGGCAGTGGTGGCATCTCAGTGCTGGCAGGGGTGTCCACGTGGCTCCTCTACTTCCAGGGTTCTAGCATAGCTCCGTGTGTCTTGTTAACAGGAATGTCTCACAGGGAGTAAGTGCCTCTAGTGAGCTATTTATCTCTGCACCTCTCAAATGAGGTCATCAAGCTGTGAACTGATTGACAGGCTAGACTCCACCCCTTTGCAAGTTGACAGAGGATTATGTAACTGCCACAAAGTGGCTTGTCAAGACCAAGCATATATTTATTGTCTGAG
This sequence comes from Nesogale talazaci, assembly GCA_004026705.1. NCBI lineage: Eukaryota > Metazoa > Chordata > Mammalia > Afrosoricida > Tenrecidae > Nesogale > Nesogale talazaci. The sequence goes on along the minus strand of PVJH01000303.1, from coordinate 146,394 downwards.
CATCCTGGAGGCCAGGAATCTGAATTCAGAGTGGCAGTGGAACAATTCTCTCTAAGCTGTAGGGGAAGATAATTCTTTGTTTCTTCCAACTTCTGGCAACCCTGGGCTTTTCTTAACATTCCATGGCTGGTAGGCGATTCCTCACATGGTGTTGTGTTCCCATGTCTAGTCTGCTCTTCTGATAAGATCTCTCAGAAGGGATTAGGTTTATGACTCACCCTATCTCCATTTGTCCTCCTCAACATACAAATCGAAAAATCTTATCTCCCTCTACATAGGTTCCCATTCAAAGATATAGGGTTTAGAACACATCCTTCTGGAGGCTGGGTGGAGGGTGAGTGGGTGGGGACCAATCAATCCAAAGCAGAGCCTCCCACTCAACCCAGGAAGTCTACATTTCCCCTTCCCCAGCCCTTCTTTCTGTCTGACTCTTTCTAAAGGCTGGTGGTGAGTGTATGCAGAGCTCTGGGTGCCTTGTATTATATTAAAAGGCCTGCATGTATCTGTCAGTGCTCCTGATTCATGCGTGCTATTAAGCTGAGTGCGGGGAGAGAACAAACAAGGGACAATAACAGTATTATACTCCAACATCAGTAAAGGGTGCTATTATTGGGGGTTCATTAAAATAATTTAAAATGGGTTTTTGAAGTTTGTTTTCAGTGCCATCTTTTATTATGGTAAGGAGCTGTTCACAGAGTTGTTTGAAACTACTGGAATATATTATCTTCAGAGTATTGTGCAGGATACAAGAGTAGGGTTTTTTTGGTTTGTTTTCTTGTTTTTAATGCACATCTGGTGTGTCACTGTCTTACTTAAAGCCCTGTAACAGCTCCATTGCCCAAGGACAGTGTCGATTTCTCCTTCACACTACAACTTTGGGGTGAGATCTTCCAAGAACAGGCCTCTGCTCCCTCCCCAGCTGGAGCTCCAGACTCTCACCACAGGCATTCTTAAGGCGGCAGTTCCTCACACTTGCCAGGCCTTCTCGTTCCTTCCAGCTTTGTCTATGCAGAGCCAACCACTGGCTTCCAAAGCTCTTTCCAAAGCTCCCCCACCCCCACTTGTCCTGCTTCCTCGTCCCTTTCCCTTAAACAGATGAATGGAACATCTTTTCAGGGAAGCGCTTCTTGTTTGCAGACTCGGGGTATGCTCATGTTCTAGCCACAAACTCCTCATCCTTTGTTGTCATTGTTTGTTCATGACAATGTCTGTCTTTTTAAAAATGAGGTTTTACAATTGTGCTTATCTTTTCTATGGTTGTCTCGCAGGGCTTCGTGTAGGGTTTCAGACATCATCTAGTTAGCTTCTGACTGAAGGACACCCCATGTACAGTGGAACAGAATGCTACCCAGGCTTTCACCATCTCACTCATGGGTTGGGGATCCAAGTATTGTGATCCACAGGACTTTCGGATCACCTAGTCTTTCTTCCTAATCCATCTTGATTTTGATGCACCACTGAAACTTGTTCAGCATTATAGCAACCAACAAACCATTTGGGGATAGGAAATAGATTGGCTAGGATCGAAACTGGGTTTCTTGTATGACAAGTGAGGATTATACCACTCATAGGTGCTCAATGCTTTTTCTTTCAAAACCACTTGATTTGGCATTAATACAGATATAATATTATTCCATTCTTCAATCACATCAAGCAGTCTTATATAATTGCTATCACAATCAGTTTCAAAACCTTCTTTTCCTTCCTGAACACCTTGGCATCAACTCTCTTTTACTGATCCCCCCTTCCTACCACGGTGCCCCTCTACCCACAAGAAACCCTGATTCTACTTGCTGCGTCTATAGCTTCATCAATCCTGGATTTCATATCCTGAAAAACATACACCAAATTCTAGACAGTGGCATAACACAGCTGAGATAAAACCCAATATGAACAAACAAACAAAATTACAGAAAATATCGAAAATCAGATCAGGCCTAAAGCCCATCAGAGAAGGGATCAACCGGCAGGGTTTTAACCATTCAAACCAAGTGTTATCCTTTTCATCTTCGCTAGCCATCTCTCCATTGCACTCTGTTTAATAACTACTTTCCTCCCCTCCCCCCTACTATGGACAGAGGGAACTCACTGGAGGCTTCTTTCCAATGTAGATTCCACAAATGTATCTTGGGCTCCCACAGTCGTCCATAAACTTCTGCAAACTGGATTCTGACAATGTAGTTCCTGATACTGTTTTCTCCTTCAACTTTGAATTATATGATTTACAGTACTTTGGTCACTGATGTTGGTGTGTTTCTTCCATGTGAACTTAGTTGACATTTCACTGAGATGGCTGCCTGTTTGGAGCAAAATCTTTAAGGCCTCAGAAGATGCTTCATCTGATAGCTGGGCACCATCTAGTTTCTTCCCCACATTGTGCTTTAGCACCCATATCGTCTCTGTTCCCTTCCTGAGGGCAAGTAGTGAGTAGAGTTATGTTGTAAGAACTAATTGTTCTTAAGTTGTAGCTAGGATTTAGTGTGCTGTGTTCAATCATTTTTAATGACTAAGTGAATGGATTCTATAAGGGATGCTTTAGGGCTACATTGGAACACAGACTGTTTTCCTTACACAAAGCAAGGAGTCACAAATAAATTGGGTGTTGTAGACATTATTGTCATATAAAGGAATACCATCTGGGTGCTGAATTATGAACTGTTTTGGTTTTATGCATTTGTACGTTGTGCATGGAACTCAGTGTGAAGTGTCTCATGATGCAGTGTATCCATCTTGAGGTCTGGGGAAGAGGAAACTGTAGTCCACCATTGTGTGTTCTGTTAGATGCCATCAAGTGGGTTCTGACTCATAGCCACCTCATGTGCCACAGAAGGAGCCACTGCGTGGTCCTTTGCCACTGTTAGGTGTGAGCCCGTCGTGGTAGCCACTGCGTCAATCCATCCGATTGTGTGCTCAGTGCAAAGGTGTTGTGATGTAACTGAGCGGAGCTTTCGTGTGCACACATGTGACACCTGAAGAACTTGTGAAAAATGTAGGTTCTGATGCAGCTGATCCAAAGTGGTACTCAAACTTCTGAATCTCTAACAAGCGCCCAGGCTATGGGAGGTTGGTGGACCATGGGGTACGCTTTGTATGGTTGGAACTAGACTAACTACTACAGTCTGCAAGGCAGTATGTTGAGGGCTTAGTGAGGGCTGTGATTCCAGATGGTGAAATGTGATTCTATATGAGGTAGGTGGGAGTGGAAGATGGTGAGCTGGAGGACAGGTGGCTGAGAAGCACTGTGTTACCATCTGTCCATGATTGAGGACCTTATCGGGGTCCTATGAGTCAACAGGAGCCCCAGGGGCCTAGTGATTTGACCTTGGGCTGCAAACCACAAGGTCAGCAGTTCACAATCACTAGAGTCTTCGAGGGAGAAAGATGAAGGCCTTGTATTTCTGTTTTGTTTTTTGTTTTTGGACATCACTGCTCTCCGGTGGTGGGAGTAGGAGGCCCAGCCCCACTGATGGAACTGAACCTCCGTCCCAGTGGGCCTCAGTCCCGCGCACAACCACTACGCCACCGGGGCTCAGCCCAAAGGCCTTGTATTTCTGTAAAGAATCACAGTCTCAGAAACCCACAGGAGTTGTCCTCCCCACTCCATCAGGTTGCTGTGAAAAAGAATCTCCTGGATGGCAGTGAGTTTGAGGGTGAGTCACCCCTTCGGCAGGGATTGATGGTGGTTAGGCATTGTTCTGAGTCAGGAGCTCTGGTGGCATAGCGGGTCTGAGTCTGCAGTTTGAAACCACAAGGGTTCCAGTCCTGGAAACTCACGGGGACAGTTCTACCCCTTCCTGGAGGGTCACAGTGAGTTAGCATCGACTCAATGGCATGGAAGGAGATGGTTCTCAGGGCCCGGAACACAGCAATACAAATCATGAAAATGTTGCTCTCATGTCGCTTCTATTCTGGAGGGAAGAGGCAGACACTGCAGCAAGAGAGAGAACTATTGATTTGGGTAAGTGAGAAGCGATTGGTGCAGGGTTCCGTTTCATCCCAGCATGGGTTTCTTCCGAACAAAACCTGTTTGAACAGGTCTCTGTCATCAGTGATGACTGCAGACAAGATCTCTCAGGAAGAACAATACATCTCAGGCAAGTGTTTTTAAATTAAGGTGCTGATCAGGACGGGCTTCTGAGGAGAGATGCTAAGCCAGTCCCATTCAAGGCAGAGAAATCAGCCCAGAAGGTTACAAAGGCTGTTTTTGTTATTGTTGTTATTGCTGTTTTGAGGATTCCAAAAACTCAAAAGGGTAATCTTGTTCAATTTTCTCGATGAATGCCAGATAATCAGGAGGACTTACGGAAGTAAGTTTAAAAAAAAAAAAAAGTACCCCAGAAAACTGCATTTGTGACAAAAGGCCAGGAGAGTTGTGTGGGGGTGATTTCCCCCCTCATCACAAGGTATCTTATTCTCCAAGGGTAGCAAGGGCTCTCCTATGAGAATTTCATTGGGAAACCTGACCCCATCTACCCCACACTCCTTATCTTGCTTTGTCAGACGTCTTTGTTCTCCAAATTCAAAGAACATTGACAAGAAACACAATGTGAGTACCTCAAGGATGCAAATCCTACTATTTAGGTGATGGAAATCACCATTCTTCTAGGAAGTGTTAGAAAGACGGAAATAGATATTGCTGGGTGACCTTTGGCCCTTTCCCATTCTCTGCACTGACTGGCTCATGGGCTCGCTCCCACACTGCCTGTTTGCCTGCTCCCATCTCCCTCGCCTGTTGCCTGGTGACTCTGGCCCCCGGGATCCCCTGGGAGACAGTGGCAGAGGACAGTCATTAAGGTCACCTGTGTGAGTGGCAGTGGTCTCAAAGCAGCTGCCCCAGGATCCAGGAGTAGGTTAGGTGGCCCAGAGGTGGTTGGCTGGGGGACCTGCAATGATGACAACTGATGCTGGAGGTCAGGACACCCCTGCCACTGGGTGAGACTGCCATGGACCTCTGGAGCAGACTGTGGTGGTTCTGGGGAACCAGGGTGAACTCCCATTGCTTGAAGCTGCAGCAATGACCGGAAGGCCCCAGAGGGCAGGGCCAGGGTAGCAGATACCCAGAAGGCTGCATGTGTCACCTAGAAATGAACTCTTTTGACAAAGCCCAAGTCACCAAGAACAAAGGCAACAGATATTTTAAAGCATGAAAATGGGAGCAGGCATTCCGTGCTGTACTGAGGCTATCACAGAGGAATGTTGACCTTCCCCCATTTCCTCAGAAGAGTGCTGCTGCTGCCTTTAAACAGCTGTAAAAATGGAAAGAGGTGGTTCAAGCTTATACAAAAGCCATTGAACTTAATCCCAAATATGTGAAAGTGCTCTTTAGATGTGCGAAAGGCAGACAGAAAGGAGGAACGTTTAGAAGATGTGACTGCTGCCTCTCTATAAGAAGGGGTCCAAAAATCAACAAAGCAGGCTGCTAGCTGATCAAGTCCTTAATCTTCTCCACAAAGAGAAAGTCCGAGAGAAAGATAGATAAGACTCGTGATCCCCGGATACCATTGCCATGGTTCATCAACACTTACTTCAGGTCTGTCATAGGGGGTGGTGTTTCTTAGCCTATGCTTAAAAGAGAGAAGTCCGAGGAAGATAGAGACCATGAAGGGGAAGCTTTGGGGGTGAAAACAAACTCTGGATATTTAAAGGCCAAAGAGTGTCTGAAAGAAGAAAAGAATGATGAAATCCTAAGTGAATATTTGAAAGAAATAGACTCTCAAGGCAAGTACATGACAAAAACCTTGTTACTAGAGCCTCCTTCCCCCTGCTCCTTGGTAATGCCAACAGAGCCAAGCCAGATTTCAGTAAGATCATCAGTTTGAAGGAAGCTAAAGTAGAGCTTCATGCAGTCGCTCTCGTCTGAAGAAGCAACACGCTCAGGCGAGAGCAGGAGCCTTTGCTGTCTGCTCCGGATTTTAACAAGACTGCTGACATCGAGCCTCCGAGTACAGATGCTTCTTACCACGGAGGGCAGCTACAAATACTCCTTGAACTTTCTGTACATTCATGGCCTCCAGAGAAAGATATTAATGTTGGGTCCAGCTAGAGAAGGGATTGCTGATTTTAGTAAACGAATGACCGTAAGACCCGAGCATGCTCTGGCACAAGCTCAGAAGTGCTCTGCATTGTGTCACCAGGCCTATACAGCCATTCATACAAATCCAAGCCATCATGCCAGGTTTGAAAGAAGTCATAGACTGAAGGCTATCCACTCTATGTCCAGGCAGAAACAGCCCAACAACAGTTGGGTAAAGGTGAAGAAATATATGATAAATGTACTGATTGGGAAGACTTCCCTGGGAAAGGAACATTTCCACAAAGATGGGAAGATGAGGGAATCATTCGGATGGTAAAGCAGGGACTGTGAGTAGCATCTTGGATGTCCTGTTCAAGGAAGAGCAAGGAGGCTGGTGGTAACTTGAGTGGGTTAGGACGAGAGTGGAGGCAGATGGTGGTGGTGGTGGAAAAGGCCTGAGGGGAAGATGACATCGTCACTGTAGGCTCTTTGACTTTCACTGCAACTCAGATGGCAGCCAGTGGAGGCTGTGGGCAAGAAATAGCATGACCTAACATTGCTTTTTAAAAAATAAGTGGTTTTGCTAAGTTCAAGGGTGAGATCAGGAAGACCAGTTGTGAGATGCATATGATTAATATTGGTGAGAGGTGATGGGAGTGTGGATGGGATGATAGCAGCCTATTGGAGTTGCTTGAGAGCCAATCCAGGAGTCATTCATCTTGGTATCCTCAATCCAACCTTGTAGGCACTGCATATGAGCATGAAGGAATGGATGAATCTGAATCGTTGCTCATTGTGTGTCATACATGATGGAAAGGAGAGTCTCCTTTCCCTATCCAACTGACTTAGCACCCTTGGGAAAAATCAGTTGACCATAGATGTATGGATTTATTTCTGGACTTTCGATTCTATTCCATTGGTTTGTGTTCTACTGTTGTACTAGATGGTTTTGATTATTGTCACTGTATAGTATGTTTTGAAAATGGGATATGTGAGTCCTCTTATTTTGTTTGACTATTGGTTGTAAATTCGGTACAGGTTGACAGAGCAGATCAAAATCCTCCTACTTTGTTCTTCCTCTTCAACATTGTTTTAATCTTTGCATCCTCTCCCCCTTCCATATAAAAGTTGGGGTGGGTTTTCCTATATGGAAGTTTTATACTCTCCTGTTAACTTGTGATGGAGTGGAGTCTAGCCTGTCAATTGTCTTGCGGCTTGATGACCTCATAGGGAGGCGCTGCAAAGATAAATAGCTCACTGGGAGCCAGATACAGATAGACTCTCTGCTTCTTCTAACTGCTAACAAGACACATGGAGCTATGCTAGAATCCTGGAACTGGTGGAGCCACATGGAGACCCCTGCCAGCTTTGAGATGCTTCCACTGCCACTGGGTCCACAAGACTTTTCATCCACTGGCCTGTGATCTTCCTGCATTCAGTGGCATTGCATGTGTTGTGTGAACCATAAGAAGAATTTATAGACTGGTATAGGACATATGGGTTAACATCAGATTTATGGATTTGTTCTGGACTGGGCTGGGCTGATTGTTCAACATACAATTGCTCCTTTAGATAAAGCTCTTTCTTATGCACACATGAGTGCATAAGAATTTGTTTCTCCAGTCAACTCATACTAACATATCCTGTTTCTAAAAGAAAGCTGTAGGAGTTTGATTGGAATAACATTGAATCTATAGATCACTTTGGCTAGTATTCCAATTCATAAACACGGACCATCTCGCACTTATTTAAGTATTCTTTAATATCTTTCAGCAGTGTTTTATAGTTTTCATTATATAATCCCTTTACATCCCTGCTTATATTTATTCCTCAGTATTTTATTGTCTTAGCTTGCTATCATAAATGGAATTGTTTCCTTCATTTCCTCTTTAGATTTCTCATGGCCAGTGAATTGAAACCCAACTAAATATTATTTATTGCTTTCATACCCTAAAACTTTGTTAAATTCCTTTATCCGTGTTAGAAGTTTTCTTGTAGTCTATATGGTATTTTCTAGATACAGGAGCAAGAATAAAAAGGAAGCTATATGCTCCCCCCAAAATTTATGGCCTCCAAAGCTCTGTATGTCATCACTATGCATCAGAATTTACTTGACAGCGGTGGTATATGTAGAATCATATCATGGGCGTTCCCCACCCCCGTTCAAACGAAACAGTCAGTTTGATTAAAGTCAAGAAAAAGAAATACAGGGTACCCACGCTGTCACTCTGGGTGGGATGGAAACTTACAGCTCTACTCAAAAGGAACACAAAATAGGTGGATTTTCTTTTCCCACATCCTTGCCTTGTCTCCTGGACATTATCTCTAGACATTGTCTCTAGACATTATCAGCATGCTCGATTCCTCCTTCTCTCACTGCCAGCCTGAGTATCAGGTGTCACACCCGGGATAGCCCAACGGTAACTTCCAGTCATCTCTCTTCTTGTTACCTGTTCTCATCTTTACTTTAACGGTGTCCATCACTGCTAGCAAGGCAATTCAGACTATTGACACCCTTGTGTCTAACAGAATGAAAGGTTGTCCAGCCCCGTGCCATCTTCATGTTTGTGTCCATCATTGAAGGGCTCATCTTCCAGCACCATGTAGGCAATGGTCTGTTGTGATCCGTAAGGCGCTTAAATCACAATGGGATTTAGCTAATTTTCTAACGTAGTTTACCAAACCTGGCTTCCTCATCTCAGACTGCCTGGTCTACCAAAAGCTGTCCACTGTGGATGACCCACTGGTATTTGACTCCAGTAGCATAGCTTTAGCACCCTAGTAACATGCAAGCCACTACAGTATGGCAAATGAATTGACAGAGCGGTGGTGTCATTTTATATAAAGCTTTGGCACCTTGTGAAAGCCTTAGACATTTGCAAGGTCCAAAGGTATGGCAGCAAAGTCCCTCATTCCCGTTCTACTTATTCCAACCTCCACTTTAACATCCATCCTCCAGTTTTCAAAATGCCACCCGCGTAGGTTATCTGCTCACCCACCCTCATCCGCATCCTCGGGGAGTTTAAAAAATCGAACGACTTCAGAAACTAAATCATGCTCCCAGGACTTGGTTTCTTGGTAATTCTGTCATCTGAAAGCATTGTTTATGTAGCTGAGGTCAAAAGCTTCAAGTGCTGCTTTAATGAGCTGCAATTCTGTTCATGTGACATTCTCCTGCAAACCCAATTGCCCTTTACACCATATGAGTAAGTGTCTCAGTGTGTGTCTGGATGCGTGTGTTCGATAGGCTGACATTTCTGAATTGAAGCCAGAAAGTGTAACCTTTGTATGTTTGCTATTAAAACTCCAAATTCAAGTCTTAAGAAAGGGATTTCACTTTCACCTGATATGATTTATTTAAGCATGGAAGCTAGTTCCCCCCAAATACCAGGTAATCAAAAGAATTCTTTTAATTTTTAAATACGATTTGAAATGTTTCTCATAAAACATATATGATTTCAAGATACTAGGAAATATCTAAAGATGCATAAGAACACAGTCAGGCATTCTGTAGATCGCATCGCCTTATTCTTGTGGATAGGGTTTGTTTTCTTGGAAATCCTATAATTAGGACTTAAAACTCAGGCCAAGGAGATTCCATGTTACTTCTCTATGAAAAAACAACACCAAAAATCCCCCATACAAATCAATATTTACTGGTTCTTGCTCTAGGCCAGCCACTGTTTTCAGTGCCCAGCATACATTGCTTTATTTAATTCTCACAACAGTTCTATGAGGTAGGTGTTACCCCATCATCTGACTGCGGAAGGAATGGAATTCAGAAAGGTTAGGTCATTTTCTAAAGGCAAAGTGGCATGGTGAAGACTTGGGCTGGACTCTTGCCTGCTTCCTATCCTTAGAAAGAATGTTGGAAAGTCTTGGGATCTCTTTGAAGATTTGTGATTGCACTCATAAGAGAGTTATGGTAACACTGTCTAACAGTGTCTGTTACATAATAAATTAAGTAGCCTTAAAATTCAAGGGATTTAAAATTTATTTTAAAAGATTGCGGCAAACAAGTAACAGATTCGCACCTTTTCTCCTTCACTGGAGAATTTGAAAAAGTTGCAAATCTCACTTGTTCCTTCAGGCTTCAATTTTGAGGTTGACAAAAGACAGCCGACATGGAAGCAGGACATGGCAGAATCTCAAATGAGATGCTCAAGACAGGCTGATGAAAGAGCAACACTTCTCTCTTCGGTTCTGTTTGTGCTTTTGGGCAGCCAGGGTGTGGCAGTTGCTGAGATCTTAATCAAAATATTAGGTTACTTTCATACACGGCCTAACAAATAGCTAGAAGGCCTTCAGGCAGGACACATACAGATTCTTATCTGTTTCCCTCACTTTCTATGTGTCATAGCTCATAGACAGACCGTTTAAACTGCACATCAAACCAGATTCCTTTCAAATAATAAGAATTGACACCCTCTTAATGAGCTGAGTAAAATTCCTAAATCGTTTTCCAGGTGCACAACCCACCGTGTCAAAGCCATCTCCAGACAGAGAAACCAACGGTGTGGAATTAAATGGGAGACTAAACCCAGTTACTGTCATGTTGATCCTAATTCATGGTGACCCTATGTGTGTCATAGGGCTTTTAAGTGGCAGGTGCTTCAAGAGTGGATCACCAGACCTTTCCCCCAAGGTGCTTCAGAGCAGGATGGAATGTCAGAGTAACCAGCCTCTGACAGTATCTCTGGTCCGTTGACACAATAGTACAGCAAAAATATATAAAAATTACAGTAAAGTCACAGAGAATAAGAGAGATAGGAGAGCAGATAAAATAAAGGAGTCAGGCACATTTCATGGTAGCATGCTCACTCAGCCCCTCTTGGTGGTCCCCATGGAGGTGGGAGACTAGAGGAGGAGAGATGAGAATATATTTTTGACCAAGGCTTATATATTCTTAGGGGGCATTCAAGCCCCCCTGATTACTATATTACCATAGGCAATATAGCCATGGGAGGGGGTTGATCTAGGGATGTACATGCAACAGGAAGAGGAAGGATAGGGGGTACACATGTGAGAAGATGGGCAAATCCTAGATTTCGGATGGCAGCCTAACCTTGGTAGTGCTTGAGTTGATTTGACTTAGTCTCTGGACTTTCCATGGAAACAGTCACTATCCTTATCAGTAGGGTATGAGCCCCACCTAAGGTAGAACTGACAATAGTCTGATTGTTCCAGATGGCTGATGCCTTCAGGGAGATGACTTCTAAGCGGCTTGCTTCTAAAGGAGCTACAATTATATACCAAGTGTTGCAAGCAGTGTCCTAGTTCTGACATGTGTTTGGGGGAGAGAAACCGGGGAAACGCTTTTTTGTATCCCACATTCGAACGTCCAACCTTCAGAGCAGCAGCCAAGCACATTCATGTTGACACCACCCACTGATTTAAATGGTCGAGTAATACTGTGGGAGCGAGCACACGGCTGTCAAGACAGGCCTGTCAATAATCACTGAACTCTGACGATAGAAGCAAATTGTTGAAAGATGCCTTAGATGGCAAATCCAATCCTTCTGTTACACAGATTAACAAACAGAGCCACAGATCTGATAGTGGTTTGACATACACAGGAAGCCAGGACAAGAATTGGGTGTTTCATTTCATGGGTCCAGGGCTTTGTCTACTGTCACAATAATGAAATGTTTTATTAAATTATCCGGTTTTCCTAGAGAGGAGCGTCCTCTGCCTAGTCTATTGATTTTTACCTCGTCCGTCAACTATTCTTGAAGGTCAATGTTATCGTTATATCCCCTGTACCTGTAAGAAAACAGACTCAGAAGTTAAGGAACTTTCTTGTGGTCACACAGCTGCAAAGTCTTAGTGCCAATTTAAAGTCCTAGTTCTCTGTCTTGAAAGCAGGGATACTATTCTTTGGAACCTTCTGAGGTATCTTCTTCAGCTCTCAAGCTTAACTGCATGGTTTACTCTGCACTTGTTCTGATGCCTGGTTCAAATCCTTTCCAGGGTCATGGGCTCTGGTGAATGGTTGTTCATGAAACCTGGCTTCCTGAAGTTTGCTGTCAATTCTGTCGACTACAGCAACATACACACATCCCTTGTACTTGATTCTGAGTCATATCAATCACATGTGTCCTAGAGTGAAATATGCTCCCCTAGGCTGTTCATTGGCTGATTTGGGGGCAGGGTGGGGTGGGAGTGGGGATGGATTACACAGACCTACCTTTCAAAGCACCTCTGGGTAGATTCAAGACTTGGACTTTGTTGTCAGCACATTAACTACACCTCCCAGAGACATTACCCAGAAGCTGAGACCAAAAGGTGGGAGAATGTGAGAAAGGGGACAAATAGACCCAGGATTCAGAGAGCAACTTGGTTATTTAACAGCTAAGGAAAGGTGGGCACATGACTTCACTTGGTACCTCCAGAAATGGGTGCTCTCCACCTTCTGTAGGATCCTTCACTTTCTTCAGGCATCCTTCCCTGAGTCCCTGGGACAAGTCTCCCAAGACTTCTCATTTCTGAAGTTCCCCACTCTGCAGTTCTCATGCTCTTATTCTCAGTCAGTTGCCCTATCTCCTAATTCCAGATTCTGGGGTCGCCCTGTTATACAGGCAGTCCTGTAACTTCCTGCTCCCTCCAGGCCTCTGCATAGTTACCTGGACCTCCCAGAATGCTCTCTGTCTCAGCCCTCAACCCTTCAGTTGGCCCCTTCTTCTCATCCTTTTTGTAGGTTGTGTCTTCACCCCTTCTCTGAATTCGTTAAAGCTCCTATAGTTGTAACCAGGAACCTCACCTGATTCAAAGTGAGTTTTAATACAAGAAATAATAATTTTATTATTTGAGGTCTTAAACAATATCAAGTGTCATCCATTTCTCCATAATCCTGGCATCTCTATCCTGTGTTGACTCATCATTTTTAGATATGTTGGAACCCAAATTTATATCCTATCATTTCAGCAACTCTTGCCAAAAGAGACTATCCTTTCTCCCAAATTCCCAGCCACCTGAGACTTGATAGTATGGGATGATATTGGGCCATAAATCCATCTCTCAAGCAATCTCTATGTCACGGAAATGGGATGTGTTGACTGGCAAAGTGTGGATCAATGGTCTCTCCTATAGTCTTTAAATCCCAGTCTACGGCCACAACACCCTGAATGTGCCCAATCTCATCTGATCTCAGAAGTTAAGCAGGATCGGACCTGTTAGTACTTGGATGGGAGTCTTTAAATCCCCTTTCGTTGTAACCAGACAAGAGACAAGGAGGGAGAGGTAGCCCACCAAGAGGACTCAGAAAAAAGAATGCCCACTGTGGACAGAACAGCAAATGTCTGCGCTGGCTCCTGAATGTCAATACTGACGTTTTCTCCTCTTAAAAATCCCTTCTTTCATATGGGCTCCTCTCTCTGGCTGCTGCCCTAACTGACCTCACCCTGAAACAAAGTCTTGAGCATCTGCCGTACTTCCTGCCTCGGCTTTATGACAATTCATTCTGACTTCAATGTGGTCAGGCTTTGGCTCCTGCATGCCCCTAAAGGTCTCTCATTGGCATTAGTGGCCAAGAGCGCCTCCCCTCATAGACTTGTCTTACCCTTCTTGGCTTCATCACATTATTTAGTAATTTAATCTTCCTTCCTTAAGAATTATTTTTCTGGAGAAAAAAAAGGGGTAAGCTCTTCAGGCAGCACAAAAAGCTACACTGAAATTCAGTGCTCCTCCCCCGTTAGCCAGCTTCCTTCACTCCCCTTCTCTGAACTCCTCACTGTGGCCAGGTTCTTGTGTTGTGTGTTCCTCTTGAAGGTCAGCCTCTCTCTCTCTCTCTCTCTCTTTCTCTCTCTCTCTCTCTCTCTCTCTCTCTCTCAACAATTATATTGGCATAAAACCCACATCATGTAAGTCAGTACTTTAATCATATTTTTAAAAGCTGTGTCAGTGATACCACAATCAAGTTTAGAACATCTTCTTTCTTCCATTCCTTGTTATTAGCTCCCCATGCCCCCCCCCCAAATCTCCCTTGTCACATCCTTAGAAACTATTAATCTAGTTCCTGACTCTAGATTAATCTAGATTAATCTAGATCCTGGGTCTCATATACAGAAAAGTATACAAAATAAAAACTAACGTTACCCCCCAAAACAGTGACAAAACAGAGAAAAGTCGCAATTGAGAAGAAAACAGAAGATATTAAAAACTGGAACAAATTAAAAATGGGTCAAAAGGGAGATGGAATGAGAAGGTATTTTGTTTTCACTTAAGTTCATTTGCAAGTGTCCACTTTACAATGCAGACCTCTTATGTAGATCTCGCTGCTTGATGGTTCCTAGGACCTAACACTTGCTGACTTTTCCTCCTACCCTCATGGCCAGACCTGGCAGAAAAACTGACACCGTGGAGACTGCTGATAACCTTAGAATGTGGAGGTTCGAGACATGCCAGTTGGTAAAAGGAGGAATGAACAAATATCTTATATCTTTTTTATTTGCTGCCGCATTTTCTTAAAAACAACCACACAATGCCCCCCCCCCCCCCGATGGAACTGCAAGAACAATAACTCAAAGGTGGGGCGTGAGTCTGCTAGGAACGTTGTTCTCCAGGAGTGAAGCTTGATGGGAGAGCAAAGTTGCCTCTTTTGCCCCTAGCACACCTCTTTCTCTGACCCCCTCTAGTTGGCAGCTCTGGGGCCTGCTTTAGCCTTGTTGCTTCTTTGGGGATCTCTGGAGCCTTTCAGTAGGAGAAAGCTTGGTTTGGTTGTAAGTGGCAGACTGTTCCTCAACCTGCAACTGGAATACGCAGGGGAGGTCGGGGTGTGTCCCTGGGTGGTACCAGCAGTTAATAGGCTTAACTGCTAGCCAAAGACTTTAGGTTCAAGTCCATCTAGAGCAGTGGTTTTCAACTTGCAGGTCATACGTAACCCCTTTCAGGGTCAAATGATCCTTTCACAGGGTCGCCCAATTCATAACAGTAGCAAAAGTCCAGTGATGAAGTAGCAACGAAAAAAGCTTTATGGTTAGGGGAGGTCACCACCACATGAGGGACTGTATGAAAGGGTCTCGGCATTAGGAAGGTTGTGAACCACTGCTCTCAAGTCACCTTGGAAGAAAGACCTGGCAATCTGCTCCTGGAACTTGAGCCATCGAAAGGCCTCTGGGCACAGTTCTACTCTGACAAAAGGGGGCTCACCCTTGAAGCTGGAATTGACTCAGTGCTGACTGGTAATGGTGGTGGTGGTGGCAGGCTGTGGTGTGGCCAGCCTGAAATGACTCTTTGTGGCCCAAGGCACAATCATCTTTCACAGGACCGTTCTGGTGTGGCCTTGGCTTCTCAGAACTGTATCATTCACATTTCCTAGTCACCTGCCATGTCTTGAATGCTCATGAGAAGCATTTGAGTGTAGTTACTGAGCTCTCACCACACAGGACAAGGTAGGTCCTTTTGACACATCGGAAATCTAGAACTTAGGAAATTTAGGTTTGCTAGAATTTAGGAATGCTGGTGCCAGCATCCACTCTCAGATCAACTTGACATTGGGGTCCATGTCACACACACTAATACATAGTACAAGGTAATGAAATCTAGAAGAAAGTCCATGTGCTTTAGAATGAAATACATAGGAATCTGAGCGTTGGTTCTTCTGTTTTACCCCGTGTGTTGTTGTTCATTGTTAGGTGCATTTGGGTTGATTCACTTATTTCTGCAGGACCATCAACAAGTTCTTTGCTAGGTTTTCCTGCCAATATAGGACTTCTGAACATGAAAGCTAAAAACATCTATACAAATCAAGGGATAATTACTGTTTGAGAACTAGTTTCTTTGAAGCCAGTCATTTGGGTTTAGGATGAATGGTGAAGGAGAGAGAGGAAAAATATCATACTTGGTTGTTATGGGAAAATGTTTGCGGGGCATTTATCTATCTTTTTTTTTACAAAGCAGAACTAAAGAATAAAATAATGATTCTACATTTGTTTACGATGTGCAAGGGACCAGGTGATCTATTCTCCCAGCCTGCCAGAGAGACCCCACATCAAAATATTAGCATCATGATACCAGGATGGTTGAATTACAAATGAGATTGGTTTTTATTTCATGTTTTATTTTTAATTTTTAAAAACTCGAGTTTCCTGCAGAAGGAATCCTGGCAGTGTAGTGGTTATGTGCTGGGCTGCCATCCACATGATCAGCAGTTTGAAACCACCAGCAGCCCCGAGGGGTGCGGGTGGGGGTGGGGGTGAGGGTGAGGGGGTGGGGAGTCCGCGCTGAGGCAGCATAGATGGCAGTGAGGTTGGTTTTGTGTTTTCTGTGGTAACTATGGAAGACTGCCGCTGTTGTCAGCTCTGAGATAAGATTCAGTTTTCTCATTGACTCACAGCTGTGGTCAGACATGTACGCTCTCACCCTCCACTTCACCCTTGCGCAGCAAGGAATTCATAGAGCTGTTGGGAGAGTGAACAGTAACAACAGTTGCAAACTGTGGTATGGTGTCTTTGAACTGGTAGCCCCCAACACATTGACAAATAGACAAGTGCTGAACCAGAGACGTCCGTTGGCTTCTTCAGAAATCCACTGCCACCAAGTCAATTGGACGCATCAAGACCCTCCTCCGACCTCTGTAGAAACCATTAGCAGTAGGGTGTAAACCCTCCTACGGGACCAGACTGATGGCTGAAAGCTCTCAGGGAGAAGGCATCTTTTGCCTATAACAGCAGGGAGTGGTCCCAACCAGACAGTAAGCTGACAGGCTGAAAGCATCTGATCTCTGACCGTGTGTTGGCAGGTATGTAACTTGTAATGTTTGGTAAATCTTTGAAGGAGACAGAGTTGGGGAAAAGTTTTATTATAATCCCACAGGAAGTAAATAAGGCTTGAATCCTCACTGGTGGAGATCAAAGACTATACAGCCTTCAGTATGGATCCCACCTCAACATGAGGAAGACAAAACTTCTCACACCGAACCAATCAACAACGGAATACATGGGATTTTGTTTTTCTTGGATCTAAAAACAATGGGAGCAACCATCAAGAAATCAAACGACAGGTTCCCCTGGGAAAAGCTGCACTAAGAAGGACTTCTTTGAAGTGTTCAAAAGCCAAGATGGCTTGAGGAGTCAGGTGGGCCTGACCAAAGCCAGGTTGATTTCAATCACCTCCTGTACATGTAAAAGCTGGATGATGAGAAGGAAGACTGAAGAAGAGTTCCTGCTTTTGAATTATGATGTTGAGGACCAACATGGGCTGTGTGCCATGATCTCCCAGAAGAACACAGGGATCTGTGTTGAAAGAAGTAGAGATAGAAATCTCTTTAGAAACCAGGATGGCAAGATATCATCTCATGTACTTTGTACACGAGGCTGGCACAGGCCTGCATGGCCTTTTGTTCCGTTGTTCATAGGCCTGACAGCAACCCTCGCCATCACACTTTGTACCTGTTCTTGAGGGGCCCATTCCCTGGAGAAGGACATCATGCTCGGTAGAGGATCAGAGAAAAAGGCGGCCCTGGATGAGATGGAGTGACACAGTGACTGTAGTATATTAATAATTGTGAACCTGGCACAAGATCGGGCAGGGTGTCCTTCTGTTGGACATGGGGTTGCTCTGAGTTGGCACTAGCCTGGTGGCATCTACAATAACAAAGAAATCAGTAGGATGCTCTGGGGGAGAATAACAGGAGTGGAGAGTGAAGTGACTTTTTTATTTGTGATCCAAAATAGGTTTTCCGAGAATTTTAGCTAAGATTTGGGAGAATATAAAGCATTACATTTTTTTCTTAAGTAAAATTTTTGAAAGAAACTTTCTATGAAGCACAAAGTCCCCTTTTCTTCAAACTGTCTCCTAAATATCCCTGATTGTAAGGGACTTTCATTATCAGCAGAAAAGGAAGCCTTTAATCTTCTTTTTCCTCCACTAAAGGCCAAAACCCACTGAATATTATCTGACTCTGCTCAGGAGAAAAGCCTGGCACCACAAACTTCTTTAAAAGATGATTAAATGTGAATGCAATCTGTGCTTGGATGTCTGATTCTCACTGATTTTCATCTTGCTGTGGGTACTACAATGCCTAAAAATGACCCAGAAATTAACTACATTTACATATTAAAAATGTTTTGTCACTTTACTCAGACTGTGTAACTAGGATGACTTCTTCTGTGGCCTGCTATTATACAATAGATGCCTTGGTATCTTGATGAAGTTTGGGTCAGAAACTCCCTATACCATTGATACCATTAATTTCTTTTACATTGGGTCAACATATGGTAACAAACTGATATATTGCCCAGTCCTGCTCAATCTTCACAATGATTAATAGCAGTGATTCTCAACCTGTGGGTCACAATCCCTTTGGGGGTCGAATGACCCTTTCACAGGGGTCACCTGATTCATAATAGTAGCAAAATCAACAATGAAAATAATTTTATGGTTGGGGGGGTCACCACAGCATGAGAAACTGAATTAAAGGGTCATGGCATTAGGAGGTTCTCAACAGGTTCATTATTGCAGCCAAGGTATATTTTGAACACTTTCCATCATATAGAGTTTATCTTTCATCATTAAATAAGACAAGATTCTATTGTGATCCATATGGTTTTCATTGACTAGTTTTTGACAGTTTTTATTTGGGGGGGGGGCAGGGAGTTACCTCCTCAATGTAGATTTGACATTAGTGACATAGATGCAGCTGTAGAATGGACTCAAAATGAGGAGCAGCATCTGTGATGGATAATTAGGATGTGAAATGTACAAAGCATGAAACTAAAACAATAGACAGTCACAAAAATGAAATGAAAGCATTAAAGATGAATTTTGGGTATCAGTGAACTGAAAGGGACTGGTATTGGCTATTCTAAATAGCCTACTGTGCAGAGAATAACATTACAAAGAAGAACGGAATCCCACTCATTGTTAAAAAGAACCTGTCAAGATCTCTATCAAGGTACAATGCTGTCAGTGATTGGATAATATCCAGTTGATGCCAATATTATTCAAATTTACCTCCAGCCACTAATACTGAAGATGAAAAACTTGAAGATTTTTACAAATATCTGCAGTCTGAAACGGATTCAACATGCACGCAAGGTGCATCGGTCATCATTGGGGATTGAGGTGTAAGAGTGGGAAACAAAGTGGAAAGGTCAACAGGAAACTGTGGCATCACAGATCAAATCCTGCCAGCGACCACCTGATATAATTTTGTAAAATCGATGGCTTATTCATTGCAAAGACCTTCAACAACACACATGGTAACTGTACAGAGGAGCTCCACTAGATGGAACACATAGGAATCAAATCGATTATATCTGGGGGCGGGGGGGGTAAATGGAAAAGTTCAACGTCAGTCAAATAGGGCCATCAAGTGCTCATATCAAGGACAAGTTGAAGCTGAAGGAAAAGGAAGTAAGCCCGCAAAAGCCAACATGTGGCTTTGAGTTCATTGCATGTGAATGTAGAGATCACAACAAGAAGTGACTTGACAGGCTGAACACCCGTAACTGGAGACCAGGTAAGTTATGGGGGGATATCAAAGACATCATACATGAAATACCCAAAAGGTCATTTTAAAAGACAGGAAAAGAAAAGAGATGTGAAACTTGCACTTGAATTTATACACTAGCTCAAGCAAAAGGAAGACATAATGGCGTAAAAGAGCTGAACAGATTTCACAGGGCAGCTTCAGAAGACAATTTTGCCTACAATGAAATGGACAAAGACCTGGAGTTTGAGAGCCAGAAAGGGAAGAAGACAACAGCATCTCTCAAGCTGGAAGCACTGAAGAAAGACTTCAAGTCTCAAGTTGAAAACCTGAAGGATTCTCTGGGAAGAATATTGACTGACACAGGACGCACCAAAAGAAGATGGAAGGAATAAACAGTCATTGCACCAGAAAGAATTGATCGACATCCAACTGTTTCAGGAGGTAACTTATGAACAAGAACCAGAAGCAAGTGTGTTGAAAGAAGAAACCCAAGCTGTACTGTGGGCATATTGGTGAGGAGCAAAGTTTCAGGCCATGTGAGGATCAAACACTAAGAACCGATGAAAATTTTCAACAAGTGATGCAGGGTTGGGGGTGATCACTTGTTTGTGCCAAGAAACTTGGAAAAGAGATACCTGTACAACTGACTGCTAGATTAATATTTGTGCCTACTCCAAAGTAAAGTGATCCACGTTCCCTGTTCTAATTTCCTTGGAATGTTGGAATTATTTTAAAAAACAGTAATATCACATTGTAAGCCAACTTTTGCTGAAGATAATGCAAAAAAGGTCACAGCAGTATATTCACAATGAACTGCCAGAAATCCAAGGTGGATTTCAGAAAAGAGTATGGAATGAAAAACATCATTGCTTATGTCAGAGCAATCTTGATTAAGGAGAGTATACCAGATCAGGAGAGTATACAAGGGGAAAAAAAGAAGTAAAAACACTCAACTGTGTGGATCGTAACATTGTGAAGAACAGGAATTCCAGAACACTTAATTGTGCTCATGTGGAAGAGACAGTCATTCAAACAAAACTCAAAGGATATTTCCTGGTTTAAAATTAGGAAAGGTCCATGTACGAGATGAAAATGATAGCAATGTACAATCTAGCAGGGGATTAAAAGAGTGGGGCAGAGGGAGGAGAAAAAGAGTTGATACCAAGGACTCAATAGAAAGTGAATATCTAGAAGGCAACATATGTACAAACATGCTTGATTCAATAGATGTGTGGATTGTGATAAGAGTTGTACAAGTCCCCAATAAAATGATTTTCTAAAAAAATTGGGGGGCATCACTGCCCTCTGGTGGTCGTGGGAGCTACCCAGCCTTGCTCCCAGAGAGCTGCTGCTGGATTTGAACTGCCAAGCCCACGGGCCGCAGTCCCGCACTCAACCACTACGCCACCAGGGCTCAGCCAAAAAAAAATTTTTAAAGGTTAAAACAAGATCAGGAAAGGTTTGCATCAGAGTTGTATCCTTGCACCATAATCTGTCATTGTGGATGCTGAGTGAATAATCCAAGAACCTGAGCTCTACCACGAAATGCAGAGCATCTGGATCGGAGGAAGACTCATTACCAACCGGTGATACGCAGATAACACAACCCTGCCTGCTGAACGAGAGGAGCACTTACAGGGCTCACTTATGATGAAGAGCCAAGAATGCAGCCTTTAAAATATATTCCACTTTAACGTAAATAAATATCTTCACATCTGGATCAACAAAATGACATGAGACAAGGTGAAACAATAATGTTGTCAAGACTTCATTTTACTTGGCTTCACACTTGAGATCTATTTAAGTAGCATTCATGAAATCCAATGATGTATTTCTGGGGACAAATCTATTGCAAAAAAAAAGAAAGCACTTCAAAGGGTTCAAGAATAAAGATATCCCTTGGACGACTAAGATGTGCTTGACCCCAGCCATGGTTTTGTCTCATATGTTTGTGAAAACTGGACAGTGAATAAACAAGTCCAAAGAATTGATGTACTTGACTTATGGTGCTGGAGAAAGATATTGAATATGCCATGGATTTCCAGAAGAACAAACAAATCTGTATTAGAAGTAGTATAGTCAGAATGCTCCTTAGAAGCAAGGATGGTGAGACTTTTTCTCATGTTTTAGACATGTTATTTAAAGGGCCCTGAAGGGTCAAAGATTGTTCAATATGGTTCTTCTAACCAAAGGTTCTAACTCAAAAACAACATTTCCCTACATGGATCTCATAAAGATGTAAGAGAAGATGCAGACAAGATTCACCTGTAATTGTGAACTAGTTTTCCTGGAATCTCATCCTGTTGTGTATAAAAGGAACCTTATGAAAAATCGTATCAATGTGAATGATGGGGAGTGCAGAGTGGAGACCCCAAACCCAGCTGTAAACAATGGGATATCCCTTTACAGAAGGGTCACAAGAAAGAGACTAGCCAGTCAGGACGCAGTGTAGCAATGATGAAACATACAACTTTCCTCTGGTTTTTTAATGCTTCCTCTCCCCCACTACCATGACCCCATGTCTGCTTACAAATCCGGCTAGACCAGAGCAGATACATGGATATAGATAAGAGCTGTAAACACAAACCCCTCAGGACCAATAATAATAGTAGTGATACCAGGAAGGGAAGGGGAAGAAAGACAATGGTCAGTGTAAGACATGAAAAAATAATAATAAATCATTATAAATTAAAAGGGCTTATGGGGGAGGGAGGGGAGGAGAGGGAGGGGAGAAATGAGCTGATACTAAGGGTTCAAGTAGAAAGAGGGTGTTTTGAAAATGATGATAACAACAAATGTACAAATGTGTTTGACACAGTGGATGTATATATGAATTGTTATAAAAGCTATACGAGCCCCCAGTAAAATAATTTTTAAAAGTTTTTAAAGAAATCCTATGAAAAACTGGAGAACCGGAAATGGGGCATGTCCTTTGGATCCAAGATCTTGCCCAATGAGTTTCTTGGATACATAAGACATCTGTAACATCAGAGGAACCAGGAGCCAGATTATAGAACAGAGGGATAGACTTCCCAACCCACGGTGCAATTACAGCTGAGTGCTTTTGTGTGAGACCCCAGCTTGTGGAGTAGGGTGCCTCTGGACACTTAATTGGAGATGATGCTTGGCTTGCTGACCCATGGAAATGGAATGGAGTGCCTTTGATCTTAGGTTTCCTGGAGCGGGGTGCCTTTGGACATTTAATTTAGGGAGCTGGCTTTGCTGTCCCATGGAGCTTGAGCTGAATGCCTTCATGTTGAGACTTCCAGTGGAGTGGTATGTCCCTTTGGACATTTATTCACATTTCTGAAAGAACTTTGCAAACTATCCTGATAAATAAATCTCTCCTGAGCTTTCCTCACTGGCATTAAAACCTATAAACTTCCTTAATAAATCCTGTAATCAAGGATGTTGTTTGAGTTCAGTGTGGCCATTGCAATGGGTCGTGGAACCTAGAGATCAAATGGAGAATACTTATTAATTTGACACAGAACTAATCCCCAAAGAAAGGTCATCATGCTTGGCAATGTAGTGGGTCAGCAAGAAAGAAGACATGTATTAAGGAATGACACAGTAGCTGCCACAATGGGCTCAAACATAAACATGCTTTTGAAAATGGTGCAAAACCAGCCAGTGTTACATTCCATGAGGCATGAGGCATAGTGTCGCTAGCAGTTGGAAATCACTGGAGGGCACATAATAATGGTAGTTTTTAGAAGTGGTTCAATAGACCATTTTCCAAGTCTATCTTAGTCTGGAAGTTCTGCTGAAATCTGCTCGCTATGGGTGATCCTGTTGACGTTTGAAATATGAGTGAAAGAATGCCCAGCATTATAATAGAGCTAGCCAACAGACTGGTGGTGACTGGGACCATTTAACCACATATTGCCACATTCAGTTAAACAGTGAATATATGGCCTAACCTCACCCTACCCTACCCCGCCCCACCCCACCCCTGCCCCTCACCCTTATAAGCCATATCTGTCCTTCAGGTCACTCTCAGCAGTCACATGTTCCAGAAAGTCTCCCAGACCTACCCTTGGTTCTTCTCTGTGCTCAAGCACTTCATATGCCCCACTGTATAACAGGGTTCTTGCCCATCTGGTTCCTAGCACACTGCTGGGAAGGGGCTGCATACTCTGCCAATCTAGGCTTTCTTATCATCCTCTCCTCCACCCCTCTCTTGAGGTTAATGGCGTAGCTCATAACCACCTTTCCACCGGGGTTCCTCCACCCTCCTCTGAACTTGATGTTCTGCGGTTGCTTGCTGGTTGCTGTGACACTGGTATTTCAAATACTGGTATGGTCACCTTCGTGGACAGGCTTCAGTGAAACTTCCAGATGAAAACAGATTAGAAAGAAAGACCTGGAAACCTACTTCCAAAATATAGGCAAAGAAAATCTTATTGATCATAAAGAAGCATTACCTGATATAATATTGGAAAAAAGCCTCCTGGGTTAGAAGATAAACACAGGACAGCAGTGTTTGGCTTTGTTGTACATAAGGTCACTATGAATCAGAACCAACAAGACAGCATCTGACAACAACAACAACAACGTTAGTATGGACTCAAAACACACACTGACCCCATGCGCTCAAGCACAGTGACGTTGGTGTAGGTTCAGGAAACAGTTGAGCCTCTTTTGCTTGGAATCACCATGGGTCCTGTCACCGAAACCAAACGCTCTCCCTTCAAGTCAATGCTGAGTCATAGTGGCCCCCTGTCAGTGTCCAAGACTAACTGGTTACAGGATTAGGAAGCCCAGTCTTTCTCCCTTGAAGCTGCTGGTGGTTCCCAAACTGCCAACCATTCCCAGCCCAGCCCAAGGGTTAACCACTACCCTGCCAGGGCTCTCTGACCACAGGTCATAGCCAACTCAAGAACAGTGGAAAACAATAATACCCTTCTGTTAGAACCAACATACACATGTGGAGAGTCATGTAGGAGATATTTACCATGTAGTTTTTCACTATGGTGAAGTATCGTGAATAGCATCAAGCAGGCCTTCAGGGTTGGGTTAAGTATCCCCATTCACTTTAGTTCTATCTTTCCTTCATTCTTGGATAACAATGGCATCCTCGTTTGAAATAGCGTTTACGGTTTTTAAGGAGGCCTGGTGGTGCAGTGGGTTAAATATTGGGCTGCTAACTACGTCAGTAGTTCAAACCCACCACAGGAGGAAGCTTAGGCAAGTCTGCTCCCCAAAGGGTCTCAGGAACCACAGGGGTAGTTGCACTCTGCCCTATGGGATCCCATGTGCCAGAATGAACTTAATGGCAACAGGGAGGTGGGTGATAGTTTTTCCTCTTCTTATTGCAGAAATGGTTGTTAATTAAGGTTTCATACATACAATCAAGCATGAAAGAGAAAATTAAAGCACTCTGGAACTCTTCAAGGTATAGTGGATTGATTACAAGTTGGGCTACTAACTACAAGGTCAGTAGTTTGACTCCACCAGTTCCTTGGCAGGAGAAAGACTATGTCCTCCTCTATAAAGATTTAAAGTCTTGGAGACCAAAGGGACCGTCCAACAGAGTCACCATGAATCAGAATCACCTTGGTGGTAATAACTGCTAATTTTTATGAGCAAACATACCTGTGTATGAAAGCATTACATATACATTTTTATCTATAATTAACAGAATGGAAGCCTATTGTACACATGTAATTATGTATTACTCTATCATTTAATATTCCCCTCTGTTTATTATTCTTCTATATTTTCTTTTAATTAAAAAAGGCTTTGCATGGTAGCACATCAAATAGAAATATGATTAGTTATTTAGCTGTTTTTCTTACTAGCTAACTGATAGGTGATGCTAAGCATTTCATTTCTCTTACAACTCTTTGGTGAACACCATGCATTTGCTGGTGCTTAAACTCAGGAGCCTAAAAGAAGACAAGGAAAGGTCTCCCAACAGCAATGAATTCTGGAGACAGAAAGGGGATGTAGGAGAAAGTGAAGTGAAGAGGAAGGGGGTGGGAGGCAAGAGTTCCTGAGTACCCGGGAGAGGAAGCAGCCCCCTCAAGGGCTTGGAAGGGAGGGAGTACATGAGCAATCCAGCAACTGGAAGTGCTTCAGTGCGGCTGGAGGAGGTTCTGGACATGGGGCATTTGGAGGAATGTGTGACCAAGGGGTGGACTTCCAGAGTCATTGCAACAGGGCTTCGAATGGGTTCATTTCTGTATGACCCCTTGCTAAGAATGTGCCTTTCCATGCCAGACATCCATATATCAGAACCCACGAGATTCCTCACCTGAGGGCCTATAAACAGCCCGCCCCCACCCAGGAGCTTGTTAAACTGAAGATTGTGATTCAGTATGTCTAGGATGGAAAGACACTCTCAGCAGGGGGTCTAACTGGACAGAACTGCTTCTGAAACCCCACCCCCCAGCACTGCAGTAAGAGCAGAGGGGTGCCTTTTTGAAAGCCAACCCTCCCACCCCCGGTCCCCTGGCAGTTGCAGCTAACTTGGCACCACCAGCCCGACTGCCCCCCCACCCCCCATATTTGACAGACTGTTAGAGCTGTGGTGAATTAATCCAACAGAAATCAGAGCCAGAAGCAAGCAACAAGCTAACATATAACAGCTCACAGATAAGCTTTTCAAACTGTCTGAGTTCTTACATCCGGGTGCAAGTCAGCAGCAAGGCAAACTCCTCCCATTGCTGTCCAACTCTGACAGAGGTGCCATTTGCTTTAAATAACTTCCCTGCTACCTGGCCCCCTTTCCTCACCCAAGAGCCATGTAGATGGATGTCAGGAGGGTTTGCTGGAGTAGCCGAGTGAGGCTGAGAGAAGCAGATGTGGTGTCTGTTGGGCTTGTCGTGTGATCCCAGCCACCAGTTCCCAGTTCTCCAAGGACACTCCAGCCCAGAGCTGGCC
This sequence comes from Nesogale talazaci, assembly GCA_004026705.1. Classification (NCBI taxonomy): domain Eukaryota; kingdom Metazoa; phylum Chordata; class Mammalia; order Afrosoricida; family Tenrecidae; genus Nesogale; species Nesogale talazaci. The sequence goes on along the minus strand of PVJH01000303.1, from coordinate 120,061 downwards.
CAGACTGTGCCTTCCTCTGGCTGACGTCTCCATTTAAGGCGCACGCTTGAAGCTAATGGGCAGTGACAGCTCTATTTGAAAAACACGGAAACACTTAACGGGGAGGCTGTGATCTGCCAGCCCTGTAAGTTGCTTATTAGCAGGGAAATCACGCTCCTGCTGTATGCCGCCCCCTTGGTTAACCCCTGTTCTTGCATCTCCTCTCCGCCACCTTGCTTAAAGATCTTCTTATTCTCAGAAGCAGTGGGGGAGTCAGGGGAGAGAGAGAGGCTGCGGAGCTGCCAGACGCTGCTTCTCCCATCATCTCCTCTGGGGAGACCCAGGCAGAGCGAGAGCTTTCTGGGTCGTGGATGGAAAATGGTTTCTTTTAAAGAAAAATGGCCCCCAAAGACTATCTCAGCTAATTTGTTCCCTGTGCTGGCTGGTCGGGTCCCAGCACCTAAGGCAAGAAGAGTCACCTTCAGGCAACCTTTTAACAAGCCATCTTGTGCCAGCAACCTTGGTCAGTGGTGTCTCTTAATTTGATGTCAGGTCGGCCCTTCTGCTCCACCCCATTATGGTCCTACCACCTTTATCTGCCCTGTGAGGGTGACAACAGCCAGCTTCACCTCCTTCTATTGTACCCCCTCCCCCCTGCGGCTGAAGGCTTTCCACTGGGGTTCAAACTCACCATAAAAGAAACCAAGGGCTTGATGCCCCCCTCCACTTTGCTCAATGCCCCAGTGTTCTTTCTCCATCTCAGTCGATGGCACCTCCACACTCCACCTAGATGAGGTCAGAAGCCTCATGATCACCTCCATCTTCTCTCTTCCTCTCACCCCCACATCCTGCCCATCAGTAGGTTTTAACTCCGAGTACAAAGTGTACTTGAACTCCTAATGCATTCCTCTCTCTCCCCACCATCGCCTTCCTCCAAACCATCACCTGACTCGGATTCTTGCCATCACCTCCTTCTGGTGTCACTGCTTCCATTTCCCGCAGTCCCTGTTTCAGTCTGTTTTGGGCCCAGCACCAGCATTCCTGTTTCAACAAACAGAACCAGCCAACTCACCGATCTCCAGTGATTTCTGACTCGAAGTGACTCCACGTGTTAAGGAGAGGCGAGTGTTCTAGGGTGCAGTCTTCATGGAGGCTCATCACAGGATTTTCTTTGGCAGCACTTCCAGGTCACTGGACCATTTGCATCACCCAGAAGCCCCTTTTAAATACAAGTCAGATTTGATCACTCGTTGTTCCCAATTCTCCAGTCGTTTTTCTATCGAGCTGAATTCAACCCCCTAAGCATCGGGGGTGCAAGATTGGTGATGAAACCGACCAGCTGTTCTATGGAACAAAGATGAGGCAGTCTGCTCCTGGAAAGATTTAAAGTATAAAAATGAATATTAAAAAGAATCATGTTCTCAGAAATCCTACAAGCGGTTGATAGAGATCAGTTTGCTTGATGGCAGTGGGCTTGGTCTTTGGTCCTCAGATGGCCTGTGAGGGCCTCTATGATCTGCCTCCTGCACACCTTTCTGATGCGTTATGTCACTCCCCACCTGAGTCACTGTGCTCTGGCTGTACACTGGCCTCGGGGCTTTTCTGTGACTGTGCCACCTGAACCTATATTGCTATTCTCTCTGCCTAGATTGTATTTTTCCCTGATTCTGCTGAGGTCATGCTCCAAGACCACGTCTTCAGAGCCATCCACATTATCCACTGATCTCCTGGTCAGACTTTAGTTTTCTTATTATCACTCATCTCTTACCAGTGTAAAAAAAAAGCATATTTAAATTTACAGGCCCAGCAGTGTGGTTTTTGTTCATTGCTTTTCTTATCTAATAGAAGGTAAATACCATGAGGACAAAGACTCCATCCTATACTGCTGTAACCCAAGGTCCCATGCAGTACCTAGAAGATAACAAGGTCTCAAATATTTTTTCTATGAATGGGCACGTGTATAAATGGATGGATGCATTTAGTCAATAAATCATCACCGCACTACGGATTTTGAGAGTCTGTCCTTGTATGGGAGTTTTCCCTGCACTGGCAGAAAAACCAACCACAAGCTAACCGCAACAGGAAGATTGGAAATCATTTGTCATTTCCGAAGTCCCGAAGCCAAGCTATCAAAGCAGCTCATTCAGTGTGACCTGGAATAACAAAGAGGTTTATTTAAGTCTGGCGTGAGTCTTTTTAAAAATTGCATTCTTTTTCTACAAGAATGTGTTACAACTGTAAGAATGCAATGAGAATGTGTTTTTCTTTAAACATATTCACCCCTTGAGCACCATGTAGACACACCATCATAGGAAGAAGCCATTATTTTACCAAGCAGAATGTCCTTTCTCCAGGGACTGACCCCTCCTGGTAATGTGTCCAAAGTACATGATGAGGCAAAGGTTGGGGATGCTCACTTCTGGGGAGCATCCTGACTGCCCTTGTTTTTGTCATGCTGGCAGTCCATCGACTTCTTCACCAACACCATAATCCAAAGGCATAAACTCTTCTTTGTTGTTTGCTGGTTTCTTATCCATTGTCTAACTTTCACATGCATATTAAGTGAATGAAAACACCATGGCTTGGATCAGACTCGACTCACTTTAGTCCTTCAAGGGACATCTTGGCTGTTGACCACTTCTCTCTTGCAGCAAATTTTCCCATTACATCATTCGTTTTCCTGACCGCTGCTTCCCTGGGCAATGGTTGCGGATCGATGTGCAATGAAATGTAGGATACTGTCCATCTTTTTTTTGTTAATGATGATGCTGTTTAGTCATGCAGCTGTGAGGATGTTTGTTTTCCATAGGTTGAGGTATGATACATTTTGAAGGCTGCAATCTTGGATCTTCATCCTAAGTAAACACTTTAAGTTCTCTTCTCTTTCATCAATCAAGATTCAGTCCATACCATAGGTTGGTAATGTGAGACTTCTTCCAATCCAGATGCTATGTTCTTCTTCAAAGACCCCCAACTTCATGGATTACTTGGTTAGCATATAGACTGAGTAAATGTGGTGAAAGGATGCAAACCTTTCCTGATTTTAAATCAGGCAATACACTTAAGTTCTCAATATACTTGTCTCTTGATCTCTATATAGGTTCCATGTGAGCACAATTAAGTGTTCTGGAATTCCTGTTTGTCACAATAAAATATTATGATCCACACAGTTGGGTGCCTTTGAATAGTCAATGAAACACAGGTAGACACTTTTCTGGTATACTCTGCTTTTTAGCCATGATCCATCTGAGCAATGGTATATTTCATTCCATACCCTTTTCTGAATCCAGCTTGAATTTCTAACAGTTCCTTGGGAATGTGTTGCAACTGTTTTTGCATTATCTTCCACAGTTTTACTTGCATATGATATGACTGACATTATTTAATTACATGGAACACGGGTCTCATTTCTTTGGAGTATGAGCAAATACCAGCCCTTTGTGCAGGTAGCTGTCTTAGACCTTTCTTAGCATAAGCAAGGGACCACCTTCAGGCCTGCATCACTTGTGGGAACATTTTCATCAGTCCTCAGATGGACTGCAACCTGGTTTCTTACCAATATGCCCACAGTGCACTTGGATTTCTTCTTTCAACACCCTTATGGTTCTTGATCATAATCTACCTCCTGAAATTGTTCGACGATGACCAATTCTTTCTGGTGCAATGCCTGTTTATTCCTTCCATCTTCTTTTGATGCACCCTGTGCCAGTCAATATTCTGTCCACAGAATCCTTCAGGTTTTCAACTCGAGACTTGTATTTTTCTTCATTGCTTTCAACTTGAGAGATGCTCATGTCTTCTTTCCTTCCTGGTTTTCAAACGCTAGGTTTTTGCCCATTTCAGTATGGACAAAGCTATCTTCTCAAGCTGCCCTTTGAAATCTTCTGTTCAACTCATTTAAATTATCATGCCTTCTCGGTGTTGTTTTGTTTTAATCATTTTATTGGAGGCTCATACAACTATTATGAATATCCATCCATCCATCCATTGTGTTAAGCACATTTGTAGCCTTCCTGTTGCTTAAGCTATTTTATGTTCAGAAGCAAGTTTCGGTGTCTCCTCTGTTGTCCACTTTGGTTTTTTTTCTTTCTTTCTTGTCTTTTTTAATGACCTGTTGGGTTTTCTATGTATGATGTCTTTTATGTCATCGCACAACTTCTCTGGTCATCAGTATGTAAAATCTTTTCTGATCTCTACCTTCAAAGGCAATATACTCGAGATCGCATGTTGGCTTTTGTGGACTGGTTTTAATTTCTTCCAGCTTCAACTTGCATTTGTATGTGAGCAATGGATGGTCTTTTCCAAATTGGCATAAGAGTGATTATATTGAATTTCTCCATGGATCGTTTCCATAGATTTTATTATAGTCCATCTGATTCATAGGTATTATATCTGGTAAGGGCTCTAGGTACAGTCACCCTTCGTGTTGCTGAAAAAAGATATTTAAAATGAATAAGCCGTTGGTCTTTTAAAATTCTATCACTGATCTCTGGTGATGTTTTTATCACCAAGATAATATTTTCTTAATGACTGGTCTTTCATCTTTGCTTCCAACTTTCACATTTGAATCACAGTCATTATAAGTGCATTTTGCTTGCATGTTTGATCCATGCAAACAATAGTAAAAATCTCCACCTTCTAGTGTTAGTTGGGAGTCCTGGTAGCCTAGTGGTTATCCATCTTGAGCATATCAAATTTAGGATCGAGGTCTAATGGCTACAGACACGTGGATTTAGTTCTACCTAAATGGGAAAGGTTTTGAAGACTGAGACGCTCTGACAGTCAAGTACCTTCATGCACGTCCTCAGCTTCCTTTCAGTGTAAGGCTTTAAAGAAGTGCTTGTCCTCCTTCGTTCTTCAGGCTCCTGAAATTCAGAGACAAAGCTTCTCCCTGTCAGCATCCTCTCGATTATCAAATGCAATGACCTATTGTCTGTGATATTCCTGCTTAATTTCTTGGAGTTACTTGAGTTATTATTGCATCTCCTTAGATTTGTCTCTATCCTTAGTGTACCTGTGACTGCTCCTTCCTTGTTCTTCTCCTGCCCCTTGGTGGCATCATTTATGCAACTCTTTATTGGATAGTGGGATTGACACCTGCCTCACTGGGTTCTTTTATGATTTGAAAAGGTAATGTATGTAAAACACTTAGAAGATGTGTGTTGCATAGAAAGTGTTCAGTACTTTTGTTGATACCATTGTTGCTATAATCTTCCCTGCTACCCATCCCCATATTCCTTATTATTATTACTATATCTCCCTCCACCCCCATTCACATATCCATATCCTGCCCTTTAAGTTTTTCTTCAAGACTTCTTTCCTGAGCTTATGAACTTATACTTCTAATTCCCTCTGGTCTTTGTGAAGAATCTCAACGCTTCCTCAATAGCATCATGTCCAAAATGGAAACAGTTTTCTTTCCCTAGTTCTCCTGTGTTCTCAGTGTTGGATCATTCAAACTAGAGATCTCACTATCCTTGACTTCTCCTCCCACATTAGAGATCTCAGTATCCTTGACTTCTCCCACATTTCTCACTCGGACTCACTCCATTATTCTCTGCCCCCAAACTGTGCATTATAATGTGGAACCAGGATTCTGGTCCCTGACATCAGAGGGTTCTACAGCTCTGCAGATTATTAGCTCTTGCTTTAAACAGATTCCATAATCATTCTGTCCTCAAATTTCCTCATCTGTCTAACAGAGATAGTGATAATGTCTATTTCCTCACATCACTTTTCGGATTAAATAATGTAATTCAAGTAAGAGTTGTCCATGATATCTTTCATTGAGCCTATGTATAATAAATATTAAAAGATTATCATTACATAATATTACTATTATTACTGATTCTTGAAGGTGGAGTCGGAAACATGGTACAGACCACTAGCTCCAATAGATGGTGCATTTGAAACACTGAGAGCCTTGGGCAAATGGAATTTGTATTCAGAACAAAGAACAATAAACCTCAAATGTAGTGGGCTGTCTCCTCTCTTCAGGAAGACATTAGTGTATACACAGACACAGGTGCACACCCTCACACATATGTGCGATTATGATTCGTATAGAAGGACTGTACGGAGGGTGCAACATGGGAGTGTGTGTTTTTTTCTCTCTGGAGCCAGGTGGCCTCACCAAGTGCTACTGTGTTTCATCCCACCCCTTCCTTGTAGCAGGAGGAAGGCCAGCTGTGTTCACCACCTGGTTCCTTGTCAGTCAGAGTCAATGACTTAGGAGCTCACCAGGGCCTCACAGTTTCCCAGGCTTTGCAGGCATCCAACCCAGGTTTTGCAGTTGGGCCCTTTTTCCACTGGCAGTAGTTTGTCAACTCCTGCATTCTATTGCGTGGAAAGCATCAGCTGTACCTGATTGAGAGCCAGAGGATGCACACGATGAGGGATCTGCTGCTAAATATTGAAATGCCCCAGGTGATGTACTGATGGGTCATTAAATTGCATCTTGAACCATATGAAACATCTCAAGTGCCTTAACCCCATCTCTCTCAACCGATGAACGTTGGCTGACTATTGGGGGTGGGGTAGGGGACATGCCACACACCACTAGCCCCACCATTTCATGCCTTTGCCATATAGTTCCTAACGGCCCCCCGAAGGGCACTAGGACCATTCATGAGCTGCAGCGACTGAAAATTGGGACCCCAAGGTTCATGAAAATTTTCACTTTATGTTGCTCTCATCTCAGATCATCGGAACAACCTCTCGGAGGTGGTGATTGGGATGGGATGGAAGAAAACCATATCCAGTTTTGTTTGGTTCTGTTTTAGTTTGGCTTTTGCTTTTTTTTTTCCCCACCCACCACAAGTTCTTTTCTTCCCCTCTCATAGTGTGGGCGAAATGCTGAAAACTTCGACCGGTTTTTCACCCGCCATCCTCCAGTCCTAACACCTCCTGACCAGGAAGTCATCAGGAATATTGACCAATCAGAATTCGAAGGATTTTCCTTTGTTAACTCTGAATTTTTAAAACCTGAAGTCAAGAGCTAAGTAGCTGTCGTAGATCTCCGTCCTTCATCTGTCATTCCAACTCAATGGCGATTGTGGTGACATTCTTTTTCATTGCAAAGTTGCATTCATGTTTTGTTTGCTGATGAGACTAGAGTGACCATGTTTCAGAACCCAAATCTCCCCAGGTAGTTTGGGGCATCTCTCGGAGATTCAATCCTGCAGAGGGCTCACAGAAAATACCTGCAAACTCCACACATCAACCAAACCCTCTTAAAATGTCTCTCTCCTGCGTGACTGCTAACTAAATAGAGTCGGGAGAGCGAGTAATCTATTTTCTCTCCCTCTTTTTCGGTCGAATCCATTCTCCAAACCCAGTCATCCAATAAAGATTCTGGGTGACAAAACGATAATTGGATGCTCACAAGAATCCCTCTGTTCTGCATGTTTTACAGACTCCATAACTTTGAAAAGAACATGCTCAAGAAAAAACAAAAGTTGCTTTCTTAAGCCAAAGTTAAGAAGATTATCTAAGTCCTTTTAAAATGTGCCAAGTTGGTGCTGTTAGACCGTTTCTATCTAAGAGTGCTGCAGGAGACCAAAGGGCGAGCTGCGTGGGTGCCGTCCCCATGCTGTAATATCTGCTACTACATGTCCCTGATTGCCCTTCTTCCGAAACTACTTGAGAGGGGCATTTGGTATAGCTTCTTGAAAGTTCATGGTCACTCTAGAAAGGTCCTCAAAGGGCCATGATTTTACATTACATTTCAAACTTAATTTGCTTTGGGGTTTTATTTCTGTTGTTCAAAGCCAAATAGGAAGAAAAAGGAAAAAAAAAAAAGGTTACTCACTTTGTTACATTTGCTTTCAAAATCTGTGTCCAAATGTTATTAACCACAATAACTTGCTTTGATTTAACCCCAGAAGGTGGCTCTGGAGTGCAGCAGACCTATGCCTGTGGGCATGGAATATCTCTTCAGTTTGTGGCTGGATTTGGAAAGCCAATTAAGTGCTGAGAGAGACACCGAGTCTTGATATAAAGACAATTGTATTCTTCACTTTGATGTTGTTCCCACGAGATGTTTGTGAAAATGTCTATTTGTACCTGGATATCTGTTATGTGCCATTTTTCTTTTAGCATCAAGATGCAATTTTAAAAAGAAAGAAAACAGAAGAAATGCTATTTCAAGGGACGCTGCTCTCTGAAAAATGTGGAGTCACACTACAGAGCAGGGCTCCATGGGGTTTTAGGATCAAAAAATGTAAAAAGGAGCTAAATCCCCAGCTGAACCCAACCCTGTTGTTCAATAAATCAGAGGGACAGGGGCTGTAGTCCCTTTTGGGGTTCCTCATGGGCTACAGCATGGTGAGGCAACATGAGTAGGGTGACCTGGTCAGAGCCTCTGCCGTGGCAGAGTCCAAAATCTCCATGCCCTCTCAACTCAAGTTTAGGAACCAGCTAAGAACATGACTGGACCTCTTCATCTTATCCTAACCGCACAGCCACTCCTCCCAGCATGAGCGAAGTATTCTTTCTAGCCATGGACTGTGAGCTCCCGAGGTCTAGGGAAGTCTCTTGGGTGGAGGACATTTCATTTTGCCTAAGCCAATAAGGACAGTAAATGACTGCTCCCCCGTCTGCCACCTGGGCTGTCCTCAGCAGTCCGAATGAGAATTCTGACCACAATCCAAGAGCTTTTTAAGCAGTCCTAGAGCTCACCAAGAGAACTTGACTAATATTCTTGAAGTAAGACTTCTCTCTCAGAGACCATGATAGGGAATTCCACTTAGGTCAGGCCTCCTGCAGTTCATTCCTTCCTGTTCTTTTCCTTCTCCTTGCTCCCCTCCTGTCACTACTGGGGCTACAGCTTGGAGCTCAGGTGAAGGCAGCTTAAAGTCCTTGTGACCGTCCTAGGAGGTAAGGGAAGGAGGGAACTCAGGGTAAAATCCCCTTTATTTGGGCGGAGATTAGGGTCTGGAAGTGGAAGTGGCTCGCTCAAAGGCACTTAGTGGTACTAGAAAGCCAGTTTTCCAACTCCCTACATGGTCTTTTGACTCTAGGCAATGCAATAGGAGAGGTGTTTGTCTCTGAGCCAGGCCCACCAACCAGTCCTTCTTCTGACTGTGGAGTCGCCAGGACTTTCCTTGGACATGATCTCAGGAAAATAAAAACTGTAGAGGAACATGGGGCCATAGGAAAATGATCTGAGACATCTTTAGGAGCAATCTAGGAAGGAAAGGCAGATAAAGGATAAATACAATGTGTATATATATATATATACACACTGCACTCTCCAATTTTAAAATTATTGCCATTCTGTCTCAAAATTTTAATAGTTTGTAGAGACAGTGACTCAGGCCAAATCTCTCTTCACCTGACACATTTTGCCGAGGGCGGGTCAGGAAAGTCTCCTGTAAAAGTAAGGGGTTTGTAGTTGGAATTCTTGATTCTCCTTTCCTATCCACATTTTCAGTGCTAAGGAGACCACAAAACAGAGCCTTGACTACATCTAATCTCCTGGGAATATTTTGAAAATACAGAAAAAGAGCAAATTTAAATTTTTTGGTCTTTTTTTTTTTTGCATCCATTTAGCCAGCATTTATTGAGCACCAATAGTGTGCTGGACTAGATGCTGAGTTCCTAGACACGGTGGGGAACAACATCTCTTCCCCTGGAGTGTATGATCTGGCGGGAGAGCAGTTATTTAATAAGCAATTAAAAAAACAATCTGATCCAGAATTATTATTCAGTCTCTAAATTAATCAGGGAAGTCTTTTATGAAGAAGAAAAGACCACCAGATTGATGGAGAAGGTGGAACAATGCCCTTTGATCCAGATTGCTGGGAAGATCCTGTTATATGATGAGTTAGAAAGGAGCGAGGCAGGGTAATTTCTAGGGTTTCTTTCTGGAAGGCCAAAGGCAAAGGCATCTATGCCTGAACAGATCCCATTTTCATTTCCAAGATTGGAGCAGAGACAGATGCCCCTACTGTCTTTTTATGTGGAAAAGGAAGCTGGGTTTAGGGCTTGCTTCAGAGTCCTGAGTCTTAGGGTTTGAAGTCAGACACCTGCAGGCTTTTACCCTTATATACCCTCAGGTGACATCACTCCCTTTCTATTAGACTGCTTCCACATGAACAAAACCCAGGTTTTAAAATCCAGCTGAACTATAAAGAAAATTAAAATCAAACAAACTAAGCCCCAACCAGCTTAGCCATGGCTAATTGTCTATCAAAATTCCAGGATAATACTTTTAATTTCTTCAAATTTTCACTGAGCTATACCTATTCTTAAGAAAGACATAGGTTGTGGACTGAGCCCCGGTGGCGTAGTGGTTGTGCGTGGGACTGCGGCCCACTTGGTTGGAGGCTCAAGTCCAGCAGCAAGGCTGGGCCTCCTACTCCCACCGCCAGAGGGCAGTGATGCCCCCCAAACAAACAAAAAAGAAAGACATAGGTTGCAATCACAATGGCCTTGTCAAGTTATTGATAGGAGGCCAGTCAGATTGCCATATGTGTACACAAATTATATACATGCTATCTGGGTTGGGCTTTTTTGGGGGGTGTGGGGTTGTTTGCAAACCACACAGCCCCTTGCACATTCATTTCCTCTGTTATATGAATACGTGTGTTATGCAAAATGAAAATACAAAACCATCTTTGGATGAGTGATACTATTCTCACCTTATTTTAGAAGCTACCAACTCAGGAATTGCCCCAATAAAGAAAATTTTTTATATCAACTTCTGTGATGAAATTCAGGAGTATTTTCTATGGGGATAGACTCACAAAATAATGTTCACAAAGACAAGTCCTGCTTGGACCACGTGGCTATTTGAAACATGAGTCATAACCAAGGCAGCAATAAGGAAGGGCTTTTCAAAGTTGGACCTGATGGGAAGGGAATCTTTGCTAGGTGTTTACAGGTAGAGATGGACCACGGGGGTAGATAGCACTGGGAGGCCTTCTAGCAGCAGATATACCCAAGACTCACACACAGCCCAGAGTTCTCAGACCTGGAAGGGGATCAAACTGAGTTTAGATCCCATTGGTGGCCAAACAGGCAGTGGCTTATCCAGGACTCTTAGAATCAATGGGAACAAGTTCTCTTCTAAAAGGTTTAAGGTTTTGTTTCATTCTTCCATACATACATTCATTCTTCCTTCTTTTAGACAACCAACTATTAGCAAGAAAAAATGGCAAGACATCAGGGAAATCCCATTGCTTTGCTGCAGAGTAAGATCCTTGTCTTGGGAGTGACAGAAAGTTAAACAAAGCCAAGAAATACCTCTTTTTGTCAACTCTCTATTCATCAACCCATTCATTAAGCAAACAATAGAACAAACAACCTCCTGGGTGCCAAACCCAATTCTTGTCACAGAAAATACAATAATGAAGAAACAGACAAGGACTCTGCCCTCCTGGAGAGAAACCATATATGAAAGAAAAATCTGATTGCAATAAGTACAAGGAAGACCAAGAGGTGTTACTCTATGACCTGAGTGTGGACCAGGAGAAGACTGCACAAATGACGTTATGTAGAGTGGTGGCACTGGAGCTTTTATCTCAGGAAGCAACATGCTCACTGGGAACACAGAACTGGGGGGGACATAAGACAGGACAGGGCAAAGAATGAATGGGGCACAGTGAGAGATGGTCCACCATCCAGAAAAGTTTAAACTGGACCCTCAAGGGACAATAGCTCCGTCAGCATCTTTTAAGATGCTTCCTCTTTGCCCTTCCCCTCACCCCTCCTCGACCCACATACTACTGCAAGAATAAGCAAGAAATCCCATAAGGGCATTTTACTCATCTCTCAGGGAGCAGCTGAAAAAGAAGCAATTCTTGTGGAAGGTTTTATAGAAATGAGAATGAACCCAGCAATGAGAAATCTCTTGTAGGCTGTGGCCATGCAGGCCATGGGTGGCATTTGGCCCAACTGTAGTAAATCTTACAGTCGGTCTTCACTGACCCTTCCCTATTTGTAGTCTGACACTGCTCTGCTGTCAGCTGAACAGCCTGCCTGGTGCCCGTGACACCCAGGTGCTTCCTTGAGAATGCATTTAAATGGCTCACCTTGAAACAAACCCTAGGACTGCCCTCCCAGTCAGAGGGGATGAGACAAAACACACATAACAGCAATGGGGGTCAGGTGAAAAATCTATAACCCATTGTCCAAGAATAGAGATATCATGTCACTTTCCTATCCCTCCCTTTTTAATCTGTGAGATGACAGGATATACAGATTACCTGCCTCACAGGTAGATGTGATGAGGATGAAAAAAGATGATAGGCTGAGAAGGACCCAGAAGATGTGAGAGCATTTCTTTTTAACTTATTACTGAATATACTCGAGTATAAGCCAGCATGAATATAAGCTGATCACCTAGTTTTACCACAGTAACTGCATTTAAAATGTGCTGGAAAACTCAGCTTATACTTGAGTATATACAGTAACTACAGTTTGGTGTATGATTTGACCAAGGACCATCAGAGTGTAGGTTTCTTTTTATTAGCCCGTACTCTGATGATCCCTTATAAAACTTAATTCCAAACTGTAGTTAGTAAGCTGGAAAGCAGTGCCAGATTGGGAAAATTAAGTTAACTTTTGTGGGAATTTTGTGTGTGTGTTTAAGCTATCCTATGGGCTTGGCGGTAAGCCTTGGGTTTGGTTTCTTATAGTTGGCTACTCTATTCATAGTATAAACATCACTGAATAGAGTCTCTGATGAAGGAAGTCATACACTCTAGTCTGTGGATTGTTTTTTGAGGACCCCCTTCAAGGTCTAGATTATACCAGCAAATGTAGGGAAGACAACAGTTATCTTTTTTAATGAAGCCGTGCCACCTTCAGAGTCAAGTGGCTGTGAAGCAGCCTTCCTTTGCAAAGAAAGGCCTTCAACTCCCAGGGGTGATGACTGGATGGTTTTCTTTGAGACTTTCTACTCAGTGGCCAATTCTAAGAATACTAGACATGGTAAAAAGTACTATCCAAGTCAGTACATCCCAAAGCCAAAGAACACACACACAAACCCTGTATGGCAATCCTTAAAGAATTTAAATTATTTCATTTTTTAAATAACCCATTTTTACCAAATCTCCTATCCCGAAGCTTACTTCACATACAAAATGAAGTGAAAGCCAAGAACGGTATACGCAATGCAGCTATTAAAATATCGCCAGCACAGGGCTTTTTCTGACTCTGCCCATGAGGTATCTGTTATCAGCTTCCTGGTAACCAGCATGTCTTGGTCATGTTTCTTTCTTCTTATGCTCTGTTAATGTATTTGCTTTCCATTGGCAGAGAGACAAGCGAGACACCTCCAACTTCGACAAAGAGTTCACCAGACAGCCTGTGGAACTCACTCCCACTGATAAACTCTTCATCATGAACTTGGACCAAAATGAGTTTGCTGGCTTCTCCTATACTAATCCAGAGTTTGTCATTAATGTTTAGGTGAATGCAAATCCCATTGTTGAGCCTGGAGGGTCCAACTTCAGGCCAAGCGTATGTATTGATTCTAGTCTTCCAGGATTCATGGTGCATATGCTGGCATTCAACATGTGGCGAGCTTGTCCTTGAGGGCTTTCTTTGTACGTGTAGCTTGCTAGTGTGTTTTCTACCTTTGGAAATGTTTAGTTTAGAATAAGCGCTTTATCCAACGATAGAGGTACCACTTTTCCAAACATCCAGAAACTCATCAAATGAACAGACAGTGTCAAAACTACTGCGTCTGATACCAAAATGCTTCAGTATTTGTAACTTCAAAGTCAGAAGCTGATGTTCCTGGTAAAAGTTTTTACAGTTATTCTACAATATCTTCTCTGAATGCTAAGCATGACTGATATTTTTAAAAAGTTGTGAGTAAGCTTTGCAGTTACTGTGAACTATTGTCTCTTGGAGGAAATTTTTGTTTAAGAATTGATATGATTAAACTGAATTAATATATGCACCTCTCTTGTTTCTGTGGCTGTTTTTACTTGACTGTTGTGTGGAAGTTACAAGCAGGGGTTATGAGGCAATGACCTGGCCAAAAGATGAACTTTATTTCACTCACATTGACTTCATTTTAAAATGGAGGGTTTTAGATAAATACGTGTATTTTCAGATTTGCTTGAAGATATGAAAAGACGGAATCAGGCATTGGGTCTCCATTTCCTGATGGAAATCATTCTACAAGAATTGAGAGGTGTTACCTCTTTCGAAGGAGAGAATGCTCTTGCTTCACTACACTCTCCACCATCCATTATTTTTTCCACCTTTCTTTCACTTCCTGGGCCACCACAGCCACTTTGAAGTTGAGAACTGGGCTAATTTTAAGCCACAGATTTGATGACCACCATACATCCTTTGCCCCATAATCAGGGCATATGGGTAACCATTGAGTTAAGGTGGTCCATGTTTATTTAACCATCAAGCATCCAGGACATACAATTTGTATCCTTCTGATACCAAAAGCCAGGAGAGTGACCAGTGTTAGTGCATACAGAGCACTTTCCCATGATCTATAAAGATGTCACCTACTTTCCAAAATTTTCTCCTAATTTAAGTTCTACAAAAAAAAAAAAGCAAGTGCCCTTTCCCAACAGCCATATCTTCCCCTTGTCCAAGAGGCCAGAAGAGGATAGAGTAAGGGAGACAGGAAGCAAGGTAAGGATTCACATTATCTCCCTCTTAAAGGGACACTAAGTCACTGGGTATGTGCCTAATTCTCTTTCCTCTGACTGAAGACATGTTTCCATTTTCTTTGGGAAAGTTGTTAGAATCCAGTCTGCAGCACATGGATTTGCAACTCTAAGGCTAGTAGATAAGGGAAACCTGGGTTTCAAGTTGAACTGCCAACCACAAGGTCAACCTTTCACACTCACCACCGGCTTTATAGGAGAAAGACAAGGCTGTCTGCTCCCGTAGAGACTTACAGCCTCCCAAACTCACAAGAGGCAGTTCTGATCTGCCCCATAGGCTCACTATGAATCAGATTTTTTGTCGATGAATTTGGAAGGCCAATGGGTAGGAGAAAGGAGTAAATTTGTCATACCTTGTACTTTAAGATTCTCAGGCCTTATTCACCTCCACCCTTCTTGGAAGCTGTTTACTGAGGTAAACAGCATTGGTCGGGTAGCATGGATACCTTGTTCCTAATGCATTTATCTTTTCAGAACTTCAGACGTGTTTCCAGTTAAACCCAGTTTTTAAAATGATATTGCAGGATGTTTGACTTCCTCTGACTTCATGAGAGTTAAGAGAATCCACATCAGCCCTCGGCTAAAACCTATAAGGCAAAGGATAAACGTACCATCACCCCAAAAACATTTTAACCCATTTTGATACTATTTTTACATCCCAGGCCACTCTCTACTTCCCTTCTGGGTTTAATGATGTGTTGCAATGGGCACACAAAATTTGAGGACCTTAGCACAGTTCTGGGGTTGATAGGGAAGTTACAGGTTATACAGCTCAGGTTCAGGAATGACTCAGATTACAGTTCTGCAGTCAGGAGAACTGCTCAGCTGTTGTCCACATTCAGGGCCTTTCTCTACCTCTCAGACCCTCTACCCTTGAGCTGGACTCTGCCTTCCTCTGACATGTGTTACAAAACTCTGTCTCCACAGTAAGTGCCCAGGGACACCCTATTCTGCCAATAAGCCTCATCCCAAAGTGTTCAAAGCTGTCACCTGCATGGGTCTGTAAGCCTAGCTTCACTGAGAGGTACCCAGGGACACCCCACTCCAACTATTCAAAGCCTCCTTCCCCCGAAGGCACACTCAACCTCCTTGCTCTGTGGGCTGAGCCCACAGTGCTGTCTCCTGGACCTGATGCTATTAGTTCTCTGCATGCTTACCTCCACTTTGCCCCATCTTGTGTCATTTCCAGTGTTACTGACTGGCAGGCTTTCAGTGCAGGGATCTCAGGTCCAAAAAAACCACACTCCTCTCCCAGCTCTTCTTGCTAGGTGGTAGTAAGGTCATCCCTTGCTGCCTCTGAGATGGCCCATTGTAAGCCTAGCAGGAAGACAAAACGCACCAACCCCCTCCTTAGAATTTCATCTGCCTTATTTGAAATGTCCCACACTTCACAAAGCTGTTATGCACCTTAATTTCGTTCCCAGTAAATGGTTCAATCCCCGTGGTGAGCCACCACCACTTTTTTTTTTTGCCATAGTGCTAGTCATTTACTTAGAGTTACAATACCATGGACAGAATGGCCATATAAAAGCAACTCATCACACTGCATCAATTAATACTAACTTAAAGAATACAATGTAGATGTTCTTTGTATCTCATGTAGAAAACAAAGACAGATGGATCTTACAGATGTTTAGGGATCCTGTTGAAGATGTTACCATTGCTGCTGCTGATTCTTCCTCATGCTTACTTTCTCCCTGTGCTGAATATAAACAATATTGAGCAGCTACCCTGAGCCAGGAGCCCTTTGGCACGGTGGTTACGTGTTTTGGCTGCGATCTATAAAGTTAGAAGTTCAAAACCACCAGCCAATTCCTGGGAGAAAGATGGGCCTTTCTACTCGCATGAACAGTTACAGTCTTGGAAACTCAAAGAGGGGCAAGTCTACGCTGTCCTGAAGGGTTGTTCTGAATCGGCATTGACCTGATGGCAATGGAATTGGGTTTGTTTGGGTTGGGGTTTCTCAGAGTCGGGCACAGCTCTGGAGTCAGCAGATACAAGGTAGCCCAGGATTTCCACTAATGGCACAAGATGAGAGCAGAAGCGTGAGCTTCAACTTCCGCAGACCTTATCCAGGGAGACGGAGTTAAGAGTGTTTTCTAGGAACTCCTATGAAAATCCTACGCTTTAATCTGATTGGCTCAGTCAAGTCACATGTACATGCCTAATTCATTCACTGTGACTGGGATGGAGAAGGGATTTGGGTAAGATGGTTTGAAGGACCACATGTAAAGTTTATTATTACTTGCAATGAAACATTGCCTTAAACCTTAAAAACAACCTTTCAGTATCCGTGGGCCAGGAGTCTGGTATAACCTTCCTGGTTAAAGATCTCTCAAGAGATTATAGTCAAGCTGTTGGCCAGAGTGGAAACCACATAGGAAGGCTCAGTTGATGTGGGGGCTGGGGAGAGGTGGGGCATTCTACCAACCTCACTCACACAGTTGTTGGCAGTTTCACCACATGGCCACCTCTATTGGGATGCCTCACAACAAAGCAGCTGATGTCTCCCAGGGTGAGTGATTCAAGGGAGGGGGCCCAATTTGCAAGCCACAGTCGTCTTTTGTGATGGAATCTCAGAAGATAGAGTCCATCGTTTTGTTGTGTATTCTTCAGAAACAAGTTAATAAGTCCAATCCACCCTCACGGGGGAGGAAATTATACAAAAGTGATCATTTCAAGATATGGCGGTCTTCAGAGACCGTCTACAGGCTGCCTACCACAAGATGTAATGAAGTGCAGCTCTAAAGATAGAGGTAGAGTGTCACCCTTGAGAATCAGCCAAAGACAACTCACTGAATAGAACTGGAACCTGTTCTTGGAAAAAGGAATGAGGGCTCAGGAAGAAAATCGCCATGGTGGATCACTGCAGTGGGGATTTTATGTAGACTGAAAGATTCTGGAAAAAGATAAAAATTCACAGCCTGATAAGCCCACTGGACAGTTCTATTCTGTTTTATGAGTGACAATAAACTCAACAGGAGTGGGTAGTGCAGTGGGTAGTGATGTATGAGAGACACATCAGCATTGAGATGCAAAGAAAAGAGTGACTCATTTGTCATGTCACTTAGTCCACAAGTTCTCTGGGCTTCCATCAGAGTTTAAGTGAAAGGAAGAACTGTACAGGGAAGAAACAGAAAAGATTTTGAAGAATCTGAACCCTATTTTATTGTCAAACTCACTTCCAAAATCGAGAGTCTGAATTCAACCTCTGATGATTTACACCCTTTGGTTTTCAGGGTCTCAAAATCCAGCAAGAGAAGGGTTTGTGGAAGCATACAAAGGACATCGTGTCACCTCAAGTTTTAATAATTTTCAAAAATGATAATTTATTAATCTCACAGTCCTGTGAGTCAGCTGGTGGTTCTCCTGATCCGGTCTTCCAAGTTTATCTTTGCTAGCCTCGTCCACCTAAGTGGATAGTCCGGTGACTGGATAACCTAGTATGGTTTCATGCTGATATATAATGTGTGATTGATTGATTGATCTAAGGAAATGTAGATCAATCAGTCTATCAGACAGCTGAGATGTCTTGGTTTTGCTTCCTTTCTTTCACAGTCCAGCAGGCTAGTATAGACTTCTTCATATGGTGCTTTCAAGGACTCCAAAGAGTAAGAACAGGAGACACCCCCCCAGTGAACAATCACTTCTTAAGTCTCTGCTTCTGCCATGTTCTTATAGGTCAAGCAAGTCATATGGTGAAACCCAAATACAAAGGATAGAGAAACAAACTTCATTTCTAAATTAGTTGTTATTGGTGTTAAGTGCCATGGAGTTTGTTTATAATCATTGCAACCCTATGTACAAGAGAACCGAATATTTCCAAGTCTTGTCTTATCCTTACAATTGTTGCTCTGCTGTGTCCATTGTTGTAGCCACTGTGTCAATCCATCCACAATCAATCCTCTTTTTCACTGACCATATCTATACATTTAAGCAAACATGATGTACACCTCCAAAGCTGTCTCTTCTTATGATCTGTCCCAAATGCACAAGGCTAAATCTTGCCATCCTCATTTCTAAGCAAAATTCTTCCAATGTAAGTGAATCATTCTGGACATGCAAGAATACTTAATGTTCTTCACCAACACCGTGATTCAAAGTATATCAATTCTGCTTTGATATTTCTTGTTCAGGCTCCACATGCATATATAGAGTTTAAAAGGACCCTGGCTTGAGTCACACACACTTTAGTCCTCAAAGTGACCTTTTTGCTTTTTAACCTTAAATCTTTTTGCAGCAGATTTCCCCAGTGCAATATATCATATAATTTCTCAGCTGCTTCTCCCATGGGTGCTTACCATGGCTCAAGTAAAATGAAATCCTTGACAAATTCATCACAATCTTGCTTTTTGGCTTGGTTTTGAGGACCTTTCTTGTGTTTTGTTTTCGACATTGAGTTGTACTCCATATGCAGTCAATCTTCTGAGCCCCTGGGTTTCCAAGCCCCTTAAAATATGACTGGGAAACCCTCTTCAAAGCAAGTCAACCTTAATGATGTGGGTGGAGTAAAACTCGAAGAATTTTTATTTGCTGGCCTGGCACAAATGACCATGCGAAGAAACAATCGAAAGAATCTATTATCAACTGTGGAAAATACACAATGTGAATCTAGTACAGTTGGAATTAAAAAATGAAATGGAAGTCATCTAAGAACAATATTCTAGATATTAGTGAACTGCAGTGGACTGGAATTGGACATTTTCAATCAGAAAAAAACATGATTTGCTCTGCAGGAAATTTCACGTTGAGAAGGCATCTGTTCCTCTGATTATTTGCTTGGCATAGCGATTGAATAGGTACGGTGAGAGGATACCGCAGTGATGCACACCTTTCTTGAGTTTAAACTATGCTGTGCTCCTTCGTTCTGTTCTCACAGCTGCCTCTCGATTCATGAACAGGTTCTGTGTCAGCACAATCATATCATGGTGGCTCGTGGGAGGAAGGCGGATCAGGCAGGGCTTCCTTCCATGGGCATGGGGGCTCCATAAGTTGGGAGTCAATTCAACAGCACTTATGAACAACATACCTATAACTATGATTCTTTTTGGAAATAGTTTGAGTCCTTTTTGTTGTTGTTGTTAATTAGGGAACAACCTACTAGGATGGGTTCTAAAGATAATCACTTCTAATTTTAAAAAGAGCAGAAAATGGATATACACAATGCCATGTAGTGAATTCATTAATGTGGTTCTTCCAGGTACAGTCTTTGTTATCTCCACCCAACAACCTCCTTCCTGGTGGTTCAGGGTAATTTGGTGGGCAAATAGCCTGATTGGATTATGATTCAGCTGTGAGTGATTATTAGCAGAGTTAATTGTGATGATGATCATGCTGTGTATAAAAGTGACCGTTTTAGCCTAACAGAATGGATAAGAAAATGTGAACCATTATATTATGCTTATAAGAAACACATCTTGGACATAAGGACAAACATATAAAGATAAAAAGACTGAAAAATCAAAGGATGAGAAAAATATTTCAAACTAATGATAACTGAAAGAAAGCAGGAGTAGCAATACTAATTTTGGACCAAAGTCATAATGAGAGACAAAGAAGGCTACTATATAATGAATGAGAAAAGCCTCAACTGAGCAGGAAGGCATAATTATGACTAAGATCTATACACTCAAAACAAGAAATTCAAATTACATTGATCAAACTTTTAGAGAACTAGATCATCATGCAATAATAGAAAAATTTTAATACATCACTTTCAAACAAAGATCGATCACCTAGAAAGAAAATTAACAAAGATACAGGAGAACAATGTAACAATTAATTTGGACTCTTGGATGTTTACAGAACACTTCACTCAACAAAAATGCAAAATACAATTTTCCTAGGAAACATGAAATGTACTACAGAATAGATTTCATCTTAGGCCATAGAGCATGCATGCATCAATAAATTTTAAAGCATTTAAATACTACAAACCATTTTTCAGATCACAGTGCTATAAAATTAGAAACCAACCATAGGACAATCAATTCTCCCCCCCCCCCAAGTCAATTGCATTTAAATTGACATTTTACCTAAAAACTACTGGATATTTGAAGAAATAAAATCAAAATTCTTTGAAACAAATGAAAACAAAAATACAACATTTGCAAATACCTGGGACACCAAAAATGCAGTTTATGGTTTAGAGAACAGTTTACAGCAGTAAATACACATGTCAAAAAGGAAGGAAAAAATGAAAATAAACACTGTAACACATCAACTCCAACAATTAGAACACGACCAGTCAAACAACCCTCACATACTAGAAGAAGAAAAATAAAGATTAGTGTCAAATGAATCAGAAGAAAAGAAAACTATAGTAAAAAATCAACAAAACAACAATTGGTTCTTCAAAATGATGAACAAAATGGACAATTCATTGGCAAAGCTAGCAAAGGAAAAGAAAAGCAAATATTAGATATAAGAAATGAAATCAGTAATATCACAACAGAAAATTTTAAAATTTACTCAGTTCTATGAAAAATTGTATTCCAAATTTGAAAATCTGAAAGAGATGTATAAATGTCTAGAAACACATTACTTATCTAAATTAACACAGACTGATGAAGAAAACCCCAATAGGCTGATAACATAAGAAGAAATAGATCTGGTCTTTTAAAAATTCTTGTGCTAGTCTGGGTAGGCTAGAGAAACAAAATTCATAAACGTATGTGTATATAAGGGAGAATTTTACATAAAGGGTAATTGTACTTTACAAAAACATCCCAACCCAGTCCAGTCCAAGGCCAGCCCATATGTCAGCCCATATGTCTGATACCAATCAGACTCATGAAACACATGCAGTGATGCTGCAGGACGATCACAGGCCCAGTGGGTAGAAAGTCTTTGGATCCAGCCGTGTTGTAAGCATCTCAGCACTGTCAGAGATCTCTGTGTAGTTTCTCCAGCTTCAGAGGTCTGGTAGCATCGGGGTAAGTCCATGTGGCTTCTCCTCAGGGATGTTTCACAGAAAGTCAGCCTTGTTAGTCCAAGGTAGTGAACTGTGAGAGATAGTTCCCTGCCTCCAAGAAGGAAGGGATACATTTCCCAAAATTTTCAGAAGACTCTGCCCACACAGTAGTCACATTGGCTCTCTCCAGATTGACCGTCTAGACTCCACCCCTGCACTCTTAGTCTTCAAACTGACACCAAATTAGGTGACTGCCACAATTCCCAACATCAAAAAGTCCAGGACCAGATGGTTTTAATGGGAAATTTTGCCAAGCATTTATAGGAAAATTAACACCAATCCTATATTAGCTCCTTCAGAATATAGAAAAAGATAATATGCTACCAAACCCAGTTTATGAAGCAAGTATAACCTTGATAGCTAAACCAGGCAAAGACATCATCAAAATTGAAAATTATAGACCAACATCACTGATGAATATAGACACCAAAACTTTCAATGAAAGTCCACAAAGCAACAAAACAAAAAAAGAAAGCAAAACAAAATATCCATCATGATCAAGTGGAATTTATATCATGTATGCAAGGATTTTTAGCATTAGAAAAACAAATAATTTAATCCACCAAATAAACAAAACTAAGGAAAAGAACCATATGATTACACCATTTGACACAGTAGAGTCATTTGATTAAATCTAACACCCATTCTTGATAAAAACAATACATAAAATAGGAATGGAAGATAAATTCCTCTACATAATCAAGGTCATGTAGACTAAATCATGGCTAGATTCTTACTTAATGAAGAGACATGGAAAACTTTCCCCCTCTAAATGAGAACAAGAGAGGATTCATCCTATTTCCACTTTTATTCGATATATTCCTGGACATCTTAGCCAACGCTCTAGTACATCAAATAACATATTAAAGCATCCACATTGGCATAGAAGAAACAAAGCTCTCTTTACTTGTGGATGATACAATTCTGTATATAAAAAAATCCCAAAGATTAATTTTTTTTAAATTCTGGAACTACTTGAAAAATATGACAGTTTAGCAGGCTATATGATCAATATACAAAAAATCAGTTGGATTCTTGTATATTAAAAATGACACTTACTAGGAAATATAAAAGATAATACCCTTTGCAATAACTGCCCAAAAGACAAAAATACTTAGGAGTAAATCTCCTAAGAGAAATAAAAGACTAATTAAAAAAAATCACTTTAAAAACTCTACAAGAAAACAAATGGAAGAATGTTCCATGCTCCTATATAGACTTAATATAGTGAAAATGTCACTATCTCCCAAAGCACTGTAAATTCAATGCAATTTCAATCCATATCACAGTACAAGATTTCAGGGAAATGGAAAAATAGTCACCAGCTTTATATGAAAAGGAAAAGAAGGCAGGAGGAACATAACATTTTTTTTAAAGGTAAGAGATCTTTCGCTCTCAGATTTCAAAATCTATTCTATAGCCACAGTTATCAATACATTTATAAAACACAGTTATAAAACACTTAATAGAGGAAGAGATAGCCTTTTTAATAAATGATGCTGGAAAGTTGCATCTCCACCTATAATAGAATTAACCAGGACCCACACCTAATATCATGTACACAAATGAACTCAAGATGTATTAAAGACCTAAATATAAACCCTAAAACCAATGAATGAATAGGAACTTAAGGGCCCAAATGCAAGACATAAATGCACTACCGATCATAATGAAAGTAGCCATATTATAGAAGACAAAATTGAGTAATGGGACCTTCTAAATATATATTTGTGTACATAAAAAAGTTTCAGCAAAAGAGTAAAAAGAACTCACAGACTGAAAAAATATTTGGCAGTGATTTATCAGATAGAAGGATAATTTCAAGTCTATGGAAAACTACAACACCTAAATAAGAAAAATATAAATAGCCCAATAAAAGTGGGTGCAAGACATGAATAGACATTTATTAAAGAAGATATCCATATGGTCAATCATATTAAGACATTTCTTTGTCATTAGCCATATGAGAAATGTATATAAAAACAACAATGAAATACCGACTCACAATGACCTTCATAGAAAAAATTTTAAAAACAGAAAATAATAAGTGCTGGGGAGGATGTGGAGAGATTAGGACATTCATACACTTTGGTGGGATTTCAGAACTGTATACCACTGTAAAAATCAGTATGGCACTTCCTTAAATAAACGTGAATGCAAAAACCTTATGATCCTGCAGTCTGTGTACTCAATATATACCCTAAAGAAATAAAAACAAAACAGGAACGGACATATGCACACCTAGGTCTATGACAACAATTTCTATAACTGTAAAAGGATGGAAAATTAAAAAAGCAAACTCATCTGTAGAGGACTGGATAAACAAACTCTGGTTGCATACACCCAATGGAATAGTATGCATCCTTGAAAAACAGTAACAAGTTGGTCAAGCACCTCAATGACATAGACAATATTGGAAGATACATGCTCAGCAAAGTTAGCCAAACTCATAAAGATAAAAATTTTTATGGCACCAGAATTATAAAGGAAAAAATGATTGCTTTTACACCAAGCAATAAGATTTTAAAGATTATGCTTAGACCAAGACTGACTGGAAGGGAGAAGGAGGGAAAGGACAAGAAGATAAAAGAGGGATGAGAAAAGAAAAAGAACAGGGGTTTTAATGGGATCTCGCACTGTGCTTATAAGATGGCTTGTGAAACTAACTATATGCTGTTAGTTGTTAGTCACCATCCAGTCAGTTCCGGCCCATAGTGACCCTATGCACAACGGAATGAGACACTATCACTGTGCCATGCTCACTATTGTTCCTGTGCTTGAGCCCATTATTTTTTTTGGGGGGGGGATCACTGCCCTCCGGTGGGAGTAGGAGGCTCAGCATTGCTTGTGGAGAGCTGCTGCTGGATTTGAACCACCAACCAGTTGGCCGCAGTCCCACACACAACGACTGCGCCACCGGGGTTCAGCCTGAGCCCATTATTGTAGCCACTGCATCCAACCATCTCATTGAGGGTATTCCTTCTTATTGCTGCCCTTCTGCTTTACCAAGGATGATGTCCTTCTTCAAGAATTAGTCTCTCCTGAAAACATATCCAAAGTACATGGGCCAAAATCTCACCATCATTGCCTTTGAGAAATACTCTCGTTGTATGTCTTCCAAGACAGATTAGTTTATTCTTTAGGCAGTCCAGGCCATTTTAAATATTCTTTGCTAGCACCATAATTCAAATGAATCAATTCTTCTTTGATCTTCCTTATTTGAATCCTAACTTTCATATGTGTTGCAACTACATAAAAATATATGTATGTGTGTGCTGTTATATTCCACAAACAACAATGGGGAAAGTAAATTTTTAGAAAAGAAGAGGAAGAAGAGTCACATCTCTAAAAACCCTCCAGGTTCCTTCACCACCCCCTCTAAATACTTGTCTGAGTGTTTATAAAGGGAGGAAAATTAAGGTGAAATGGACCTAAATTCTTTTGTGACACACAAGTTAGATTCAAACAAAACTGGTCTGTGGCAGTTACATAATCTCCTGTCAACTTGAGTGAAGGGGTGTAGTCTAGCCTGTCAGTCAGGTCATAGCCAATGATGTCTCTGTGTAGACATGGCCTTCTAAGGATTCTGGAAACTCCTGTCTTCCTTCTTGAAGGCTGACTACTTTTTCTCTCTCTCCCTCCTTCACCTTCCTGTTGACAAGCCACACTGATGGTAACCAGAACCCTGGAAATCCTTCCATCACCACTGGATCCACAAGACTTTCCATCTCCTGGCCTGTCATCTTCCTGCATTTGGCATCATTACATGCAATGTATAAGTCAGAAGAGGAATTTATAGACTGGTATCAGACATATGTGTTAATATCAGATATATAGACTTGATCTAGATTGGGCTGGGATATTTTCTTAATATGTAATTACTCATTGATATAAAGCTTTTTCTTATATATACATGTGTCCCTGGATTTGTTTCTCTAATCAAACTGCACTACCACATAACCTTTGTAGAAGAAAGAGCGGTGGGGGAATCTCACTATCAGCAAGAAGGAAGTGCCAGGAGGGCAGTGCATCCTTTGAACCCAGAGATCCCCGTGCAGTGAGCCTCCTCAATCCAGAAGTCAGCTTGGACAACAGAGAAGGAACAATAGCAGAACCGGGAGTCAGAGCATGAGATGGAGTGGTAGACTTCCCAACCCACAGAGCAAGTAAAGCTGAGTGCCTTGGGAGTGGAGACTGACTTGTGGAGTAGTGTGGCCCTGAGTACTTATTTGGAAGGGTGGGGGTGAGCTGATCTCTGGAATGGAGCTGAATGCTTTGAGATGAAGCTTATAGCAGAGTGACATGCTCTTTGGGCATTTATTAGTAGCTCTAAAAGAACTTTATAACATGTCCTAGCCCGGTAGAGGCCAGGTTAAGTGGTGAGGGCCAGAGACAGATCAGTCTGTGGACATGGTAGAGAAAAAAAAATCTGTCCTGACTGAACCGCTGTATCCCCAGCATTTCTCACCTGAGTTGCAAACTATTCACTTCTTTAATAAGCCCCAGAATCATGAGTTTCATGTGAAAGATCTATGGGGCCATTATAATGAATTTTATAGGACCCAGCAGAAAAGTGGAGCTCAGGGAAATTAAAAATGTCAGGGGAGGAATAATTGGTATCAGAAGGTTCAGAAACATGGAGGATCTCCAGGTGTGACCCTGTCTTGTGGCAATAAGCCTTAGGAGCTAGTGGGGATCAGATATGCCCCCTCCCCCCCACCAAGCCATAGTTACACACACAGGGACAGAAGGTAGACAGATGAATTAGATAGGGGAACTACTGGCAGCTCCAAGAAGCTGCAAGTGGCAAGAAGGTACTTTGTCCTAGAGCCATACCTGAATTCATACTCCTGGCCTAGTGAAAACAGCAAATGGCTGCTCTCTAAGTGATCCACTTGCATGTGTGTTGTGGCAACACTAGGAGTCTAAGACACCAAGAAATGTCAATAGCTGACATGGCAAGGAATGGATTTTCCCCTAACGTTGTCAGAGTGAGTGCAGCGTGACGGATGGCTTCATTTTAGACTCCTAGCTTCCCAAATGGCAAGAGAATAAATTTCTCTTGGTTTATACCACTCACCTTTCTGTAACTTGTCACAGCAGCCACAGGAGACTAATACCCTGGTATGGGCCAGACCTTCACTTTGATCCTGACCTCACACCATGGTCCTCTGATCAAGCTGAGATTCCAAGCGTGTCAGGGGTGAAGGAGGGGACACACCCAGCTCACTCAAGGATGGCTATCTCCCACCCCCCAAATAGTCCAAGACAACAGGATGAAATTATGAAGGCCACTTTGATGCCAAGAGAACCTGAGTACGTCTTTGCCCCTTCCATGTCAGCACTGTCCCCATAAAGGGGAATCAGGAGCAAGGACTTGCACTTTGATGGTGCAACCTGACCGCAGGGCCCCTGAAGATACCCGTTTTGTTTGCTTTAAGCTCAGGGACTGTTTCCGCCCCCTCAGAGAACACCCACCTGGGGTTGGTTCCAACTCCTTTTTGTCTGATGCTGCAGAGAGTGGTGGAAAGCTACAGAGAATGGACAAAACTCACAGACCATCTGTTCCGCTTCTGTGCTTTGTGAATTTATATTCAAATGTTAGGCATTTGATAGCAACTGTCAGGCATCATTTCAAAACCTAGCATTTGGGTAAAGATGTCTCTTTTAAAAAGCCACAGAAATCACTGATAGGATTTTTATAAAAGACGCAATCATTTGAGTCTTATTTTGAAACAACATCTTCAAATATTATCATAAAATTTTACAACAGGAAACATAAAATAAGACATCTTGTTTCTATAAAACGAACTTCAGGAAAGAAGGCTGGACAGAATATCCCTAGAAGGGCTATTCAGAAAATGGAGAGACTTTCAGTCAAAAGAGAATCACAGGTTTTTTGAGTAGGGCTTATGGGAATTTCCATATCATGTTGAAATTTTCACGTTTATCAGAAAGGGACAGGAGTTGGTATATCAGATCTTTTTAAAAGTATATCAGATCATCAATATAGGACTACATAATCGCTTTTGGATTCTAAGCACATTTGGAAATGGAATACAATTGTTAGTTTATAGTCAGCAAGAAAGTGGGTCTGTGGTTATAAGGATAAACAGAAGGTACCCAATTCTGGAGATGAATTTTGTCCTCTGTGCTTGATCTTATCAGTGGTTCTCAACCTTCCTAGTGCCACAACCCTTTAATACAGTTCTTCATGTTTTGGTGACCCCCCCCAATCATAAAATTGTTTTCGTTGCTACTTCATAACTGTCATTTGCTACTGTTATGAATCAGGCGACCCCTGTGGAAGGGTCATTTGACCCCCAAAGGGGTTGTGACCCACAGGCTGGTCTAAGTTGAGGAGGTTCCAGGTTGAGGAGAGACTTTTACTCCAAGTTCAGTATCCTCATATGGAAGCTTTTCTTTCAAATATAGTCTGGGAAAACCAAGGTTGATTGCTAACACCTTAAGGGCCACAACAAAATCATCTTGGTCAACAAAGACAGTGAGGTCTGAAGATTGACACCCTAGAAAATATTTCTATTTCATTTACACAACTGAAAAAAAATTATGTAGATTCAGGATAAAGGGATTACTCTGGAGTATGGTGTGGGTGCAGTGGTGGTACCATGTAAGAAAACTGACATTCCATGTGGAAGACTGCAGTTCACATTTCTTATGGGTGGCCACCACCAATGTTTCCATGTGTATTACTATGATTTGGAAGAGATTTCAGCAGAACTTTCAGCCTAAGATGGTCTGGGGATAAAGAACTGACAGTCTTGTAGTGTACAGTGGTGGGTGGGAGAGCACCTGCCCTATCTAAAGTGAGCAGCCCTTTCAATGTCCCCGCCAGGTGACAATCTGCAAAATGGCAGGTCCAACAGTAATGTGTTCTCCCATCCCCTAAGGGCAGATGGAAATCTAGATTTTTGCATGAAATTTGCTGATATTTCAAATATTAACCAGTAATTCTAATTTTTTTAACTCTAGGTTAGGCAATTAAAATATATCTGTCAGTCAGGCTACAAGATTGAAATTTCTCCTTTACAAAATCAATTTGCAAAAAAAATCAATCTGCAAATATTTTCAGCTCTTTGAGAGAATCATTAGGGTACTTGGGGGACATTCCACTTGCAGAGTACATTAACGAGGCATTATAATTTACACTATAATGATTGGCCACTGAGAGTGAATGAAACCCTATTCTTAGGACTTCCCAATAATAATTTAGCCAGTCTTCCCAATAATATTATTACTTTTACAGATGGGGAAAGTGAAACTTGAGGACCAAGTATCTTACTCAAGACAAAATGGTTTAGAGCCCTGGTGATGGGACGGCATGCTCAGGCAGCCAGAAACCAGAGCTTATGTTCTTCATCATCACACCAAAGTGCATTTTTAAATCTATACTGTGGCAGTCACCTAATCTGGTGTCAGTTTGAGGATTAAGAATAGAGGGGTGGAGTCTAGCTAATGAGAGCTCTGTATGGGCGTGGTCTTCTCATCAAAATTCTAGGAAATGTGGTCATTCCTTCTTGGAGGCAGAGACACTGTCTCTCTCAGTTCACTCTGGGACAGTTTGCAGCTGACAAGACATGTGGCAGCATGCTGATAGACCCTGACTCCTGGAAACTGGAGGAGCTATGGGAAGACCCCTGCCAGTGCTGAGTTGTTCACAAAGCCACTGGATACACAAAAATATGCACCCACTGGCCTGTGATTGTCCTAGTGTCAATGCATATGCTTCATGAGTCTGAAGAGGACTTATGGATTGTTATCAAGCATATGAGTTAATATCAGACTTATGACCTTGAACTGGACTGGGCTGGGATGTTTTCTTAATGTATAATTATATTTTATATAAAACTTTTTATATGTATTTCTGTGTGTCTATGGATTTGCTCTCTCTCTCTCTCTCTATATATATATATTCATGTAATATGACCACAATATAAACCACCCACACAAAATAATGACTTACCAAGATGTATATTAATAAAATTGTGCATTGCAAGGTAACCTTTATTGGAGTTAATAAGACTACACGAGAACTCAACCAGTTAGGATCACCAGGCTTGGTCCTCACATTGAGTTGTATCTGTAGCAGTGAATGCAAGTAGTCCCTGACCTATGATAAGGTATCATTCTGACAATTGCATCAAAAACTCAGATGTAAGTTGAATAGCTCTTCCCCCCCACCTTCTTCTTTATTTCCTTTTATTTTAAGTATCTTTATGCACCTGATCTTTGTCTTTGGGAGTTGGGTACATGACATATGAACTTACAAATATATTTTAATACATGAGTTCATAAAAATACACAATAGAAAGTGTACCCTGATGATAAATTGTTGGATGAAATTGGAACCAAATCCTGTTAAAAGTCAAGGCATCCAGGAAGAAAAAGAATGTTTGGAAACTGATTGTGGTAGCAATGCTGCTTGGTGAGATAGAATTATGGGATGATATGATATATGCATTAACTCCCAGTTACATAAAAGGTGAAAGACTACCTGAACTTGGCCTCTAAGATATACTTGTTGATATGGCATTATATTAAACACATAAATGATGACTAGCTGTGAGTGGCTATTATGAGCTACTCTCTGTCCTAAACATTCTATTAATTTGCTGAATCCCAATGAGATAATTACAATTCCAATCACTCTTATTTTATGTCCAATGGAAGCTGTGGCAGTCATGTGCTTATGTTAATTTTATGATTGAAATGTAGCGGTGGAGTCTGGCCTGTTAATCTGGAGATAGCCATTGAGTAGCCGATGAGGCCTCTGTGTGGGCATGGCTTTCTCCTGAGACTCCTGGGAAATCTCGCGATATTTCCCTCGTAAAGTTGAGACGCTATCTTCCCCAGTTGTTGGGAGTTAGTCTCAGAGAAGATTAACCACAGGCAACACAGAATGGTGGCGTCTGGGAGGCTGGAGTAGCCGGTGGAGAGACCACACGGCTTTACCCTGATGAAGCCGGACCTCTGAGGCTGGGGCAGCCACATGGAGGCCTCTGCCAGCGATGGATTGCTTCTGCCACCACGGGATGCTGTTGGTGGACCCTGAGCCCTGGAAGTGAGGAGCCATGGGGAGACCCCTGTCGGTGCCAGGACTCTGCACCCACTGACCTGTGACTTCGTAAGTCAGAAGGAGACTTTTTGGACTGATTTCGGGCATATGGGTTAATATTAGACTTGTGACTTTGAGCTGAACTGGGCTGGGATGTTTTCTCAATGTCCTATTCCTCTTGAATATAAACCCATTCCTTGTATCCATGTGCGTGTCCTTGAATTTGTTCCTCTAGTCTACCCGGAGTGACACAGAGGCACTAGAGGAGTAGAGCTATTTGTCTAAGTTCTCTTTGCCATCCATGGGCAGGATTTCAATCAGACATCCCAGTTTCTGAGTCTATGCTCTCAACTACTACTCTTGGTTCATAAACCAGTTGAGCATATAGATGACTTATGGCAAAACAAAAATGTTTTTGTGCAAGAAGAACACCCAAAGCAAAAGATTTCAAGTTAAGTTACAAGGTGCTTTGTGTCCCGATAATAAGCCTATTTTTGTTAGCTGCCACTCAGCCAGTCCCCAACTCACGGCAACCTCATGTTTTACAGAGCAGAACTACTCCAGAACGTTTTCTTGGTTGTAATCTGTGGAAGTAGTTCTCCAGGTCTTTCTTCCGTGGAGCCCCTGAAGGAGTAAGTTTGAACCATCAACTTTTAGTTTGCAGCCAATGAGAATCTGATGGGCCACAGAGACTCCTTCAGTGATCACAATAGCTGGCATTAACTTCCTCACTGTCACGTCTTTTCCAACTGATTGTGACCCTGGAGGACAGGGTAGAACTGCCCCTGAGGACTTCTGAGCATGTAATACTTTACAGGAGTAGCAAGCCTCATCTTTCTCTCGCAGAGCAGCTGGTGTTTTCACACCGCTGACTTTGCTGATAGGAGCCCAATGCTGCTACAGGGCTTGAGTAGCTAACTTGTACTGAGTTATTACTCTGTCATCACCAAGCATTTTATCTCACATCAACTTTAAAAGCTGAGGGTTGTTCTTAAACCTATTTTGCGGATGAAAATGTTGAGTCCTCGAGATACCAATGTAACTAGAATAAGATCACACAAGAGTAACTGACCAAGCCAAGGCTTGACCCCAGCTCTCTCAGACCCCCAAAAGCCTACAGATCTAAGCTCCACATGACCATATTCAGGACCTTCAATATTCCACAATGGTTTCTCCTGGGAGAGGTAGAACAAATGAGAACAGGCACTAATTGCTGCTCAGTCATGGATCCAACTTCAAGGGCACATCCGGAGAGAAACCTACACCACCTGAGAGAGTCGTTGGGCCTGAGAGGGTAGTGTGAGGAAGAACCTCAGCAGGCATGCCTTTTTGCTCAGCTAACATTCCACAGGCCCAGACCTCAAATACACAGCATCCTGAAACAGAAGTGTCCTCGATCTTCCCCCTACTTGAATAAAAGTGAGGATGTCCTTCTGGCTGGTTGCCTCCTGGAGCCCAGCACCCACCTTGATATTGAATGTGCGTGTTGGGCTACTGTTAGGGTTACCACTACTCCTAAGGTGATGGCAATTCCCCAAGTCCTCACATTGCAGAGGACACCTATTTCCAAGGTTGTCAATCTTTATAAAAGCAGACTGCTACATTTTTCTCCCAGACTGCTGAGGGTTTGAACTACTGACCTTTTGGTTAGCTGCCAAATGCTTAGCCATAGCACTTAATCAGAGGGAATTAATCAGAAGGGAGGAGATTTTTTTGTGTGGCATAACTGCCCCAGTGGGAGTAGGAAGTCCAGCCTTGCTCCTGGAGAGCTGCTGCTGGATTTGAACCGCCAACCCTGTGGGCCGCAGTCCGGCACACAAGCACTACGCCATGAGGACTTAGCCAAGGGAGGGGATTTTAAAAATTGTCATGTCCATCTAATTAATTTTTCTTCACGGCTTTCTTTTCTTTTTTTTTTTTCATGGTTTTGTTTTCTTTGTGATCCTTTGGAAGCTCCAAGCTCTATCCTAAGCATGTCTTGATACCAAAGGAAATAGTCTACTTGTCTTATTGCCAAGCCTGGGTGACATGCTCATTCCTGGAGTAGGATTAGGGTAAGAAACAGTTCCTTTCAATCACTTGGGGTGTGAGTGGTTTCTCAAAGGAAATAAACAAACAAATAAATAAAGCAAACTCACTGCTATATAGTCAATACTTACTCAATGTGATCTTATGAGTCAGAGAAGAACTGCTACTATGGGTTTCTGAGTCTAACTCTTTACCGGAGTAGCTTCCTCTTTCTCCAGTGGAGTGGCTGATGGTTGCAAACTGCTTATCTTGCAGCAGCAGCCCAACTTGAAACCACTATGCCACCAGTGCTACTTTTCTCAAAGGAAAATGGTGGTGCAATTCAAAGGGGAGTGGGTTCAGGACAGACAAAAGGAGAAGGAGTCTTCTAAAAGCTCAGCAAGTAGAGTCAACTTCTTTTGGAAGCCAAGATTGTGAGAATGATCCCATGCAATGTTTGAATGGGAACTTCTTTAAGCTTCTGGAGTTTATGAGCTAGGCATTCTATTTCTTTTCTGGTGTATATAGTGGAAAGAGCACAGCAATATTATTTTATGAGAATATCCAATCTTCACTTTCAGTCACTATAACTTACATGGGGTTCACCCAATCCAAAATTTCAAGTATGAAGCTGTGCAATATTATGAATATAGTCATAAATATTGGGTCTGAAAGTCATGTGATCATATGTAATCAACCAAAGGCAGGGTTTTCAGATTAGGAATAAAGGTCTGGTAAAGTACTTTGGAAAATTAAACAATGGAACTTTGTGGATCACAAAAGAACATTGTCCTTCTCACTTATTTTGCGCACATGATCTTGAGGGATTAATTACCTGTGAAGGACATTATGTTTGTTGATGGAGAGGGCCAATGGATTCAAGGGATACTCAGTAAGAAGACTTGGCATGTTGGAACAAACATGAACGTGAACATGCTGCTAATTATGAGCATGATGTAGGTTTTGGCAACATTTCATTCTGTTGTACATGGCCATGATTCAGAGTTGACTTGACAGAATCTATCTATCTATCTATCTATCTATCTATCTATCTATCATCTATCTCTCTATCATCTATAAAATATCTATTTGTGTTGTATGATATAATAAGCAGTGTGTTGTATGTTAAAATAATGTTCTAATTAATAAAATAGAAAATTGTTTTGTCCTATGGAGCACTAAATTCTAGATGTTATAAAAATGAACAATGAGTAGAACACAGAGCCATTTGATCAATTTCAGATCTAAGAATTTTGTTTTTGTAATTGAGAATCGCATGAAGTCCAATTCAGACATGCTGTGATATCTGTTGCATGCTTTAAAATAATCCATGGAGAAGTGTAATGAGTGTGGTATAGAAATGAAACGAGATTGTCCAAGAGTCAGTAACTGTTTAAGCCTGTGAAGGTACAAGGAAATTCATTACACTTCCCCACCTACTTTTATTAATGCCTAGAAATTTTCATACTACAAAGACTTCTAAAATCCAATTCAGTTAAAATATTCCAACCTCACAATTAATTCCTCTATTCAGTCCCAGTTGGCCATGGCTGGAGGGCCTCCACCAAGAAGAGAGGAAGGAGGAAGTTACCTCGTCCTTCTTTCCTTCCCCTCCTTTTGTTGCTGGCTCCTTTGGGACTGGGGGGTGGTGAGGTGAAGGGTAAGACAAAAGGATTGTTATATAGCTGGAGGCATCAGTGGTTCTCTTTTGGTTGTTGGTGTTCTCTGCATGGCAGACATGCAAGTGCTGTTCTCTCATGGACTTGGTTGCATGGAGAGAGCTTAAACTAAAACTTGGCCCTCACTGCATCTTTGAAACATCATCTGGGAGTAAAGACTGCCTTCTTGACACCTTCTCTTCTAGAAGACTGTTCCCAGCTTAGCCATGCACAGATCAGAAGATGAAATGTGAATCTCCTATTTTGCACATCCCTAATTCCAAGAATAAATGATTGATTCACTCTTTCTTGGCTTAGTGAAGAATCACCCAGTTTTCTATCACAGGAACAGAATAAGCAAATCCACAGTACCCTTCTCCCTCAAGCTCACAGCTCATTATTTTTCTCACTCCCTTGAACGCCAGTCTTCAGTCATTATAGTCTCTGTGGGAGTAGTTAGAGTGAGAACTTATGAACCATCTCTTAATATACATCTCTTAATGAGCCTCAGTAGCCATTTGGCAGCCCTTTGCCACTATGTTTAATGCTTTCATCTTTGACCAACATGCTAAGCCAATAAGAAGAGCCCCAAACCATGTCCTATTTCACTTAATGGTGTATGTCTTTTTATTGTCTATTGGGGTGTTCAGCACATCTCTCAATGAAGACCTCTTTAAAATCTTTTAATTGTCTATTGGGTCATTTTGATTTCTTAGTACACCAATCCCAAGAAATTGATTAATCATCAATCAGTAATGGCTGTTTGTTATTCTTTTTTGGGGGGTGGGGAGGGCATCACTGCTCTCTGGTGGGAGTGGGAGGCCCAGCCTTGCTCCTGGAGAGCTGCTGCTGGATTTGAACTGCCAAGCCAGTGGGCTGCAGTCCAGCACTCAACCACTTCACCACCAGGGCTCAGCCCCTGTTTGTTATTCTTAAGGTGGCAGATTAAAACGAATCTCGTTGGGAGACCTTGGCTTCTTTTGTATGTAATTTTCTTTTGGGCTGTTAAAGCAAGAAAACAAAACAAAAAACTCTAAATTCACTACCATCAGATCCATTCCGATTCGTAGAATCGCTCCTGTGGGAATCTGAGACTGTAAATTCAAACAGGAAGCTTCCTCCTTTTCTTGGGAAGCTGGCTGGTGATTCTGATCTGCTGAACGTGTAGTTAGCAGCCCCGTGCATAACCACCAGGTCTTTTGCTGAGGACTGCACATCTGAAAGGTGCTAAGCATATTATATGTTCTATTAGCTCGACTCCTCTTTATAACCCAGCAAGAGAGGTCCTAATAGTATGATTATTTTATGTATGAGGAAAGCGTGACACACTGGCCACAAATCAGGGGACGAAATTAGAACTCGAACACAATGTTCACTAGCTCTAGGCCCATACTTTCTACCAAGACTTAATGCCATACACCATGCAGAGTGTTTGGTTTTTCCATAGAGAAGATGCTTTTCTCCCCCAAACCTCCTCTAGTTTATAAATGAGAAAAGGATATTTCTCCTGAAGTTGCTCCAGGAAGCCCTTTGAGTAACTTTAGCCCATTGAGAACTGAACCGAGATTAGGTATCAGGCATCAAAGACCCAGAACAAAAAATCATAATGAGAATGAGGGGGGGAAAGTGTGGAGTGGAAGTCAAAACCAATCTATAGGCAATTGTACATCCCCTTACAGAAGAGTCATGGAGAGAAGATGGGCCAGTCAGGGTGCAGTATAGCACTGATGAAACATAAACCTTTCCTCTGGTTATTTAGTGCTTCCTCCCCATCACTATCATGACCCTAATACTAAATAAATTTGGCTGAACAAGAGCATGTGCATAGGTACAGATAAGAGCTGGAAGCACAGGGAATACAGGTCAGACAGACTCCTTGATACCAGATACTCCTTGATAATTAGAGTATCCATACCAGGAGGGGAAGGGGAAGGTGAGTGGGGAAAAGGAGAAAGTGATCCCAATAATCGACCTATCACCCCTCCCCAGGGGGATGAACAAAAGTCAAGGGAGTAAAGGGAAGCATCAGACAGTGCAAGACATGAAAATAATAATAATAATAATAATTTATGATTATCAAAGGCTCATGAGGGAGGGAGGAGGAGGAAGGGGAAAAAATGAGGAGCTGATACCAAGGGCTTAAGTTGAAAGAAAATGCTTTGAAAATGATGATGGCAACATATGATGACACAATGGCTTGTAGTAGGAGTTGTATGAGCCCTCAATAAAATGATTTTTTAAAAAACACTTTTCAATATTTCCAATAACCCTCAGGGGGAAAAGGAGTCATATTCCTTAACAACTTTAGTTCAAGATACCAATATCTCTAGCCTAATTTCAAGCAACAACCCCATCACTCCTCTCCTGTCCTTCATTCTTGCCCCTGTGGAGTCCAAACTCTACTCGGTGCCTAGATGGAGAAGTCGGAAATATAAATCTGATTGTTTTACTCCATACTTGAAACCATGTTGTAGTTTCACATGATTAAATAAAAACACTCAAGCTCTCTAATCTGACCTTCTAGTTTTTCTGAATCTGGCCCCAGCCCACCTCTCTCATCTTGTTTACCCCCATCCCCCATTTTTCAACCTCTCATTCATGGCATTCCTACCACACCATTCTTTCTGTCCTTCAATAAGACATATTAATGCTCACATCGGGATTTTCTAACTCTTTCTTCTGCTCAGATCCCTAGGTCCTCTTAAGATGGTTCTTTATCACTGAATTTTGAAAAACACTTCCTAGGCGTCACCTCTGAGGAGTCACTGAGTGTGATGCAGTGAGTATCTGTTTGTGGTAATAGAAAATTTGACAACGATTATTGGTGAGGGTTTTGCAAACAATACTAATGCAATTAATATCACTAAATTGTGTTTATAAAAAAGTAAATTGGTCAATGTTCTGTTATGTAGAGTTTTTTTTTTTAATTATCAGCCAGTTGAAACTGGAAGGCTCCCTGAGTTACACTTCAAACCTTGAACCAAAAATGGTCCTCAAGGTCACCTTGTGGCTAAATAACAAATTAACTCACAAACATAAATTGATATCACCCATAAGTACTGTATTCCTTTAAAATATCACCTCTAGGAGACCAAATGGCCAGCAATGATCTTAAAACAAAGATGAGAATGTAAAGGAGCAGAGAAATGAGGTGAATGGAAATGGGAAGCAAAAATAGAAATGATAAAAGCAGTTATGTCTTGTGTCGAATGTAACACAGTGAACAACTTGAGTAGAAATTGTTGAATGCAGACCTGAACTTCTGTATCAACCTTCCCAGAATATATAATATATATTTAAAATTCATCTTAGAGAACTCCGTAGTCCTTAATGTAGACCTTTCCTCACTGTGAGTCTTACCCTATTACTCACCTTTGTTTCCTTCATTGTACTTATTACTACTTGCAATTTGTGTATGTGCTTAGTTGTATGTTTATTGGCTGTCTTCCTCACCTTGACTGTCTATGAAGGAGGGCAGGGATGGGAGAGGAGAAACAAAGAGAGGGGAGGGATAGGATATTGAGGGAGGAAGGAGAGAAGATATGGAGAGGAGAGAACCGTCTATATGGAGGGCTTAACAGGACATTGTTCTCAATTTTATTTCTTGAAATAGGATGTGAAGGATATGGAGTTTCTTTTTAAAATAATAATAAACTCCAGACTCTTTATTACTCAAGCCTAAATAGTGGTTTTGATGGCTAAAAAGGGGCCTTGGGTGGGGGATGGAGGTGGGGGAGTAAAGCTAAAATGGACTTAGAGTCTTTAGGACAGACATGTTCATTTTAAACAAGCAAGCAGAATACCTCCCTCACCTGTCTCCTTAGACATGGGGCATCTGTCTTGTTTGCTTTTATGTGTTCAATACCTAGATTGGTGTTTGGTAAATTTCTGTTGCCGTTGAGTCAGTTCTGATCCATGGTGATCTCACATGTATCAAAGAAGAACTGTGCTTTTCAATGGCCGTTTTTTGGGAAGTAAATCACCAGCCCTTTCTTCCTCAGGGCCTCTGGATGGATTGGAACATCTAACCTTGGTGTTAGCAGCTAAACTTGTTGACAATTTGCACCATCCAGGGACTCTACCTGAGAAATAAGTGGACCTTACTAAATATTTGTTGACTTACCTAACATGGTTAAAGGAGTCACATGGTGTGGCACATATCTGTAGCACACAGTGAAGACCTGTTATTTTTTACTTTCTACCTCTGTTCAGAGACTTTCTGCTGAGTTTGCTTGGCTGATAGGATGTAAGCCAAGGATTCATGGTATTTGGTAAAGGAAGAAACAGGGTGGAGGCGTATGAACTCTATGAATTCTGCTTTATAATAATTGACTTGGTGCTGCCTTTGAGTTTGATTCTCTTTTTCCCTGGGGAAGCCAAGAAGATCATATCTGAGTCCAATATAATTCTTACAGGGATCATCCATAGGCGGGGGGAAATGAAGAAATTTGGTGGTTAGAAATCTCTGTAACAGTCCACCCACTTTTCAAAAGAAAATATCTATCTGCCAATTCTTTTGCCACATAGAATAGATCCACACTTTCACAAAGGAAGCCACCTCAAAGTCTCATGCATTTAGCACATCTGGCTATATCTTTTCAAAGTCTAAAGTAAAATACATTATATACACTGTCAACACACCCAATGTTCAAGAACGCAAAGGCACCAGTTAACCAGGAAGAATTCCTATTTGAAAAGTAGAGTTTGAGGTTTACAACCAGTCACAGGTCCATAGCAATCATTGTATCCAACTGGAAAGGACTAACAAGATTTTCCCCCCAGGACTTCAAGAAGTTTACTGGTTAGCAAATCAATTCTCTTTTCAGGGAGGAGCTCCCACATCCATTTCAATATGTCCAGTTAAGAGTGTCTTGTCCAGGCTAGGGCTAGGAAAAAAGTATAAAGAAAAAAATAAAAATAAAAAAAGAATGTCTTGTCTAGCTTTCTCTCTGGCCTCATACGAAGTAGGATTGAAAAGGATGAACATCCCACTGGGTTTAAGGAGTTTCATATTCACAGCCTATCAAAGTTGCCGATATATTTCTGCCAAGAGGTTGTTAGTTTCTCTTGTGTTAGCTTCAACTCACAATAATCTTATGTACAACAGAAAATAGTGTTACCTGGTCCTGTACCACCATCGTGATCTGATCAGTGGTAGTCTGAGTCCATTATTGTGGCTATTGTGTACGCCTTTCCAACATACGGAACTCATCTTGTAATACAATATTGGACAGCATTCTATTGCAGCCCATACATTTTTCATTAGGTATTTTTGAAAGCAGATCCTTAGACACTTTTTCTTAGCCTTAGTCTAGAAATTCCACTTTGAGTAACCGTATGGTTTTTGATACACTGGTGAAATAGCTTTTAACATCACAGCAACACAGTCACCACAAAATGACTAAATGGCCATGGATGATGGTCAAATATTAGTAGGCACAATTATCGTCTGTCTAATTCACTGTGAGGGTAGCCACATAAGAAAGACTTCTTATCTGGACACAATAGTCAAGTATGAAGTGTCTATCAGACTTAACACTTCACCAACACCCCCAAAAGCAAAACCCACCACCATTGAGTCAATGTAGAACTGCAAGGCAGAGCTACCTCTGTGAGTTTTCCAGACCATTGACTCTTTAAGGGAGTAGAGAACACTGTCTTCTCTGGAGGAGCAGTCGGCTGTTTCAAACTGCTGACTTTGTGGTTAGCAGCTCAACACAACATCGCTGCACCATGAGGGCTTACTTAAGAGTAAGTAAGATGGCTTACTTCACCTCTTAGCCACTCTGAATGTCTTCCATTCCTCAAATTCATCATGCACTGGGGCTTTCAAAATGATAGCCCAATTGTCTAGAATATAGCTTCTCCTGTTCTTCACTTGGCACCTTATCGACACCTTCACTCTGCTCAACTTAAATGTAGATAGCTCTGAGAAGCCTTCTTGAAGACCCTCGATGATATTAGACACCCCAATCTGCACCTTTTCCTATCACTAGTTGTTGTTGTCAGGTGCCCTTGAGTCAGTTCTGACTTATAACAACCCTGTTTGGTACACGAGAACAAAACACTGACGGTCCTGGTGCTGTCCTTACAATGGTTCTTATGTTTGACTCCATTGTTCCAGCTTCTGTGCCAGTCCATCTTGCTGTGAGTCTTCCTCTTTTTTGATGGTCTTCAATTTTATCAAGCATGATGTCATTTTCCAGTGACTTGTCTCTCTTGGACAAGTTGAACATGCAGTCTTTCTTCTAAAGAGCATTCTGGCTTTACTTCCAAAACAGATTTGTCTGTTCTTTTGACAGGTCACAGTACCTTCCATATTTTTTTACCAAGACTGCAATTCAAATGCATCCATTCTTCTTTTTCTTTCATATCGCAACACTTGCCATTCTATTTTGATGTCTTAGATAGGAGTCTCAAGAAGCAGAGATGGAGGCAGGGATTCAGAAGCATGTGGGAGTGATTACTGAGGGAGTGATTTTTAGAACAAATCTATAAGGGACTAAGTGGAAACAGGACAAAGAAATGCTGTGATTCTCAAAGTGTGATTCCTCAGAGCAGCACTCTTAACATAATGTGGAAACTTGAGAGAAAGGTGAGGTCCAGGAGTCAGTCTTTAAACAAGCTTCCCAGGTTCTGATTCTGATTCTGATACTTGATAAAGTTTGGGGATTACAGAGGAAAGGAAAAAGTTAAGTAAGAATGTAGTGGAAGAGGAAGAATAGGAGTATACTTATGGATATATATGTGTATGTGTACATATATATATGGTTGCTGGAGTATAATTGCATGTGCATATTTATTGTTGCTGCTAATATATCCATGAATAGGATGGAGCATACAGGATGAGTGGTGGCTGAATGTTAAGAGAAGTTCTCTGACATAACTAGACACTTTGAAGGAATGAGTCTGGATGATCAGGGTCATAGTTATGGGGACCAAGCTCAATTGGCATAACATGGTTTATAACGATGATGTTCTTCATCCTGATTTCAGGAGTAGAAACTGGGGCTTATAAGTGTGTGCGTGTGCATGTAAAGTGCAC
The DNA here is from genome assembly GCA_004026705.1 of Nesogale talazaci. NCBI lineage: Eukaryota > Metazoa > Chordata > Mammalia > Afrosoricida > Tenrecidae > Nesogale > Nesogale talazaci. Next base: position 78,678 of record PVJH01000303.1, on the reverse strand, counting down.
CTATTTGTCTCTCCTGAGTCAGAGGAAAGAAGAGCGATGCAAATCAAAAGGCACCGGGGAACAATTAGTCCAATGATTAATGGATCACAAAGTCATCAGTCTCCACAATCCTGAGGCCAAGAGAACTAGAGAGTGTCCAGCTGCCACTACAAGCTGCTCTGAAAAGGATGACATTAGAAGGTCCTTAATAGTGTGGGAGGAAAATGTAGATCAGAACATAAATTCATCAACCAGGTCAGGCTTTACTGGTGGGATAAGAGCCGCAAGACAATGGCTCTCCGTCACCCTCATTCTGGAACTGAACTCACTCCCAGGTTGGACTAAGCACCTATTTAAGATACAAAGGGCAGCATTTACCCACGGACAAACTTCAGAGGGTAGGAAAGGATGAATGCAGGTAGAAAGCATAGGGAAGAAGTGGGATAAGTGATAGCACATTGTGGGTCTTCAGTGAATAATTTGAATCAAAATGGGTAAGCATTGTTCAATGCCAAGCTATGGTCTACTCTGTAAACTTTTACCTAATTCAAAATGACATGTTATTTTTAAAATGTCATCAACGGTAATGTGTAGCCTTGACCTGGTTGATAGGGAACTCTCAACGATAACTGTGGCAGTCATGTACTTATATTAATTTTATGATTGAGATGTAGGGGTGGAGTCTGGCCTGTTAATCTGGAGATAGCCATTAAGTAGCCAATGAGGCCTCTGTGTAGGCATGGCTTTCACCTGAGACTCCTGGGAAATCTCACTTTATTTCCCTCGTGAAGATGAGAAGCTATCTCCCCCAGTTGTTGGGAGTTAGTTTCAGAGATGATTGATCACAGGCAACACAGAATGGCAGCATCTGGGAAGCGGAGTAGCCGGTGGAGAGACCACACGGCTTTGCCCTGATGGAGCCAGACCGCTAAGGCTGGGGCAGCCACATGGAGGCCTCTGCCAGCGATGAGTTGCTTCTGCCAGCATGGGATGCTGTTGATGGACCCTGAACCCTGGAAGCGAGGAGCCATGGGGAGACCCCTGTCAGTGCCAGGACTCTGTACCCACTGACCTGTGACTTCATGAGTCAGAAGGAAGCTTTCTGGACTGATTTCGAGCATATGGGTTAATATCGGACTTGTGACTTTGAGTGGGACTGGTCTGGGATGTTTTCTCAATGTCCTGTTCCTCTTGAATATAAACCCATTCCTTATATCCATATGCGTGTCCTTGAATCTGTTCCACTAGTCTACCCGGACTAACACAATGACTTACAATACAAAGTTACCTTTTGTTTTTATAAGAGGGCAGACTCTTGGCACCTGTGAATTGTAAGTAATGTCATTGACTGTTGATGGACTGGCAGGGTGTGTGTGTGTGTGTGTGTGTTGGTCTGGGTAGACTAGAAAAACAATTCATAGACATGCATATGGATATAAGGGTACAGTTTACATATAAGAGGAAGAGGACATTAAGAAAGCATCCCAACCCAGTTCAGTTCAAAGTCACAATTCCAATATTAGCCCATGTGCCTGATACCAGTCTATAATGCCTCCTTCCAACTCACGAAGTCACAGCCCAGTGGGTGCAGAATCCCGGTGCCGGCAGGGGTCTCCCCATGGTTCCTCGCTTTCAGGGCTCAGGGTTCATCAACAGCATCCAGTGGTGGTAGAAGCAACCCAGCGTTGACAAGGGTCTCCACATGGCTTCTCCAGCTTCAGAGGTCTGATCCCATCAGGGTAAGGCCCATCAGGGTAAGGCCGTGTGGCTTCTCCTCCAGCTCGTCCAGCTCCTCAGACACTGCCATCTTGTCTTCTCCATAGTTCATCGTCTCTGAGACTAACTCCCAACAAATGGGGAGATAGCTTCTCATCTCCATGAGGGAAATATCGCAATATTTTCCAGAAGTCCCAGGAGAAAGCCATGCCTCATTGGCTACTCAAGGACCATCTCCAGATTAACAGGCTAGACTCCACCCTTATAGCTCAATCATGAAATTAACATAAGCACATGACTGCCACAGGGGGCATGAATGGGATGGGGGGGTTGAAGGAGGATAAGGTGTTTTTAAAAGATAGAGCTCCCATTGTGTGACAGTGGTTCTCCCAAAAGAGAGGAAAGGTGACCAGAAATAGGTAGGCACATACTCCAACCCAAAATGGATCTCCATGGGGTTATCTAATGATCGTATAACAGAAACACTACAAATGGATGACTTTAATAACAGACATTTATTTTCTCATACTTTAGTTGGCTGGAAGTCTGAATTCAGAGAACCCATCATAGAGCAAGATTTTTCTCTGTGTGTGGGCTCTGGGGCAAAGGTCTTTGTCTCATTTTAACATCTGTGGCCTTAGCAGCCCTTGCAGATATCCATGTGTCTTTGCCTTTGTCTTGAGTCTTCTCAATACAAGAATCCTGGATCTTAAGGATGCGTCCAATTCCAGTGCCTTCTCCTTTTGTTTCCTTGAGAGAGCACTTCTGTTGCTATAGACTCCAAGTCCATTTCCATTTTATTTTTCCTTCTTTCTTCTTCTTTTCTTTTCGCCACTCAGGACACTACTTAGGTTTGAGGGATAAAGATTGAAGGAATTTTTCTTTTTAAAGACACACACAGCCTGTTTCAAGAAATGAAATCAATAACAATATTCTTTGAAACCCTCTATCTATGTGGCCCTCTTCCTTTCCTTGTATGTCATATAAGAAGCTGTAGGCCAAAACCTCTTACTACTGACGGGCTGATCACATGAGGTCATATCAATGGGATCGCATGTCTGCCAGATGACATCATTGCATAACTAATAGTCATGGCCTCGCCCACTGGATACATAGTGGAAGGGACATCATTCAATCCCTGTACCAATAGCATGTTGTGGCATTGTTCTCGCTGTTTGAGTGTCTCTACATTCTCTCTTAAACTGTGAGTCCCTGGAGATCTAAAAAGCAAACAAAATGCCTTTTTTTGATTATTATTATATCACCAGGGACTATTGCATAGGTTAAATATATTAATTTATACAAATGCTTATTGAATAAATTGATTAAAATACTGAGTAACCTACTATCCTCCCAGGCACTGTTCTAAAATAAAACCAGTTGCTGTTGAGTTGATTTGGGCTCCTGACATATGCATCAGATTAGAACTTTATTTCTTAGGATTTTTTATTAACTGACCTTTTGGAAGCAGATTGCCAGCCCTTTCACCCCAGGCACCTCTGGGTGGGTTCACACCATCCACCTTTGGGTTTGTAGCTGAGTACTCAACTATTTTTGCCTCCTAGGTACATCAACATGTACCTAGATGAAAAGTGTTGTCTTGGGGGAAAAGTCCGACCTATCAATCAGTTCACAGCTTGATGATGCCTCCTAGGGGGTTGGCCTATTTTTATGAGAGACACTGGAATCTCTCTCTCATTGTTGCCCTTTGCCTTCCTCCTGGCTTGGAATCTGGGTCTGCACCCAGGGGTAGCCCTGCACAGCCCATCAACTCTGGGAGCCGTCAGTGCCTTGCTGTGCTCCCATTGTTCTCGGATTCCACAAGATGCTGCAGTCACCGACCAGCTTCCCACTCCTCTTTCTCCACCCTCAGTCTGCAGCTACGTGACCCTGAAGAGGGCTCCGGATAGCACTGAACCCATGGAGCTGAGTCGAACTGGGCTGGGATGCAGATGCCTTCTTTTTATAAAGTTACTTTTTGATATAAAAGTCTTTCTTACACATCGATGCATGGCACTGGTTTTGTTTCTCAACACGACCCAGTCTAACACACCATCCAAGAACTTAGCACTGTTCTAGGCTCATAATTTAGATGCAAATAGGATAAAGCACCTGACTTCATGGAATGCTTTTGCTCTAGTTAGGGATAAGATATATATATATGTATGTATACATTCTATATGTGAATAGAGAGATAGATAGATACAGAGTCTTGGTGGCATAGTAGTTATGCATTGAGCTGGTAACTGCAAGGTCAGTGGTATGAAACCACCCGCTGCTCTGTGAGAGAAAGCTGAGGTTTTTTACTTCCTTAAAGAGTTGCAGTCTTGGAAAACCACAGGGGCAGTTCTTCTCTGCCCTATAGAGCTGCCATGAGTCAGAATTGACTTCACAGCAGTGAGTTTTTAGTTTATGTGTATATATATATGTGTGGATATGACATATAATTAATATATACACACATGTGCGTATATATGATAAAAATGTCAGATATTCACAAGCGTGGTGATAAAGAGCAAAGTAAAGTGAGAGGACAGAGAAAAGTAGGGAGTGTTATTTTAGGTAGCTTAGTTAAAGAAGAGCTCTCTGAAGAGGTCACACTTGAGCTAAGCTATAAAGGAAGAGTTAAAAGTTATAAATGGAGAGATTGGGCTCTGAGAATATCTGGCGGCAGCAACTTCTATGTAAATTCGAAGTGATATTTTAAAAGAAATGCTTTCAAAGAAAGAATATCTCAGAAAAGAGCAGTCACAGTACAAGGAAGCAATGGATGAATCACAGGAAACACCTGGCATTTCTGCACTGATAAAGCAGGAAAGGGTTGGGAAGGATGGACAGGTGGCAGCAGCTTACTGTTTTCATTTATTTTTTAATTAACTTTAAACATTTATCAATGTATATGTGCACACAAATTAAAAAATAAAATATTAAAGAAAAGACTATAGTGAAAAGCAGCTGTCCTTGTCTAACCTCCCTCTTTTTTCCCAAAGGATAACTACAGCTATTATTTTTTGCCTTAGTTTAACTCTCTTTGCCCCGAACTTTCCTTCTTCCAATATCTTTGTCGAATAATTTTAGTTCCATAATTTATTATCTTCATAACTTTCAAAAGCATGTTCAAGCCTTTAGTTCTCTTGCCACTAACTATTGACAAGATCTCTTGATTGCTCTCCTTGAAACATTAGAATTTAGTATGTTCACCTTTCCTGCCTCATTTCTACCACCCAACTTCTTCTACTGTTTTAATAGCAGGAACATAATTGACATGTGTTCAAGAGGAGCATCAGGAACATAATTGACATGTGTTCAAGAGGAGCATAGGAGTTTCAGGAAAGAAAGAGGGTTTGTAAGGCTTAAGTTTAATATGATGTGTGGAGGTACTTTACAACCCCGTTTTTTTCTTCTTTAGGTTTTATTCTATTGTGTTTTATTGACTATGCAAAGACATTGGACTGTGTGGATCCTAACAAACTATGGGTGACCTTGAGAAGAACGGGAATGTCAGAGCATTTCATTATATTCTTGTGAAACTTATACATGAATTTAGAGGGTTGTATGAATAGAACAACAGAATACTGCATGGTTCAAACTCAGGACAGGTCTGCCTCGGGGTTGTATTCATTCTGTATGCTGAGCAGATAATCAGAGAAGTGGGATTATATGAAGAAGAATGTGGCCTCAGGATTGGAGGAAGGCTGATTAACAACTTCTGGTACTCAGATGACCCAAGCTTGCTTCCTGAAAGTGACGAGAATTTGAAGATCATAGACTGCAGCCTTCAGGATGGACTGATCTTAATATAAAGAAGACCAAGATCCTCACAACTGGACCAACAGGTCACATCATGATAATGGGAGAAAAGGTCGAAGTTGTCAAGGATTTCGTCTTGCTCAGACCCACAATCAATGCTCATAGAAGCAGCAGCCCAGAGACCAGACAAGCATTGCAGTGTGCAAATCTGCTCCACATGACCTCTTTAATGTGTTGAAAAGCAAGGGTGTTCATTTGAAGACTAAGGAGTGCCTGACCTAACTGGTAATTTCAAACTGTCTCCTACGCATGGGAAAATCAGGCATTGACTAAGGAAGACCAAAGAAGGATCGATGCCTTTGAACGATGGTGAGGGATTTTGAAAGGAATTGTGCACTACCAGAAGAGCAAGCAAATCTCTCTTGGAAGAAGTACAGCCAGAATATTCCTGAGTGACAAGGACAGTGAGACTTAGTCTCATGTGCTCTGTACCTGCTGTCAGGAGAGACCAGTCCCTGGGGAAGGGCAGCATGCTTGGTAAAGTGGAGGGACAGCAAACAAAGAGGAAGGCCCTCCACATGATGGATTGACACGCTGGCTGCACCAATGCCCTCAAGCAGAAGAACAATGGTGAGAATGGTTCCAGACCTGGCAGAGCTTCATCACGTTGCACATGAGGTGGTGAGGGCTTGGAACTGACTCGTGACACCTACTCACAGGATAGACCAACTCTAAAAGTGTAAAATTGACAACTGGGGCAAATGTCAAAGGGAATTTCAAGAAAGCCAGGACTACATTGCCTGCTTTCCCTTGTCTCCTTGACTTACAAGGATATGGAAGCTTGACCTCAGAACATGTCTTTCCTTTAACATATGTCTCAGCCTCCTCCCCTGGAAGAAGGGCATAGACACTAGGTGAGGCCAGGCTAGGCCGCCGACCACCAGCCTTGTCGCCCTTCTGTAAGAGGGCTTCTATATCTTCAAGCCCTCAAATCTACCATGCTGCATTCTCATTCGTGCGCACCCATTTCCTGCTAAACCCACGTGGTTCAATGACGTGAATCTGAACATGAACCATGTGGACCATAGCAGAATCTTTGGAAGTGCCACAGACGTTTCTCCGATTTGAAACATGTTCTCTCTTCACAGGAGCTGATCCTGCCAGCGTTGTGTGGACTCTGCGGTTGGACCGTCTTGGTCACAGCTGGTTGGGCAGAAAAGAGTCAACAACAACACAGACTTGACCTATCAGATGATCTCTTCTAGAAATTCCAAACTGAGACTAAAGCTGCCACTTTGGTCTGAGTGGTCTTCTTAAATAAAAGATGACATAAAAACTTTAAAAAAAAATCTAGTTGATCTTGAAGACTCCGGAGTAGAGAAAGCAATACATAATGAAATAAATAAGCAAAGAAGCAGAAAAGGAGAATGACTCCCGAGACTTCTATGGCGCTAATTTCCTAGTTTCAACTCCTCGCTGAAGCCTCCTGGTTATATCTTTTCTTTCTGGTTCCTTGAAACATTCCCCGCTTTCCTTACACAAACTCCACTGCGTTTTGTTGTTTACAGCTAAACTGTTCTAATACCACAGTTCTAACTAAAACTGTTCCTTTTGGGGAGCATCACGGCCCTCTGGTGGTCGTGGGAGCTACCCAGCCTTGCTCCCAGAGAGCTGCTGCTGGATTTGAACCGCCAAGCCTATGGCCAGCAGTCTCGCACTCAACCAGTACGCTACCGGAGCTCAGCCTAAACTGTTCTAACAAGTACCACATCCTCATGTTCTCCAAAGTACTGAGCAGACTGCCTTGCACACAGCAGATACTCACGCAACATTTTTTGAATTGAATCAGAGGTCAATGCATGACAGTAAATGCCACTTTCAAAGGGCATGCCCCCTCCTGAGGTGAGGGAAGTTTGGAGGTATGAGAGGAGGGGTAAGAGAAGGCACCCAGAGACACACTGCCGGCCCCAGCAAGAGGGAAGAGCTTAGTGCAGGGGGGAAAACCTTCATATGAGAATTAAACATCCGTTTCAAGCTCTCTTAATACTTCTGGAGCTTCTGTCAGATGAGGGGGATCATCCCTCATCCGCAAAGGCAGACAAAAGTCTGACAAACAGTAGTGAGAGTGCTTTGAATCTCTTGGTCCCTGGCTGATCTGGGGGAAGAGCCCTCTGGTGGTGAACATGGGCTTAAATGCAAATCGGAAGCACCCATACACACCTACACATTCGATTGAATGAAAGGATGAGGTCACCCCTAGTAAGCTGAAAGCATCAGCAGGAACGAACTGACTGCCTCCCTGCCCCCTCACTCCCACTCCAGTCAGGTGTTCTGACTTGCTCCAAAAGCAGGTGCAGGCCTTCCCACACTCGGTGATCAGCTCTGGGCCGGAATTACACAGCAGTAGCCAAAAGTTCCGTCATCAGTATAAAGTTCTATTCATGGAACATGTTTCCTTTTTCTCTTCCTTTTATTATTAACAGCCTGCATCCCGACTCAGGATTTCACGATCATCTACCCGAGCCCCTGACACTTCCCCCTATGCCCCACCTGAATACTTAGATCCCCTCTACTCTTTCTTATTTAATCAGTCATTTTGGTGGGAGTTGTGACAGCTCTTCTAGCTATCCATACATCCATTGTGTCAAGCACACTTGCACATATGTTGACATTATCTTTTTTTTCCTACTTGAGCCTTTGGCATCAGCTCCTCTTTGTTCCCTCCCTTCCCCTTCTTCCCACCTTCATAAAATCTTTGATACATTATAAATTATTATTAGTTTCATATCTTACACCATTCACTGTTTCCCTTCACCTACATTTCTGTGGTTTATCTCCCTGGGAAAAGAGGCGGGGGGTGGGGTGCGGTTATATGTCAATCATTTCAATTGGTTCCCCCTTTCTTCTTTCACCTCACCTTCTCCCTGTCCTCATGGTATCACTACTCCCATTACTGTTCCCGAGGGGTTTATCTGTCCTAGATTCCGTGTGTCAAGAGCTCTTCTCTGTACCAATGTACTTACTCTGGTCTAGTCAGATTTGTCAGGTAGAACTAGGAGTCTCAAGAGTGGCTCTAGGAAATCAAACTATCTCTGTCTGGACTTCAATGACAGAGTCGATGGGTTAGAAGCGAAGTTTCTCTTGTTTCACTAAGGATCTGGTCCATGGAGTGACGAGGGTAGGAAAGATATAGTTCAAGTCATGCGATTTCTTCAACATAATCTTGTTTGGAAACAAGTCCTTTTTGCCATTTTGGATTAGGGAAAACCAAGCAGATCCAATAGCGCTATTTTGGTCACTATTAATTAATTCATATTATTTCAGTTTCTGAGGGAAGGAAGGGAAATATTCACTAATTAAAAAGACTATTCTCAGAGAAATCAACTTCAGTTTCCTGTTACACATGACATTTTTCTAAAAGAAAATTGTAGTCAGTAAAGAAGGTTTTATTCAGTGGAATTTTTTCCTTTTAAGGAAAAAAGTAACTTGAAGAAGATTTTTTATACCTTTACCCACCCTCTCCTGTTATTTTCCAAGTGTGTCTTGGGCTATGTTCCTAGAGAAACAAAAGCATATATAGATATAGATATAGATATATGTGTGTGTGGGTATATATATATACGCTTGAGGATCTCTGATGGGGCAGTGGCTATAAATGTTGGGCTGCTGGCCAAGCCCTGGTTGTGTAGAGGTTGAGTGCAGGACTGCAGCCCACACAAATCCAACAGCAGCTCTCCAGGAGCAAGGCTGGGCTTCCTACTCCCACCAGGGCAGTGATGCCACACACAAAAAATGTTATGCTGCTATTTTCACCCACTCTGCTGGAGAAAGATGGGGTTTTCTACTTCTGTAAATAGTTGGAATCTCAGAAACCCATGAGGCAGTTCTACCCTGTCCTCAGGGACTCAATAGCAGTAAGTGAGTGTGTGATATATAGACTTATCTCAGGAAATAGTTTACATGATTGTGGTGCTGTAAGTCCCAAGTCTGTAAGTCAGACATTAGGCTTGAAGCTTTTCTTGACTCGCTCGCAGTAGGGCCTGACAAACCCAGACTGATAAGCCAGGCTTCAGGACTGTGATGAATCTAAGATTGACAGGTAAGCTGGCAGGATGCTGGATCACAGGCTGTGGAGGCTAGCGGATGACGACGATGAATCATGTACAGCATCCAGATAAAGAATCCAGAAAGCTTTGCAGGCCATGTACCTAAAGAATTCCATTTCAACCTTTAGAGGCTCAGATAAGATCACATTATATAAGTAATCATATTATATCAAATTTATAATTGCATGATTGCAAAGTAAATCATAGCAACCAGCCAGAGAATCAATATCCAGACAAGTTGACACACAATTGTAACAATCACAGTCCACCCCTTTTTAGCTTATCACCTGCACACAACTCATGAAACCTTGGCACTTGTATACATCTTGAAAGCATTTGATGCACACATACCAGGAAGGAAGGTATCCTCATAAAAATTGACGTCCTTTTTTCTACAACTGTTCACATAATCATAGTCATTATTTAAAATTACCTTCTTCCAACATCCAACCATATTCCCTTTGCCCTGAGCAATCACCTTGACTAGTCATGGTTCTTTGGTGGGATGCCAACACCTCCATTCCTAAATAGTCTACACCATTAGTGGTCATGTCAGAATTGGGTTGGTATAGTTTTCCATTGACTTCAGTTAGAGGACATAGCAGTTCTAACACATTCTAAGGAATCTCTTGGATTCCATATATTATCTTCTTGACTTAAATTATAAAAACCCAATTGTATTTCCCCTTGGTAATCAGGATTAATCACACCAGTCAATCCAGCAACTCTCCCCTTTTCCTGTTGTTCTAAAGCTTAGTTTGCCAAACTTATTTGGCTTACTACCCCCAGAAAAAGTTACTCAGTGCCCACTGGCAATTAAAAACTTTTTGTATGATAGCCCATAGTCCAGAATAAAGTGTAGGTATCTGCTTTTAGATTCCTCATCCTTAGATTGTTTGAGCATCATCCACTTTTGGAAACACTGATCTAGAGGCATGAAAAGCTCAAAGTGATTGTGTGGCATTCTTAACTCCCAGTTCAGGGGGATTAATATCAGGGCTCCAGGTGGAATTATTCCTCCCTATGGATCTAAAACCTCAAGACCTGCAGGACATAGAGTCACAAGAATATGAGGCAAAATTTTTGTGAGTAGATCACTAGGTGAGTAGTCGTGATTTGGTGCCATTCCCATTTTCTAGCCTATTTGAGAAATAGCGCCATATGTTGGGCACTGGCTTAGAGCATATACATTTCCCTGTAGAATATTATCCCAACCTTGCAATCCTATTACTGTAATCATGTCTTGGAAAATCATTCACGTTTTCTCTCAATTCAGGTGCTCCAGGAATGTGATAAGACCAGAGAATTCCATGAACATGGTCCTGTTAACCCACTTCATTTCTTGTGAAGCGAGTCTCTTGATGCAAGTTGATTACTGTGTGGAATATCAAGTTGGTGGCTAAGGAATTATATAATTCTAAAAATGATATATACAAAGGCAAGTTTGTATCCAGAATGTTATCTCTTCCATTAAGAATAAAATTCTGCCCTTTCCAGGATAAAAGTGATTCACTTGCTTCCAAGTCGCTGGCTGGTTATCCCAAAGCATGGAGCCATATTATGGAGTCAGGCGTGTTCTTCACTACTGGAAGATTGGGCACCCACCAGTGGCTGTAGCCATGTTGCCCTAGGTGAGAGAAAGTTCACATTGTTGAACCCATGCATGACCTCCATCCATGCTGCCACTTTGCTTATGAGAACATTGGGTAATAACAGGGGTGCTGGGTAAGAGAGTTGCTGGTTTTTATAGGTTGTATCACCTTATCCAGTTGATTATTCAAATATTCCTCTTCCTTTGGTGAACATTCATGTGAAACAAAAATATCTGCATTTCTTTCACCCATTCATGAAATCTCTCTACACACTTCCTTGCCTCGAAATTTTCAGTCATATTCCTTCCAAGTCACCATCCAACCAAACCATTGACCACATCCCACAAATCAATATATAATCAGGATTGTGGTCTTATTATACTGCTGGAGCATCTGGTTTGACAGAACACTTGAATGGATTTCTAAAATATGATTACAGCAACAGATAATATCTTGCAGGTATGGGGTAATATTCTACAGGGAAATGTATATACTCCCTTCTTCCAAGCATAGTGAATAAGCAAGTTCCACCCTTTGAAAGCATTTTCCTTCATTATTGCCCTTCAGGGAGCTCCCAGAAAGGAGTTTTAGTGCTGCCATTTTCTACTTTGGAATGGTGCCTGCATGCCATCTAGAGTTATCTATAACTTCCCTGTAGAAACCATAAGGCAGTCCCAATGAGATCATAGGTACAGCCTGAGAGAAGGAAGGTATTTACAGAAGTAGAGACTAAGGGCATTTGTGCCACTTCCTCATGCAACTTACGTGTGCCTTCAGGTGCAGTTTAAGTGCAATCTTGTCTATACCTTTTCCATTTAATGATGGAGTCCAACTTTCTGGCTCTTTGGGTCAGATAACGATCTGTTTATGATAGGCGGCCTAAACGCCATAATGGCTTGGTGAGCCATAGTTAACTGTTCAGGTTGTACAAAGCACTGTGACTCATCAATAGTGACCTGCCAAAAGCACTAAACACTCTCTCTCTATCTACCACTTTAAGTGCCACTGGATAAGCTGGGTCACACGGCTCAAGTGGCAGATTGGTTTACATGGCAACCTGAACCTGTTGTAGTATCTTCTCTTGTTCTAGGGTTTACCCAAATCAATTCACTCTTTGCTTGGTTGCTTTTATCGAAGTTGATCAAATTGATCCATAATCCACATATCATAAAATTCAGTTGTTCAATCATCTCAAGAAGAATTGTATAATCATCACCACAATCGATTTGAGAACATTTTCTACTTTCTTATCATCATAGTAATTAGCTTTCTTCCCCCCCCCCAGCCTATCCTGCCATGTCCCAAGAAACCATGAATCCAGCTACTGCCTATAGATTTAGCTATCCTGTATTTAATATACAGAAAAGACATACAACAACAAAATTAACAATAGCGAAGTAAAACAGCAAAAACCCATAGAAAAGAAAGTAGAAAATATTTAAAACTTGAAAAAATTTTAAATTGGCCACTTTTGGAATCACTTGATAAATAGGTTAACATAGTACACCCAAATGAAGTCTCTGTTGTCTACCAGGTATGGTGCCTCCTTTTTGGGTTTTGTGAGATTAGGTGCAATAGCTTATCTTTCCCTTTAGATAGGCCACACGCTACAATGCTCCTAGAAATTTCACATATGTGGAAGGTACCTGGAATTTTGGGGGGGGTTAATTTTCTATTTTTAGCATGCAACTGATAAGTCTATGGTAGTCATACATATTTCTTGCTTTGTCCAATCAGTGCAATACGATCAATGGAGAGCAGTATAATACTATCAATGTGGTGAACCAGGGCGATGCCTTGTGTCAGGGAAAGGCAAGCAAGATCCCTGTGGACTAAATGATGGTGACATGGTATTGCTGACTTGATACTTGGAGGCAGGCAATGGAGGTGTATTGCTGGCCTTGCCAGAAGAAGACAAACTGCTCCTGCTAATCTTTCAGAACTGGAGCTGAGCATTGGCTACATCGATAGCTACCTCCCAGGTCCCGGGAGATACATTAATTTTCTCAAGCAATGAGTTTACACCTGAAATAGCACTTGTAAGTTCAGTTACCACCCAGTGACTTTGAAGTCATCTCCTGTCATTCTCCAGGATGCATACCCTTCTTTTCACAATCCAAACAGACCTACTAAATGGGATTGTGTTGGTGGAAGAATCACATTCCTAAATTCTTCAACTCTTTGATGGTGGCACTGATCTCTGCATTCTCTTCAGGTGCATGGTATTGTTATTCGTTTACTGTTTTTCTAGGAATGGACTGTTCTAATGGCTTTCACGTGGCTGTTTCCACCACAATAGCCCTTACATTTCAGGGATTCAATGTGGAGGTCTGTCAGTTGGTGAGTAGATTTATTCTATTTATGTGTTCTGGAACTGGGGAGATGGGTTAGGGGATGCACTGGGCCTTCTGTGGGATGGACCTAACCTGGGACTCCATTATTAACTGGACCTTCCGATGCTCCTACTCTTACTAACGGGTCATAGTTATGCTTTGGGTCTTCTGGAATTAGTGTAAATTTAGATCCAAGAAATGGAGAGGATCTCAAATAGGTAAATATTAAAATCCTACTACCATCACACAGGATATGGCTAGCTGTGGTCCTTTGTCTATTCTATTTGGGATCTTCAATACTTTTTCAAAATTTCTACTTCCTACCCACAAAGAAGCATTTGTGAACTGCAACATACATATGCAACCAAATGCATTCAGATGGAAGCCTCTAGATTTTCACACCTAAGCACAAACCTGTGTATTTGCAACCATCACCTTCAAATGGTCTACAGCACTTCATGCAACAACATACCTGTAGTTTCACATTTGAAGTATTTTCACTGAAAATTCACAGGTATTCAGAACGCAGAGCTAAATTGTGCATAAAAAAACAACAGTCATCAAATCGGTGCTGACTCTTGGAGACCCTATAGGACAGAGTTCAACCACCCCTGTTATTTTCCGAGACTGTAACCTTTAAGTGAGTAGAAAGTCTCATCTTTCTCCCTTGGACCTGCTGGCGGTTTTGAAGTGCTGACCTGGTGGTTAATTGCTCGACCTAGAATCACTATACCACCAGAGTTCTCAGAGGATAGCACAGGTACATGTACATTTAAACAAACTAACACTGCCACATATGCATACATTTGCAGGTATATCTAGTACCAAGAACCAAGTCTTCCAGAGACCTTCCTGCCAACACGAAAGCACAAAGCTGCTTACGGACTGTATGAATTGTGCTTGATAACACTTTCATATGTTCCTATTCCCCCGTCATTTGAATAGAAGCTTTCAGAATAGGTGCTTCGGGACTATGTGTGCCCATGATTATCTCATATTACATGTTTTATGCAGTTCAATGATATTCAGCCATTAGGTGGTTATGGACACATCAGGGACTGTAGGTACAACCTAGACTGCTTCTGTTCCAAATACCCAGTCACAGTTTATCTGTCACATCATGTCATAGGGAAAAATAATTAGAGCGACAATTCTGTGGACTGTCCTTATGCAACTTGGTACAAGCTCATCTATAGACCAGCGTTCATGGTCCAGATACCATGAGGTCCACCCCGATTTATGGAAACCTCTCATACATTAGACTGGAAGTGTGCACCATAATGTTTTCAAAGTAGATCAGCAGGCCTTTTGTGGTTGTGGTTGAGGTGTCTCCGAATAAGCCCAAACCCCTAACATTTTGGTCAACAGGCAAGCACAGTAACTGTAGGCAACACCCAGTGACTTCCTGTGCCTTCATAGAAATAAAAAGCTAGTTCGAGGCTGATCGTCTGTAACACTGGAACCTTCCAGGTTTACGATCTCTCCTTAGGGTTAACTAGTAGAGAAGACCTAACTTGCCCTGCCTTAGATCAGAGTGCTGGGAAAGGAGTCTCCCAGGGCCCTTTGAAAGAATTTTGCCTTCTCAATGAGCCGCGCCCCCCCCCCATCTTTAACCCACCACATGATCAAATGAAGGGCTGTTCAAATAGATACTAGATGTATTCATAGGTCCAAATTTCACACACTCTAAACCAGATTCCTACAAGACGTGCAAAAGTGTCTCTATACATTTAGCTCCTTGGATCTTTTAAGAATAAATGATTTGAACAGTTCCGGGTCTGATCTGAGCACATTGTCTCCGGTGTAAACCAGAGGCTCCAGAGAAAGGAGGGTAGACATATTGGTTTGTTTTCTGGGGAGCCAAATCGAGACAGGCTATGCACAGATGTGTCGGTGACAACACCTTTTGCCTGCTCAAGCGAACCATGGAGCCGCCTCTAGGATCCGCCGGCGCCTTTAAGAAGACTCAGTCTTTTGGTTCTTCTCTCTCCCCAGTGGGCTCCAGAGGCGCCCGCAGCAAAAGGCAAACTTGCCTGGCTCATTGGTAGGGAGAGAAGTCGTGTTGGGTGGGGGCTGAGAGAGCGCCACAGTGCGCTGCGGGCTTCTTTCCCCTTCCCCTTTCTTTAACCCTTCCCAGAGCGGAGGGACAGGGGCGTGCTGCAGCACCAAGGAGCAGGGGCGCCGATTGCCCAGGGCTCCCGAAACTTTGCGCGGAGCGTGGGCTTGACTGGGCATAGCCCAGCCGCCTGCCTAGCCGGGAAAGGGACCGGGGCTGAACGCTATCTTCCCCACCCCAGGTCTCCAGGCCATCCTCTAGAAAGGAGACGGTGCCGCAGCAGGAGAGGAGCTGTCCCTTCAGCACCACGGACCTTAACGCTTGGGCATTAGGAAGGCGGAGGCGGGGCAACAGGCGGGGAGCTGTCCTTTCAGCACCGCAGACCTTTGCCCTCTGAAGGAACCACCCGGCCCCCTCCCCAGGACTCTTGTCTTTTCTCCAGTTTGAGCGGGGGTGTCGGGAGCAGGCGGAGAGCTTTCCTGGGAGGCTGGGGAAGCGGTGAACACTCTTCTCAGCGACTCGCCTCCCAGCAGTGCTATTTTTTGCCATCCGCCCTCACCCCCAGCACACGCGCTCGCACACACACGCACGCACGCACACACACAGACCTCTCTGGATTTCGTTGCCTGGAGTCTCCCAGGGCTGCGAAGAGCCAGGCGCACCTCGAGCCAAGCTGACAGCAGCAACCATCAGAGCCATGCCCTGCACAGACCCTCATCCTTACCACGCTCGTGAGGAATGAAAGGAACCGAGGGACTCTCAGAAGGCAGCAGTGATGTGGACCCACCCCCTGGAAACTGCACCCTTCCAAGGGCCATAGGAGACCCAGGGAACTGGAGAGAGCGCCAGACAGGAAACCCCAGCTTTCCCAAAGTCCCCGTGGATGCTGACAAAAGGAGACCTGAATTGTTTCAAGAGCTGTCCTAGGCTACTCAGCTGCAGAGTGATTTCCGCCCCCCTCCATCCTGTGGCATCAACCCCCTCCTCCGCCAACTCCCAGCTGTCCAGGGTACCATGAAGAATTATGAGGATGTGTGACAGAGGTATCCAGATGTTGATCACTACTGTGGGAGCTTTTGCAGCTTTTAGTTTAATGACCATTGCGGTGGGCACGGACTACTGGTTATATTCCAGAGGTGTGTGCAGGACTAAATCTACAAGTGATAATGAAACCAGCAGGAAGAATGAAGAAGTAATGACCCATTCCGGGCTGTGGAGGACCTGCTGCCTAGAAGGTATTTATAATTCCTCTCAATAGGTTCAAATAATTTTGTTTCTGATATTCTGGCGGATGTTTGCAGAGATGGAGGTGGTGATGGGGAATTAGGAAGAGTTTAGATGATTGCTAAGAATATGCAGGTGTCCAGATACTGTTCCCTGCAAGACTGATGCTGTGTGGGATGAAGGGGTTGGGTTTTGTTGATTGTTTTTGGTCTGAGCTTCACGAGAATGATATTTCTTGGCACTCTAGGCAGCGTCTGCAATTGAGAATGTCTTAAAATCGCAAATCTTAGCATCCAAAATCCCTAGGCAGATGGTGAACTGCTCTGATCTCTGGAGTGTGGTGGGGGTCTTTAGCTTTGCTGAAATCGAATTTATTCCTCAACATAGTCTGTTTCTTCTGAGTTTGGTCTAACTAGATATTTTCATGAACTTTCATTGCCAACCAGTCCCAGGGTGGCATATCAGACCCCCTCCTCCTCACACACATATGCTAAGAAAACTTCCTTATTAATACATCTTTCACTATTTTGCATCAAAACAAAACTGAAGTGTCAGTATTTGATATAACCACTTGTCTTCTTTCCGGCATGATCTCAAAACTTGACACATACATTTCCCTAAGATTGATGCTCTCATAACTGAAGCTTCTCAATACCTTCTAAACTAAAAATTAGAGGATGTGTTCTAAATTAAAACGAAGAAGACAGACAGACCAATTTTAGCCTGTCAAGTCCTTGGAGAGCTTGTCTCACTACCAAACTTGCTTTCGCTACACCAAGAGTGGGAGTAAACCGAATAATGAAGGTGAAAATCAAAGCTCTTTGCAGTCTGAGAGTCCGAGGGAAGTCACTAGATTGAAAACATAAGAGGGAGTTTTCTCAGATTGCTAAGGAATTGAAAACGCTTGTTAGACTGACGGGCAAGAAGATCTGGGTTTCCTCTTTGCTCCTCTCTCCTGCTTGCCTTCGGTTTTTCATGCCTGCATTCCCACTGGCTGGCATTTGTCAGGGTTTCTTGGGAACTTGCATTTATGCAAATAACCTAGGAAATCATGCTATGACATCACTTGCCAGTGTAATATTGCATCATTCTCTGGCCCGCTTCCCATGTCCCGACACCCCGAACGATTGCTCTCCTGACTGTTGCACTACTACAACTGATGTGGTATCCATTGCAAATTTGCAACTGGTGGAAAACCGGAGTATGAAAAAATTAGTTTGGCTGCAGCAAAGACCACTGTGCATGAAGTCAGACGATGTAGGCAATGCAGTAAACTAGATGGATGACGTTGACTGGAACATTTACCCTTTCGGACCCTCAGTTAACTAATTTGAGAGATAAATTAGTTTTGAGTAGGTTGTCTAGAATTAGTAATCTCGCAAACCCATACCATAACCAGTATACTAACAGAAATGCTGTGACAATTATTTTCCAAACGTTAACAAAAATTGCAATAATTGTGGTTATTTGTGATCAGGAATGTTAAGGTCATTTAATTACCTAAGAGAAATTCTACAATTTCCTTTTCTCTGTTGATAACAAGTAATCAAACTGTTTCTTTTAAAGCTGTGGTTTGGTGACTGTTTCAATGTATCCATGGTTCTAGGAATCACATGAATACCTAAAGTGTCTCCCAAGTGAAAATGGCACAGATACATACCATGTTCCAGTTATTTCCAATTCTTCTGCCTCTTGTGTTCAAACCTGGAAACGCACAATTAAAGAGTGCTTTTGGCTTTCTCTGTAATGCTCTGTGGGGGGAGGTGGATCCATCAGAGAATCAGTGGGGCCTAAAATCCCAGAGTCTTGTTCACAATTTCTCAATGATGGAATTTTCTCATTTCCAACATCATGATTTACACCTACAATTTGTACATGGAACTGGAACTCCACCCGAGCTAAAGTGGGAAAAGTGAGAAAGTGAATCAAGCAGGAATTGGGACAATCAAATTCTTTAGAGAAAATGTGTTTTTCTCTGTGAAAATTGACATACCAGTTTTTTGTTACCTATATAGAAGTCTGGAGGAGCGGTGGCAGCATGTTAAACACAGCAAGATGCATAAATCTTAACACAATGAATTTTTAGCTATGTATACACCAATATAATCAATACCCGGCTGAAATGTGAAGCCAAGACTCTTCTTCATGTGCCACATACATCAAAGAATTTGCAGGAACCTCATACCTGGGTGTATAGCCATCTCCATTGAGGATCTCCTGTTTATCCTAAAGCCTCCACACCTTCATTTTCTGCTCCTTTAAGAATTAAGAGATGACTAGGGAATATTGTAGCTCAATTTTTCTTATAGATCAAATTAGAAAAGTTAACTCTTCCATCTTCTTTTAAACTTGATTACGTGATTACATTCATGTGGTACAACCATTAGCACTGCCCTTTTCCCAATTATTCCACTATCATTAATATAAACTCAACAACTTCCTCCCTCCTCCCCCCAAAAACCGAAACCGTCCCTCTTTCCCTCTCCATTTCCCCTCTGATAATCACTAATAATCTTTGGTTTCTTGATATTTGCTTATTTCATATGGATGAGGCCATCCTACTGGTCTCCTTTGGTGACTGACTGACTTTCTTCAGCATGATGTTAAGGTTCATCTGAGTTATGAAATGCGTTGGATCGTCCATACTTTTTCAGAGCAGTAAGAGAATGTGGCTATTTTGGCCAAAAAGAAGAGCATGCTCTGGAGGAACATGACAGCTGTCAACAAATATCTGAAAAGCTGTCACATGGAAGAGAGATTTGAAATGTCCTGTTTGGCCCCAAGGGGGTAGAAGAGCTAGAGAAAAACAGGTATTACTTCAATATAAATAATGATACAATGTGGATTGAGAAGCTTTAGAAGATGATGAGTTCTAACCCACTGGAGATATTCAAATATAAGAAGACCACATTGTTTGTTCTTAAACTTGTCTACTCATTGGAATAACACAAGGCGCTTAAAAAAAGATAATCAGTTGCCACACCTAGATTCTTTGCTTCCATGAATCTGGAGTGGGTGCCTGAAATGTGAATTTTAAAGAAAGCTTCCCAAGTAATTATGATGGGCGAGTCAACATTTCTTGAGTCTTTCCAATGTACCTAAGTGTATTTAGGTGTGTTGAGAAGGATCAAATCCCTTAAGTGAGAAAAAGGATGTTCCCAGTTTTCATTTCCATAACCCACAAGACTGTCATTTATAAGTAACAAATGTGGTAGACCAATTTTAAGAATTTCTTTTAAAAATAGAAAAGCTTTCCGGCTGAGCCCCGGTGGCATAGTGGTTGTGCACAGGACTGCGGCCCACTGGGATGGAGATTCAATTCCAGCAGCGGCTCCATAGGAGCAAAGGCTGAGCCTCCTACTCCCACCACAAAAAAATAAAAATAAAAAAGCTTTCCATCTTCAAAGGAGTTCAATGATGTAGATACCATTATTAATTTTAATTGTAAATTAGGTGGGGCTTACATTTCATATCATCCACTTTCTATTCCACAGTTTAAACCACTCATCAAATCCTCCAATAAGTTACCGTTCTGGAATTGCTCCGCTCCCCTCATGGAGGTATCATTACTGTCCTCATTGTGCAGTAGGCCTAGAGTCCACACATTTAAGTGAGGAAGGACTGGGATTTGAACCCAGACAATATTCAGGCGATGCCATGCTACCCCCCTGAGCACTTGCTAGCGAACATTAATTCAGGCTCCAGGGAGTATTCGTTACTGGTACAAACATTAGCTTCTGAGAATATTGAGACCCATGGGACTTTCCATTACAGAGGCCCAGATCTCAAACACTCAGCATAACTGTGCAGTCTGCAGGGCACAGAAGCCACCAGACATGCAAAAACTCAGAGGCAGCAAAGGACATGCTTTGAATGGGGGGAAATTCGACCTATGTAGAGACACCCACATTGAGAAACCCAAAGAAATGCCTGACTCATTAATGGGAAGGCACGCAAGGCATTCATAAAGTGGGCCCCAACCTGCTGTGTGTTTTCAATGGAAGCCTGTGAATTTGAATGAGAACATGTTCAGTATGTGATTCTTTCATTAGGAAAAACTTATTGAGCTCCTAGATACAATCAAAGCAGTGTATTTAGGTAGTGGGAAAATTCATTGGCCTCATAGCAAGGGACCCTGGATGGTAATCACATTTCTGCTATGTTATGTGGACTACGCTTGTCATTTTCCTTCTTTAGATCTCAGTTTATCCGATTTGAAAATGAGAGCTTTAGATAGCATAAAGAAGTAACAAATCCCCCCAATAAGTTACCTTTCACCTGTGTCAGAATTGCTCCACTCCCCCTCCACAAGGATCAAACCAATAGCATAAAGTGGGAAACAAGAATTTCAAAGTCACCTTAGTTCAAATCTGGGTGGGGGGAGGGGCAGGGAATAAAAATAAGGAAATGAATGGTAACTCAAACTTGTCTCAGAGTGGGGACAAGAAGGAACAATGGGACTGTGACATAACCATGAGCACAAGCCCTATCTCAAGGTCAACAATTATTTGAGTTGATTTTTACCCTGTGGAAATGTGCACCAAATATCCCAACTAAATAAAAGCAGATATCCACATCCTTATATAAAATCTTTTGATTAAAAAATGTCATCAACTAATTCAACTTTTTTAAAGTACGGTGTCAACCAATCCATGGTCACCTTGTAATCCATTTTAATCCATGGATAACTACTAGTTTTGAGCCCTGGAGAAGGCCCTTTTCATGCAAATTAAAAATATTTTCAGATTTGATTCCTGAATTGCTCCTTATTAGTCAACAATCATTCTTTTGACTCACGAAACAGTCATCTGCTAAGAAAGGAAAGCCCTCTGAGGATTTTAGAAATGGAAACCAAAATTATGGAAAAGAGGTTTAAAAAAAAAATCCCTGCTATTCCTGCTACAGATGGGCTTGGATAACACCAAACATCTGGATGAACAACTGAAAAAAAGTAGTCAGTTATTAGACATTCCCCCATATTTTCTAATCCCCAGATGGTTGACACTTTTCAGCCAGATGGGGTTCCAGCTTTATTTATGTGTTCAGAAGCTTTGGGGGAAGCTACAAAGATGTGGTTGAGGACAGGGTTGAGAGGACATAGCATCTCTTGAGTATTTTTCAGGTTCCAAGTTCTATGTGCTGGATACTCTCACTTATGTTTCCTCTCTTCCCTCCCCAGAATATAAGCTCTAGGAGGGCAAAGATTCTTGTCCGTTTGGAAGACAGCTCTATCCCTAGAACTCAGAAACACTGCCAAGTCATTTTTTCTGTCCTGATGGTAATTGTGTTGGCCTAAGATGCAGAGAACGGCAGAATGCTCACTGCCTTTCATATTCATATTTCATATTTCTTATTCTTCTACCTTTCTCCAAATCTCTAAGGGCCTTGAGTCAGAAAAGAGAAAGGGGTGAGTTGGAGTCTTAAGGAAAGAGGGGAATGAGTTACCATCGTTGGGGGCATGATTATTTGTGGGGCTGGCCAGAATTAGTTCCGTGGTAGAGGTTAGGGTAGGACTATGACTGACATTAAGCCAGAATAGGACCATGTATTGAGGTTGGTGATCAAAATGCTAAAATATTTCTCTACATGCCGGCAAATGCCCCATACCTCACTGCAGCTACCCTAAATTGTCCTGGGTTGTTCCGAGTCTACCAAGACCTGTCAAGTGAAGGGTTAAGAATAGCCACAGCAGGGACCACATGCCCCATCCTATGACATAGCTTCCATCCTGACTGACTGGTCTTGTATCCTATTAGTTGTTAACTAGTTTGACATTTGTCATTATTGGTGGAAAGACCAATCCTTTCTATCTCAAGCCTATGGCTGTACTCTCTGATTTTAGGATTCCACCATCTTAGGAGGTAGGTGCTCTGAAAATGCTATTTATTCAATCACTTGAAATAAATACTGGATAAGAGTAGAGGCAAAGAACCCTATTTCCAGCTTTGAGGGATTAGTGCGAGTTCTTTAAAAATTACCAGTGTATGTCAAGGGGGGAAAAAGTCCATTGACACCGAGTCGATGCTGATCTGTAGTGACCTTATAAGACAGAGTAGAACCTCCCATAGGGTTCCAAGGCTAGACTCTTCATGGGAGTAAGACTGCCATCTTGTTCTCCTGCAGAAAGACTGGTGAGGTCGAGCCTTGATGTTTCAGTGTGCAGTTGAACACTTAACCAGGGTGCCTCGGGAAAAAATAAAACAAAGAAATCAAGCAGAAAAGGGATTGTGTCCTCTTGATCTTTTCAAAGAGCAATGTCTATGAAGCTTACCTCAGGACCATCTGATTCTCTCTAGGGAATGTAATTTTGTTTGACTTTGTTCCTATGGTTATAGGTCCAGTTGCCAAATAGATATCACTTGGTAGAAAACTGGAAAGAATGTTTTATTCAGTAGAGGTGCAAATGGTTTCTGTTCATTAGATAGCCCCAGATGTTGCAAATTTATGGCTTTTGATCAGTGTTATATAAAATTTAGAATCTTTAATTTAGGATTTGTTTCACTGAAGACACATGTAGGGGGTGTGTATGTATTGACTCTAGAGAACAGAGCAGGATCCCTGGTGGCATAATAGTTACACACTGGGCTGTGAGTCACAAGGTCAGCAGTTCAAAACCACCAGCTCCTCAGTGAGAGAAAAACAAGGCTTTCCACTCCTGCAAAGAGTTAGCATCTCAGAAATGCAGAGAGCAATTCTCTTCTGTCCTACAGCATTGCTGTGTGCAGGCCTCAACTTGATGGCAATGAGTTTGGTTTCGGACTAGAACAGCATAGACATTCCCAAGGTTGTAATATTTACAGAAGCACAACGCCACATCCTTCTTCCTGGTGAAGCTGGTGGGTTTGAACGGCCAACATTTAGGTCACCAAGCAAGCACTTAACAAATGCTTCACCTGGGTTTTCCAAGGAAACCTGTTTTTCTGAGGTTAAAGAAAAGCCTATAAAACCCACAGGTTGCTTTCCCTCTCCTCCATGGCTTGTTAAAAGACAAGTCTTAGACACAAGTGGGCATTCAGTAATTTTTGAGAGACCTCAAAAATACTATATAACACCAGGGACTTTGGGATCAGGTAAGCTGAGATTCTTACCACAATCCTGCCTTTTACTGCCTGTGAAACGTTGGAAGCCACTTAATCTCAGAGGCTTTGGCTCCTCAGTTGTGAAATGGGGAAATAAAACTGGCAAATACTTTCAGCTGTATCTGTTTTAGTTTCCTTGTAGTTCCTTCACACTTCTAAATAATATACTGAATTTTTTATTGTGGTAAAATATATATCACAAACATGGGCTCGTTCAACCATGTAAAAATTCAGGGACTTCAATTGCATTCATCATAATGTTCAACATCATCTTTGATTCTAATGATTTTTATCACCTATAACAAAATCTGTGACCCTACGCAATGACTCCTCCCTCCACATTCCTGATCATACTAATAAACTGGTAAATTTACTACCAGTTTAATAAGTAAATTCCTGATAAAAATAATAAACTATACACTTGCCTATAATAGATATTCCATACAAGCAGAATCATCTAATATTTATACTTTTTTGAATAATTTCACTCTGCATCATATTTCAAGATTAATCTATGCCACAGCATGTATCAAAATTTTATTTCTGCTTTTGGCTGAATAATAATTCATCCTAGGGCTACATCACACTTTGTTTAGAGATACCTCTATGGGTAGACACTTGGATTGCCATTATATTTTAATTTTTTGTGTGGTGGGGATCACTGCCCTGTGGTGGTCGTGGGAGCCGCCCCTGGATTTGACCCACCAAGCCCACGGACTGCAGTCCCGCACTCAACCTCTTACACCACCGGGGCTCAGCCCTGCCATTGTATTTTGACTACTGTGAGTAGTGGTGTACAAGTATCAGTTTGAGTTCTTACTTTCAATTCTTTTGAGGATATATATAGGAGTGGAATTCTGGGGTTATATGGTAATTCTATATTTAAGTTTTAGGAGTTGCCAAACCATTTTCCACACTGGCAGCAAGATTTTACAGTTTCGGTAGCAATGGACGAGGGTTCCTATTTCTTCACATCCTTGCTGATGTGAATCATTCATTGTCGACAATCTCCACTGACTTCCTGCCTACACAACTTAGTGTTCTTATGGCATTTCAGTCTCCCCTCCTCCAGTTCCTTCCAGTATTTGTAGCTCCTTAGTAAATTAGTTACTTGTGCTTCCCAGAAGAGTCATTCATGAGGAAGATTGAAGGTGCCTGGAAGAGAGACTGGCATTTTATTCCTGGGTTGGGCAGTTCAATTGCTTTTCTGCCAACCCCGGCAAGAGAGAAAATGGCAACAGGGAAGCCTGTTTTCAATGACACAATTGGTGAATCAAATGGATCTGCCAAAAAATGGGTGAGAAAAAGCAGCTCATTAGGCAAGAAAACCCTAGCCAGGGCAGCATGCTGTTTACTTAGATGTCACCCTGCACTGTTGTCTGACCCTAGGAGTGAAGCAGGGCTGACCATCAACCTGTGCTTCACTCACCCAACCAGACAGCTTGATCCAGAACTGTGACCCTCCAAAGAAAGGAGGGCCTTCTACAAATGTCGACATGGTATTATACGAGCCACTTGTCACCAGTGTTAGGAGGCAATGAGTCTTCGTGATGGGAACCCAGGGAGATGGACAAATCTGAACCAGAGAGAGATGTTCCGTCTCAGGGAAGTAACTGTGCAGTGCAAAGGCCCCACCCAAATCCAACCCAGCCCATTGCTGTTGACTTGATTCCAACTCAAGGTGACCTCTGATCTGTGAGGCTTTCTTAGTGATAAGAGCTTTTGCTGGTTTGTTTTGTTTGGGTTTTGATTAGTGATAATCTTCATGAAAGTAGATCATTAGACCTTTGTTTCTGCAGTGCTGCAGTGGATCCAACTCATCACTCTCTAGGCGGATAGTAAAGTGCAAAAACCTTCTGAGTCACCAAGCAGGCCCAGTGGGCCCTTCAATAAACTATGTATGTAGCTGCACAAGAGAGGAAATATGCAGATGTGCCTGCCACACGAAGGGCGCCGACAACCAGCGCTTGCAAGAGAAGCACTAACAAGGGACAGAAAAGATTTCCATTCTCATTAAACGAAGTGACATTTTGGCTTTTCCTTCTAACTGCTTTCTGCTACAAGGCAATGGAGGAGCTAGAGTCTAAAAGAGGAGAGACAGAGCTTTGATCAAGGGATGCAATCGGATGTTTTAAACACAGCTGGAAGGCTTAGCATCCAAAGGTGAGTGGGATATCATTAAAAATAGTGGTTTGGTATCATAACATTGGAAGCCTAAATGAAACGCTTGTGTATTTATACTGCACGAAGTTGACACTCCTCAATAAACAGGATATATGTCCTTTATACTTTATTTCTGAGATTCTTCTACATTAAAGAATCCTTGGTGTATAGATTACTATATGACTGTATCCTAGGGGTTGGAAAATTATATTCTATGGCCCAAATATGATCTGCTGCTTATTTTCAAATGGCTCATGGGCTAAGAATGGATTTTTATTTATGAGTTCACACATTTTCTTTGGGGGGGAGCAGTTTTAGACTTTCAGAAAATTTAATTGGTAGTACAAAACCTATGGGTTCTGATAATGCATAACATCAGGGGATATATGTAATGTCATTATAATATCATATAGAATAGTTTCACTGCTCGAAAACCTCACAGCGCTCTACCTATTCATCTTGCTCACTTTGGCCTCCCTCTGAAATATTGTTATTTTTACTGTGTCTATAGTTTTGCCTTTTCCAGAATATAATAAAGCATGTAGCACTTCAGAGTGATTCCTTTCACTTATCCATATGCATTTCAAATTTCTCCATGTCTCTTTTTGTAGTTCAATAGCTCATTCCATTATGCTTTTCTATACCCTAACGAGGTTTTGTGCAGCAGATTCACCCAATACAATGAATCATTTGCTCTGTTGCTTCCTTGAGCATTGAATATGGATCCAAGCAAGACAAAATCCTTGCCAACTTCAACCTTTTTTCCATTTATCATGGTGCTGCTTATAAGTCCAGTTGTGAGGCTGCTGGTCTTCTTTATATTGAGTCATAGTCCATCATGCAGGTTGTAAGCCTTGCTCTTCAAGTGCTTCACGTCCTTGCTCTTTCAGCAAGCAACGTTGTGTCATCTTCGCAGGCTGTTAATAAGCCTTCCTCCAATCCTGATGCCGCACTCTTCTTCACATAATCCACTCCTCTAACTATCTGCTTGGCATACAGATTGAACAGGACAGTGAGAGGATGCAATGCTGGTGCACGCCTTTCCTGATTTCAAACCATGCAGTAGGCCCTGGTTCAGTTTGCACCATTGCCTCTTAGTCCAGGTACCAATCCCACAAGAGCACAATAAAGGATTCTGGAATTCCCATTCATCCCAAAGTTATCCATCGTGTACTGTGATTCTCACAGTGGACACCAAGAATACCAGAAAGATGTTTACTTGTATTTTATTGATTATACAAAGGCACTCAACTGTGTGGGCCAACCCATGACTGCCTTGTGTATTGCAGAGGAGAGCGCCCTATACCATTTTCTAGACTGTCATTTTTATGGGAGCAGCTTACCCGGTCTTCCTCCCCACCACTCGGGGGGTTTGAACCAACAGTCTTGAGTTATCAGGCAAGTGCTTAGTCCTCGTGCCACCAGGGTTGCTCCACTTGTCTCAGTGATGAGAAAAGGAAGAGCGCCTGCCCCCAGATCACAGAGCTAGTGAGCGTGCGAGAGGAGTCCTGCTGACACAGTGCTTATGAATTGGACATGTCTCGTGGCTCCACAGTTAAAAGAAGAGGCTTTTTGCTCCTGTAAAGAGTTATTGTCTTGGGAACCCACAGGGGCAGTTCTACCCTGTCCTCTAGAATCACTCTAGAGTCCTCTAGACTGGAGGCTCCAGGGCAATGAAGTCTTATTTTTATGAAGTGGATTCAAACATAACAAGCATCTTAAGTATGGCACAGGCAGTATTCTATTGTGCATAGGGTTGCTCTCCACTGGAACTAACATCACAGTACCTACTAACATCACAGTACCTACTAACAAATTAAGTGGCACAGTGAAGAGCCA
The DNA here is from genome assembly GCA_004026705.1 of Nesogale talazaci. Taxonomy (NCBI): domain Eukaryota; kingdom Metazoa; phylum Chordata; class Mammalia; order Afrosoricida; family Tenrecidae; genus Nesogale; species Nesogale talazaci. The sequence goes on along the minus strand of PVJH01000303.1, from coordinate 50,841 downwards.
AACCCAGACCTTTTCAATCTGACAGCCTACATTCTGAATTCTGATTCTATGGCTCAGACTCTTCAGAGTAGGCTCTGTGAATCCCTGCCATGGGAGTAGGAATGGCTGCGGTCCTTTCAAAGGCTCTGCTATGTCAAAATGATTTTCACAGTAATAATATGAAGTTATTTGTTTTTGCCACTATGCTGGTATATGTGCTGATGAGCCAAAAACCATGTGTGTGTGTGTGTGTGTGTGTGTAAAACTGTTGGCACCTTAGCACAAATGCAGTTAGTGGAATAAAACTGCACCAGAAATCATTTTATTCCTCACCATCACACACTCACGGGGTTGATGAGTCAGTTTCACTTTAATATATCCTTGATAAAGCACTAGGAATGTATGGATTTTATGAAATCTTGACTGTTTAATACAAGTGTGTGTCCTCTGGTTAATTAAATAGGGTAGGCATATAAAGCACTTATATCACTAACCATACATAGTACAGGGTGGTGCCTGGGAAAGGAACATCCACAAGGAGTTTGAGCTGAAGTTGCTACCTTTTTTTTTTTTAATGAAACACTGTATTTACTTGGGGAAAAAAAGACTGACAGGCAAATTATGGCTCTCCAAACTTGGGCATTTGGGAGATGTTTTCTCAAAAATGAGCTAAATAAGTCTGGAACTTCAAGGAAATCAAACAGCAGTATTTCTGTTTTCTGCCCATAAAAGACCCAAGGTTTCTGGTGAAAATTACAATTTTGGAAAATGTGTATCATCTTCCTTGAGCAAATGTGGGTTTGGTATTCTGTAACAAAATGTGCCAACCATTTGGGACACCTGTGAGTCAGTATATTTTGAATGGCCAGTGCATGATGCTATAAACACAGAGATAGTTTTTTTTAATGTCCCAAGTGCAATATTGGAACAATGGTAAAAATAATGTGTATGATCTCATATTTCACATTGCAAGAAGTATTCAGGGAATCATCACTTGTGGATCTGGGGAGTCGGTGTCAAAGAAAAGGCGTGCTCAGCTGAGGTTCAGATCAACCTGGATGCACCAGAGAAGAAAGACTTTGCTCTATTCGCAAAAAAAAAAAAAAAAAAATCAGTCATCGAAAACCATACAATATAAAGTTCTACTTTGGCACTCTTAGGGTCGCTATAATTTGGAGTCAGCTTGATGACAACTGGTTTTATCAAAGATTAGCTACAGTGCTCTGAAAAGATTATTAAAACATGCCTTCCTTTGCCAATAACATTTTCTACATTAGATTTTCTAAGCAAAACAACATTTTGCAGAGAGTCAAACACGAAAGCAGCTATAAGAATTAGACATCAAGGACATGTACAAAATGCTAAAACAATACCATGCTTCTAAATTCTAGGCAGAGATATAGTTATTTTTATATTAATATGTTATGTTAATATGCAGTAAAGTTTATTATTTTTTATTTAATTGAGAATTTAAATTTACTCAATTATAATATCTGATACAGGAAATATTGATGATAACACACATAGAAATAAAAGTATAATCCATGATTAAAATGAACTGTATTTTCTCTCTGTGAAATCAAGGATAGGTAAATCTATACTGACAGTTACTTGATTAGTAAATACCTAGTGGCAAATAGAGGAAAGAAGTAGGAGGCAAAAGCTATTTATACAGGTATAGCTATAGGCATGTGTATATATATTTATACTTATAATGAAAGAGATAGAGGCTAATGTACAAAAGTTTATATATAGCCGCTGGACTTTGGACCTCTAACCAAGGCCTCCCCAAACACAAGAACACTTTGTTCTAACAGCCTGGCACTCGTTGACACTCACCTTCCTGACTCGATTACTGAAGACAACATGGGTACATAAGAAAATGTGGTAAAGAAAGTGGATGGGACTTGGCTATCAAAAGACAAAGCATCTGGGAACTTAAAGGCTTGAAATAAACAGCCATCTAGCAGGAAAGCAAATAAGCCCACATGAAAGAAGCTCACCAGCCTGTGTGATCATGAGGTTTTGAAGGGACCAGGTATCAGGCATCAAAAGATCCAAAACAAACAATTATATTGAGGTGAATGAGGGGGGTTGGAGTGGAGACTCAAAGCCCCTCTGTAGACAATTGAACATCCCTCCACAGAAGGGTTACAAGGAAGAAACGATGCAATCAGTGTGCAGTATAGCACCAATAGTATAAGACATGAAATAGCATCAATAATATAGGTTGATCAAGGATTCATGAGGGTGGGAAGGTGGGGAAGGAAGGAGAAAAAAGAGGAGCTGATACCAAGGCCTCAAATAGAAAGAAAATATTTTGGAAATGTTGATGGTAACATATGTACAAGTGTGCTTAAAACAATTAAATGATGGGTTGTATAGTATTTGTAAGAACTCCTGGATAAAATGATTAATAATAATAATAAATCACCTAGGGCCATGGCAGGAGAGTTTGCGAGGAAATAGGAGATCACAACAATGAGTATGAGAAAGAAGAACATTTCCTGAAATCCGTTGTCCAAATCTTCTTAACATTTTTTTTACATTGATATAGAAAACATCTATAAATGTCAAATGGGAGCCTTGGTGAGGTAGTGGTTATGAGTTGGGCTGTGGTCTGTATGGTTGGCAGTTCAAAACTACAAGCTACTCAACTGGAGAAAGATAAGGTTTTCTACTCCTGTAACAGTTACAGTCTCAGAAATCCACAGGGGGTCCCTTATGAGTCGGCAAAGACTTGATGGCAGTGAACTTTATAAAAGGAAGAGAGTACTGGAAACAAAAACATGTTGAGAACTACTGCTCTAGCTGTATTTGAATTCACTTGATCACATTTCAAATGGCTCAGGAAAGAAACTTCTGTCAGATTTCCTCCTAATGCCTCTTTGCTTCTCCAGTGGGACTTGAAATATGGTTCCATGGTGGGTTCTGGTTGCTTGCTTTTTGAGCTCTCTGTAGTTGCAGCTAAGCTAAACCATTGTTCAGCCATTGCTGGGATATAAGAGGCAACATAAGATTTCAGCAGGCATGGAAAGAAGTGTCTTTGATTAAAACGCAACCCTGCTGGGATAGGGTTTGACAAGGCCTGGAGGATTTATGGCGTCTGTTTCTTTGTTCACGGACACCAAAGAAGCCCAGTCATAACTCAACAAAGGGATGAAAGCTTAGAATCTATAGTGAGTTCCCATACAAAGTAAGGGTTATGATAACTGAATTGCAATTCATCGGATTTTTGGTGGATGGGGAATTAGATTTATAAATTGGCCAGCTTCTAACTCACAATTAGCATAAGTTGTATTTTCTGTTTATGTCTTCCTGGATAGGTAAATCCACAATGACAGAAACTGAATGAATAGTTACTTAGGACCATAGCAGGGGAGGTTGAGGAAAAAAGGGAAGCTCACATCAATGAATATGAGCAAGAAGAATGCTTTCTGAAATTGATTGTGGTTATGATGCATAACTTTCCTTAATATTGTGGAACAATTGAATGATATGCTATGTGAATTATTTGCCAATAAAATTATTGAAAAATGAAGAAGAAAGAAAGCTCTGTGTGAAGATGGAGAGTTTGCAGAATGGAAGGAACTATGGGCAGCCATTGTATAAACATTTCTCTTACCCAATTCCAGTGCTAGTTATTGGGATATCAAGAGAAACAGGAAGCAGAAGGATTGGGTATGCTGCCACAGATGCCCTTTTCTCTTGGTGGTTTGGCAGCCTCACATCCATCCCCTCTTCTGCTAAAACCACCCTGCTTATCTTTCGAGGTTGGTTATGTCTCCTTATTGTCAATCACGTGGTTTTGATGTAATGACTCCAGGGCAGACTTAAAGGATGAGCATATGACCAGGAGTGAACTTGAAGATTATCATAAGGTACCTGGAGTTTATTCTAAGGAAGCAGTTCTCAACAGAGGACAGTATTTTGCCTCAAGGAACATATGGCAACATATGTATATATACATTATATATATACCATATATACTTGAGTATATGAAGATCTAAATATCCGCTGAGGCACCTGATTTTACCACAGAAACTGCCGTAAAATATGCTAAAATCTCAGCTTATACTCGAGTATATATTATGTCATTATATATATATATAAAAACATATACATATTAGTGGGGGCACTGCTATTGGTATTTAGTGAATGCAGTTAACCATCCTATTTGGTATAGACACAATTTATATTATATGTATTTTAAACTAAAAGTTATGAATCCACAACCTTCCCACATAACCACCAAACTACTTTTCTGGACTAAGAAAATCATCCAAACAGCACCATCAAAACAACCTACAAATTTCACTAGACCTGAAGGATAAACAGAAATTAGAGCAGTCGTTCTCAACCTTCCTAATGCCAGACAACCCTTTAATACAGCTCCTCATGTTGTGGTGACCCCCCCCAACCATAAAATTATTTTGGTTGCCACTTCAAAACTGCAAATTTTCTACTGTTATGAATTGGGTGACCCCTGTGAAAGGGTCATTAGAACCCCAAAGGGGTCCTGACCCACAGGTGAAAACCGCTGAGTCAGAGAGATGAATAGTGTTCCAGGAAGTAGAAACAGCATAGCCTCTAGTCTGAAGGCTAGAGACAATGTAGTTTAGCAGAGAATAGATCAAGATGTAAATTGCAGAGAGAATGGACAGACCGTGGCAAGATTTGAAATTTGAGAATTAGGCAAAATCATAAGCAGATAAGTGAAAAACATGTCAGCAAAGTAGACTTTTTTGGAGGATTTTTGGACGGTTTAAGATAAAAGCTTAGCAATGTGGCATGATTAGATATTAAGTTTTGAAGTCCATCCTGTCTACTGTAGGGAGAGTGGACTGGAGAGTGGACAGAAGATAGTTAAAATCCCTTCAGGAAGCCCATGCAATGACCTAGGAATAAGAGTGAATGCTCATACAAGGGAGATTATGATGGCAAGCACTGGAATCCATAGAGTTGTTTCATTTGAGTATGAAGAGTTATGAAACAACTCATTGCCATTGAGTCAATTCTGACCCATAGTGACCCCATGCGACAGAGTAGATGTGTTAGCCTGGATTGACTACAGAAACAAATCCAGAGATACTCATAGATGTTGAAGAAAGAGCTTGCTAAGTCTGACACTAGCCCACAACTCTGATACTGGTCCACAAATCCCTCTTCCAACTCAGCACATGCCATGATGCACAATGCAAGAAGTTTACAGGGCAGCCAGTGTAGTCTTGTGGATCTAGTGGTGGTGGAAGCATCTCCGGGGCTGTCGCATGTTTTGACATGACTTCATGTGGCTTGTCACGAGGAAGGTGAAGCCTGGGGTGGGCCTGCCTTCTAGGAGAAAGAGGAAGAGGCCTGGGAAATTCATTTATCTTGGTAGCCTTCCAATAAAGTTGTGGCCAGATTAACAGGCTAAATTCAACCCACATACTCTTCTGGGAGCCATGTTGGCACACAAAAAAACTTAACTAGCATAACCCACCGCTATACTCACAATCTATTACGAAATCAGGGCACCTCCAGGTTTCTTATTTTAACTCTTGGATAGACAGTGATATCTTTTTGTAATGGAAAATTTGTTAAGGGAAATAATGAGTTCATTTTGAGTATGCAGAAATGGAAGCTTCCTTTCTAATTCTTCAGTGACAGTATAGAGAGGATAATTGGATCTTTAGGCCAGAAGTCACAAGAAATTTCTTGTCTAATTATTTTGTCATATATGTGGCTATATATAATATATGTTACCAAGAAACAGTCAACCATGTATATCCAACCTCTGCTGATTCTAGGATAGGCAACTTGTGAAAGATCTTTCAAGGAGGTTCTCTGTAACAGATTACTAATGCTAGAATGGAATTACAATTCTATTACAATAGAATTCTGTCACATTAGAATTTGTAACAGCCCTATAAGTCTACATGAGAGCAGGAGCTGGTTCCCAACCCCATGGACCATGGAGACGGCTTATTGGGCTGTGGAATGCAAGCAAGTAACTGTCATTTCAGGCCCTCCATCCATCATCCCTCTTTCCATCTGGGTTAATAGTTAAAGAATCCTTTCATAATGGTAACCTTTTGAAATGTGAAATGATGGGTTCTGGCTAATTTCCATTCCAGCCTAGGGCTGCTGCTTGAAGGTTATGGGTTTGAAATTTCTGACTTGTCTTCAGCCTCAGGCTCATAACGAAAATTTGAAAAGGGCAGTGTTGTTTTCATCCTTTAAGTGCCCATTATATGAATAAAAGATTGACATTCGTAATTGTGTGACCACACTCTGTGAGGACAAAAAGTGTGCTAGGGACAGGAGTTATTTTAGTAACCAGACTCAATCTGTTCTGGAGAACTTGGGAACGTTTTGCTTGAAGTCATAATAGTACAATAATAGTGTTGTGTCCATTAGAATTCGTTCAGTTGAAAATGACAGAAAACTCAAATTTAATTGACATTTATGGAGAAAGTAAGGGCACGAGGGATAAGACAGGGAGAGGGGGAGAGAGAGAAGAAGAGCGAGATGGGAAGAGAGAGAGAGGGGGAAGAATAGCTTTTTTGATTCCCATAACAAGGTATTAATTGATTCCAAGATCAAATTTACATGGACCCTATTTCTTTTACCATTTTCTTCCCTGCCTCCTTTCTGTCAACTTCATTCCAGGGTAATTTATGGGAGACTAATGGATACAAGATGACTGACAGTTTTTAGGGTTTTGTTCTTCTAAATTTAAATCCAGAATAATAATATGAGTTTCTTTCCCAGAAAGCAAAAGTGTCATAGCCTTGCATTGGCTTTGCTAAGGTCAAGTGTTCACACCTGAACCGATCACTAGCAAGAAGGGGATCAGAAGCTGATTAGTTTAGTTCTAGGTCATGTTCTCCAGCCTCAGAGTAGGAGAGGAATAAATCCCATAGATAGTTATGATAATAAAAAATGAAAATTATTGATCAGTGATGACATGTCAGGCACCATGCTAGGCAGTATGCATGCTTAATTAATTTGATCTTTGTAATAGTCTTATAAGTGAAGTGCTGTTGCTATTACCTTCAAAATAATGGGGGAAACCAAGGTACAATTTAGTTAAGTAACCTGCCCAAGGACACATATCTGGTCAATGATGAAAATAAAGGTACAAAGAAGTATCACGATCATCCCAAAACTCATAGTCTTTGTAATCCAAGTTATCTTACTAATGTGGTCAGAAGAACATCCCCTTACTACATGAAGTTAGTCTAAGGTTCTTTGCTTAATGCAGTACATTGCTCACAGACAAAATGTTTGGATGTGGATGTTATCTAGAAACACCTGATAACATTGAGAGTACATTCTTAGTTATCTGTCTGTCAGTTATTCAAAGACTGGCCCTGCTACCCAGTTAGTCAACGAGGTCCAAGACTAAAAAACTTTATTGTTCTGTTTGCTTGTTCATGGTCAGTAGTCATTTTCTTAAGTTAACCTGCAACCTGAGTGAACATAGAATATCAGCACCTGATTCTTCAAAGTGTAAATTCTAGGATGAAAGAGTATGTTCTCTGTGAATTCTGGCGCCATACAGTACACCACTGAGACAGCCTGCATGACTCATAGTCTTCTTATTGGTGTCACCTTCTAAGAAACGTCTTTTTCATCCTCTAACTTGAAGTGAGTAAATTGTACTGATTCAAGCTACATACCTGCATTTCAAGTAACATCATTACATATTGAAGCAGTGCAAATTTATGAAGCCTCTCAGAGCAACCTTGTGGAGTCACAACTGGACCAATAGGTAATATGCATGGATGTACATGGAGAAAAGGTTGACGTTATTGAGGATTTCACCTCTTGCTTGTATCCCCAATCAAGGCTCATGGAAGCCGTTGTTAGAGATCAAATGATGCATTACATTATGTAAATCTGCTACATAAGCTCTCTTTCAAGTGTTGAAAAGCAAGGATGTTACTTTGGGGACTGAGGTGAGCCCGATGCAAGCCATGGTATTTTCAATTGTCTTATAAGTGTGTGAAAGTTGGACAGTGAGTAAGAAAAACCATAGAAGAATTGATCCATTTGAACTATGGTGCTGGTGATGAGTATTTAAAGTACCATGGACTGCCAAAAGAACCAACAAATCTGCCTTCAAAGACATACAGACAGAATGCTCCTTACAGGCAAGAATGGCAAGACATCATCTTTTTTTTTTTTTTTGCATCACTGCCCTCTGGTGGTCATGGGAGCTACCCAGTCTTGCACCTGGAGAGCTGCTGCTGGATTTGAACCACCAAGCCAGTGTGCCACAGTTCTGCACTCAGCCACTAAGCCACCGGGGCTCAGCCCGCAAGACATCATCTTCTGTACTTTGGACAGGTTGTCAGGAGAGGCCAGTCCCTAGAAAGGACAACCTGCTTGGTGAAGAGGAGGAGCAGCGATACGAAGTGGATCCTTGACAAGACAGATGGACACAGTAGTTGACATAATGGAATTAAACATAAGAACATTTGTGAGGAGCGTCAGCATCAGGTGTGTTTTGCTCTGATGTCCATAGGGTGGCTGTGAGCAGGAACTGACTCAACGGCATCTAACAGCAATGGCATCTTAAGTAATATAATCCAAATCCAAGGAGGGAATAGAGTTAGGCCTTGAGCTTTGAGTACTTGTTTCACAGAAAGATAAAGATGACAGTGGAGCCCAAAATCTATTTGCAGGGTCCCCACATGGATGGCGCCTCTGGTGCTTCTTCTCTGACTCCAGTCCTTGCATGTGAATATCCTTGCTAGCAAACAGAGAGTCTTGTAAAGAGGATTGTTACAGATGTAGTTAGGTTAAACTATAACACTTTAGCAATTTATTTATCTTTTGACCCATTTTAAATCTGTTCCAGTTTTAAATACTTAATTATAAGTACATTATATGTCAATAAATATATGAACCTCTACAACAACATATAACAACAACAAGTAAGCTATTTTGAAATAATGAATCGTTCTTAGATTAGGCCTACAATTAAGTATAAATTCAAAATCCATTCATGTATCTATGGTTTATATATATCCCCAGTCCACTTTAGAGATAACTTTCTCATTTTATTTGGAAACATTATAAATCATTTTAAAGGAACTTAGAATATAGTTGGGAAAAGGAAAGTATACATGTATACATGTATGAAAGGATGCATGTATACATATACAAGTATGGATTGCTGACTTCTACCAATTAAAACCTTAGGAACTGGGTACTATTTACACAAGCAATGAGAGTTGAGAGCTAGGGGAAGACTTTGACTAATGCCCATTCGCAAAGGCAGAACTATGTCTGCTGGCCTAAAATGTGACATGAAAAGTCAGAGAGGAAAATAGCACACATATGTTGTTCTTAAGTTGCCATTTGTTTTGCATCCTCAAAGGAAGAGATTTAAACCAAAGCCTGATGACTCCGAAATCTGTAACCTTGGGTTAATAGTCATCATCTTCTCACACTAGGATATTTCAGACTTTCGTTCAAGGGTATTTTTCAATTTCTTTCATCAGCGACAGGTGTGTTAGTAAGGTGACCAGATGTCCTGCTTTTCAACAATTTGTGTAGGTCCTGTGGTGTTTAAAATTAAAACAAATATATTACAATACTATTTTTGTATTCTATGAAAATTTTTGTTGCTTCACATAAACCAAATTTTTAATCAAGGAAGTCCCTTCCCGCGCACCCCACCCCACCCCGTCAATGGTGTCCCGCTTAAATTCTGGTCATTTTAGTAGGGTAAAGTCCATTTCAATTATTTGTCAGACCATAAGATGCACTTTCCTCCCCAAAAAAGTGGGGTGGGGGGAAAGGTGTGGCACCCCAGAACATTTGTTTACGATATCTTGCTCCCACTGACTGTCCGCAGCTATTTACATGCTGTAGACTGCTTTGTGTTCGGGGAAAGTCCCGCGTCCTGGAGTCTCCATGTCAGTCAGGTCACATGATCAGCACAGTTCACGCCTCCCCTCATTTGTTAATGAAAGTGATGGTTCTTACCACCTTTGAGTTTGCACTGTTAAATATTACTCTATTTTGCTTTATTTTAATAAATATTTTAGTATGTCGATACTATTTTGTTCAGAATATTTCTGTTGTCTTCCTGCTCCAAAATCTGTGTGCGTCTTACGGTCAGGTGTGCGTTATGGTCCTAAAAATACAGTAGTGTGGTTTCCAAGTTGAATCCTTCTGCTGTGGCCTATGATGGATGCTATGCATCTCAAAAAGAGAGTCTAAAATCCCAGTATAGCATTTGGTCTGGGTCACCAAGGGGTGGAGAGAAACTCTGTCAAAAGTCTTTAATTAGGAACATAATACTGTGCGTGTTCTTTCATTGGGATTCATGTCAGAATGTTCAGCATATTTCCCAATGGCAAGTTGCCCTACTTGGTGTAGCCATCAAAAGAAGCAAAAGCACTCTCTCTGAGACATACATGCCCCCTTACCCGCCCTCCCCACTTCTGGTTTGAATGGCCACTGTTGTTCTGTGAGCACCTTTGTGGGAATACGTCTGTTAATTTGGAATATCCATGGAACAATGTAATATGGCAAGAACTGATTGGTCTCCTCTTTCTCTACCCACAACATGAGAAACTGGCCCCAAGTGGTGTGATACCTCCTCCATCAAAGTGGTTTTTAAGATGTAAAAATAAGGGGTTGATATATGGGTTATGAATATTAGGCAGACATGTTGTTTAGGAGATCACATGACCTGAAAACAAACTCTTGCCTTTGTTTTTATATTTACCCTTAGAGTAATTTTCTCACACAATTGTTGTCTCTTTGTGATTGACTGACTTTGCTCAGCATAATGGTGTCCAGGTCCATCCATGTCATAAAGAGCTTTGTGGTTTCATCACAGACGAAGCATTCCACTATGAGTTTGTGTGATTTCTTCTACTGATGGATGTTTGAGTTGTTTCCAGTCTCTGGCTATTGTTTACTGTGTTTCAATGAACAAGGAAGAGCATATGCCTATTCATATTGTTTCTTATTTCTTTGGGATATGTACCAAACAGAGGCATTGCTGGGTCATATGGGATTCCTATTCTCAGTTGTTGTAGGTAGTAGCATGTCACTTTCCAAAATGGTTGTACATTTACAAACCCAACAGCAGTATATAAGAGTTCAAATCCCTCTGTATTCTTTCCAGTATTTGTTGTTTTTTTGTTTTGAGTTTTTGGTTTGTTTTTAATTGAGCTATCACTGCCTTCCCTCTCCTTTTTATGCTTTCTACATCAATATCTTTCTCAGAGAATCCTCCAATATTTCAACTTGAGGCTTGGATTTGTCTTCAGTTCTTTCAGCTTGAGAAATCCTGAGCATGTTCTTCCTTTTGCTTTTCAAACACCAGGTTTTGTACATAATATTATATTTTACTCTATCTTCTTGAATCATGTTTGAAATCTTCTGTTCTGGTCTTTTACTTCATCAGTTTTTGCTCTATGTTCAAGAAAAAGTTTCAGAGTCTCTTCTGGCATCTGCTTTGCTATTTTTTCTTTCCTGTCTTTTTTATAACTTTTTACTTTCTTTGTGAATGATATCTCTTGTGTAGTAAACCTTAGGGGCAGTGGATAATGTTACTGAATAGAGTGATTTACACCTAAGTAGAAAACTCCAATTTTGATTGGTTTTCATTACTGCTTTCTAAAGAAATTATTCTTTTTGTCATTGTTTGTGTTAGTCTGGGTAGGCCAGAGAAACAAATTTATACACACAAATTAATATGTGTGCAAGAGGAGTTTATATCAGAGAGTATCTATTAAGAAAACATTCTAGTCTAGATCAAGTCCTTAAGTCTGATATTAGCCCATATGTCTGATACCAATCTATAAATTCCTCATCAGATTCACAAAACTCATGCAATGACGCCAAATGCAGGAAGATGACCACAGGGCAATGGGTGGAAAGTCTTGTGGATCCAGTGGCAGTAGAAGCATCTCAGCACGGGGATGGGTCTCCACATGGCTCCTCCTGCTTCAATCTATGGCTGCATCAGTGTACTTCCATCAGTAATGTCTCACAGGAAGTGAGTGAGTGTTCCGCCCCCAGGTTGCTATTTACCTCCTGAGCAGCTCCAAATGAGGTCATCAAGCTGAGACCCGATTGACAGACTAAACTCCACCCCTTCACTCTTAAGTCTCAAATTGACAACAGATTATGTAACTACTACAATTTTGGATTATTTGAAAGACAAAAAAGACAAAGATCAAGATTTCTAACTTATATAAAGCACTTCTTTGTCCCTGTTAGAAAGAAGAATTGTTTCCATCACGCTACTTCAGCAACCCTCCATACCACCCCACGTATACTGCGACTGGTGGTGGGACTCTCAGAAACAAGACCATTCACACTTTCCGAGGTAGAAGATCACAGGACACCACCTACTAGCCTCTCCCTCACAGGGAATCTTTATTCATGACGGATGTTCCTTCTAAAACCCCAACTTTCAGAGAAGCACACTCCTCACGAATGATGTCAGTAAGGCAGCATGTATTAAGAGAAAAATCAAAGTGGTACAATTTGTTTACATGATAACTTTCTAAATAAATTCTTTTTAAAAAAGAAAGAATTGTGCCATGAATAAATAGATTCATACACCCCAGTTTATCATAGCACTATTCACAATGGAAAAGAAATGGAAGTTTCCTAAGTATTCACCAATGGGGGAATGGATAATATGGTATTTGCACACAGAAGATTATTACAAAGCATTAAATGATAATGATGACTCTGTGGAACATCTTATCACATGATTGATCCTGGAAGACATTATGCTGAATGAAATTAGTCAATCACAAAAGGACAAATATTGTGAGACTAACTTGTAAAAAATTCAATAAAAATATCTTCACACTAACAAAATATCCTTTGATGCTTTTCAAGGATGAGAGGGTCAACAAAGGTAAATGAATGACCAGAGAGTGGACATACGCTAATGTGGGTTAAGGGGAAGAAAACATACAATAGGAAGAAGATTGGCAAAAAAAAAAAGTGATGGCGGGGAGGGGAACACAGAAAGGGAAGTGCAAGAGTTAAAGATAAATACTGTTATAAATACAATCCTGCAAAAACAGTAAGCTTCAAGTAGATGCATGGATAAACCTGCAAGCTGAATGGGTGTGGGAGGGAAAGTGAGAATCTATGCGAGAATATATATAGGCTTGACAATAGGATCTGTGCTTGTGCCTTTACCTTTTCTGCAAATAAGTTCACGAATGTGGTGGAATATTGAAAAAATATTGCTTGTACAGCTGACCCCTGAGGGCACCAGGGTTAGGAGGAGAATAGAAATGAAACTGGTAATAGTAAGTAAAGGTAGAGTCGGTAAATAATTGGGAGCTGAGTTTTCACTTATGTCCCATGGCCAACATTTCACTTTAGAAATTTCTACTGTTTCTATTAGCCCTTTGTAAATCTGCTATTTAAGTAGAGACTGAATTTGTTGAGACAAGGCTATAGACTGAAAATGTAACAGAAAATCAAACCCTGGTCAAATGCTTTGTTAAAAGATGCTGTAGATATAACAGAGTATGCACTAAATGAGTTTGCTGAAAATGTTCAGCTTTGCAGTTGAACAAATTCTTGTAATTTTTGCCATGCTCCCCCTCTTCTAAGTGCCTGTGCGCAGCAGTCCATGGCTAATCTTTGAAAAGCTTTACTGTGTCCCTGAAAGTTGGAACACTGAGTACCTTTCGTGGATGTCCATAAAGTCTATTTCAAAATTATTCTCTTTCTTCAATAAAAATTAAATTTTTTCTTGTGGAGGATTGGTCAGTCAATCTAGTGTTGTCACTAACTTTGGTTGTTAGTGTCAAACATGCCACATATCTTTTTAAGATGGTCAATTAATTAAGATGGGATATTCTCGAGGCTGTACTTCGACTCTGGTGGACTTGTCTTCATTCTCTTCAGCTTCAACTTAATCTCCTAGATGAGCAACCAGAGTCTCTTCCACAGTTGGCCACTAGTCTTGTTCTGATCGCTGGCATGGACTTTTTCTATCTTCTCTTTTTACAGATATAATGGGTAGGTCTGTATGTACAGTTGCCATTTGTGTTGTTGAAGAAAACTGTTCCCATGAATAGGTCATTGGCTTTGCACAACTCTGTCATCCAATTTCAGGCAACATTGCAATTGCCAGAACCATATTTCCCAACAATTGGTTCTTTTTCATTTTGAACCCTGAATTCTCATGATCAATAAGAACCGAGGCATTTTGATTGAATAATTCAGACTGAAGTTGATAAGAATTTTCAATGGCATCCCTTTTGGTGTTAGTGGTTGATGTATACTTAACAATATATATATATTTTTAAATTCACTATCTTTGGGTTAATCCCAACTCATAGCAACCCTAGAATTGCCTGCTCTGGGTTTTGGAGACTGTAACTCTTTATGGGAGTCGAAAGCCTCATCTTTCTGGTGGTTCAAACTGCTGACCTTGCAGTGAGAGAAGCCCAACACATGATCTTCTTAAATTGAATACTATCAGTATTAACGGGTCCTCCTTGCAGGCATCTGGCTATTATCTTGTCAGTGATAGTGCTATACTTTAGTATGCATCTTCACGTGCTCTTTCTTTCTTTCTTTTTCTTTCTTTTTTTTTTTTTACAAAGAATGCAACAATAGTCCTCTTCAATTTGTCATTCCCAATGTTGCTTTTGTTGTTAGACTCCGTCAAATCCATTCTGCGTCACGGTGCCAATGTGCAAGGAAAGCCTCACTGCCTGATCCTGTGCCCTTCTCAAAACTGTTATACTGTTGGATCCCATTGTTGCAGCCATTGTGTCAATCTCTCTCATTGAGGTTCTTCCTTTTTTCACTGACCTTCTGCACTACCCATAAGGTCGTTTTTCAAGGTTTAGTCTCTCCTGATCACAGATCCAAAATACGTGAGATGAAAGCGTGCTGTCTCTCTTCTAAAGATCATTTTGGTTACACTTCCAAGAAAAATGTGTTGATTTTTATGTCAGTTTGTGGTGCTTTCAATAGTATTCACTAACTCCATAATTCAACTTAATCATGTTCTGTCTTCATTGACCAGCTTTCGCATAGATGTGACACTGTTGAAAATGCCATAACTTAACTCTTGCCCATTGTTGATAGACTTGTAAATACATACAGTCACTGTGGAAGGTGATATAACAATACCTAAAGCAGATGGAAAATGAACTACAAGCAACAGCAACTGGGTATATACCCCAAATAAGTAAGAAACAGATCATAAGCAGACATGTTCATGTTCCCCCCTGTTCATCACAACACAGTTCACAATAGCAAAAATCTGAAAGCAGCTTAAATTCCCATCATAGAAGAGTGTATTAAAAAAATCTCTGATATATACACTCAGTGGAATATTAGGCATCCCTGAAAAACAGTGATGAAACATCTCAACTCATAGAGGTCTCTGGATGACATTATGCTGAATGAAGCTAGTCAAGCGAAAAAGGAAGAATAGTATATGAGTCCACTGTGGAAGGAGCAAGCAACAGAAGAGATATAAGCTCAAGCTTGCAGACCATTCAGTCTTCTGGCTGGGGACCACACAGCCTGGTAAAGAGCTGGACCAGTGTTAATGAACCACACACATCATCCACACCAAAGGCTGCTTAATGTCAGCGGGGATCAAATGGTTGGAGGAGAGGGGGAAATGCTGTCTTCTGTGTGGTAGCCATGTGGAACTGGGGTGAGGTCCCTCAGAGAGGTAAGCAGCCCTGCCAGAAGAATGAGGCTTACTGATGGGAGGGGCAGCTCAGGAAAGGGAAGTGGGAATGGTCAAGTTTGGGTGAAAATAGGTGCATATCTGTTGAGGGGAGGGGAGGGCAGGGGAGTAAGGACTGACCCCCAGATATGGGGAAGAGAGACTAAGAATACTCTTGAGATAATTAGGTAGAGAGGGTCTTTAGTGGTGTGCAGCAGGAATTGACCTAGGGCATCTGGGGGTAGCCTGGGAAACTAGTCCAGGTGCTGCAGAATACTGGAACACTGAATCCTGGATCTTCAGAGTGCACATCATGTTCCAGAGGCTGCATCAGTGAGACCACAAATGAGAATTCCATTGGATGAACTGGACTCTACCCCAAACACATGTATAACCTGAGGACTTAAGCCAGAAAACACACAGTTTCTGAGGTAGAAGATTACAGCAATACCAAGTGTGGTATACTGTTGGTTGATGAACAACAAGGTCTTGGTACATCAGTACCCTGTATGCTGAATTAAGATGTGTATTACCCTAACAATCCTTTGATAGCCAGTTTGTTGTATTGTGTATATGATCATTTATATTAGGGTATACCTCAGAGGTGCTTCGCCGTTGGGGATTACCCTCTTGAAGCTGTGTTGTTTCTTTATTTTTCAGTAAATGAAACCCAGGGATGTTAAGACTATATGGAAAGAAAATATGGCAAGGTTTGGTGAGAAGGGGGACATGGAGGAGTGGGGGAGATATGAGGAAGATGATGTCAAGAAGTTCAGAAAGGAAAAGCATGTTTTGGAAAACATGTATGATTATGGAAGAAAGGGTACGACTATGTTTGACATGATTAAATTATGGAATGATATGACATGTGCATTGGCTTCCAAATTGCAGAAAATTTGGAAAAAAGAAGTCAGATCCAGGAATGGGTTTAGGGCTTGCACTAAATCCTAACTCCAACTTAACAATCAGTTTTTATATCATGGCCCTGCTTGATACTCACCTTCATGAAATGATCACTGAAGATAGAGTACTAAAGCAAAGTGTGGTGAAGAAAACAGATGATCCCCAGCTATCCTTCAGCTCTCCATAAGAATAGTGTCAGAATACAGTCTTAAAGGCTTGTATTTGAATAAGCAGCCATCAAGGAGTCATATAAGTTCACATGGAAGAAAAAGCACACCATCTTGTATGATCCAAATTCAAATACACTGAGGACAAAAGCATCAGAGCAAAATTTGTGAAGCGCTATGGGGGATGGTGAGATCCCAAAACCCATCTGCAGGGTTTCTGGTCAGACTGAGCCACTGTCAGATCCACTTTAACCAAAGGCCAGCATCTCAAACAGCTTTACTATCAGGCAGAGCTCATGGTAAATTTGATTATGTTGGATCAAACTCGTTATTTGGCTGGTAGACTATTCTATAGATATGGCTTGAATCTGTTTTGGGTGTGAGTATCTCTTCTGGGTTCCATGACAGACATTTCTGCTCTGGGTTTTGAATGCTGTTGGGAGTCTTTTCCTTCGTATGCACTATTTGTATTTTTGTCTGTTACGTTTTTAACCTTACCACTTTGGCTTAATTTTGTTAAGCCAAACAGAAGTTGGGTCTCCCAGTTGTGAGGCACAGGTGGAGTCGATGCATAATGATAATAACTGATACAAGGGGATAGAGGGCATTCAGGGGGTAGAGGTGGGTAGGAAGGGGAAGGGGATTTGGAGAGTAAATCATGAAGAAATAAGGGGGAGGGAGCACTTGAACAGATTGTGCTTGCTTGACTCATCTTAAAGGTATCTAACCATGGGAGGGGGTGATCTAAAATTGAAGTGGGGGTGATATTGTACAATTCTCCTTGATATGATTGAAAGCTTAAGCTACTGAATTATGATAGATAAATTGCATTCCAATAAAACTGTTGGAGAAAAAAAAAGAAGAAGAAAATGTCATGGTTTGAGTCAGGCGCATCTTAGTTCTCAAAGTGACATATTTGTTCTTCAACACTTTAAATAGATCTTGTTCAGCAGTTTTGCCCAATGCAATATGTTGTTTGATTTTTTGATTGCTGCTTTCATGAATGTGGATTGTGGAGCCAAGTAAAATGAAATGCTTGAAAACATAATCTTTCATCCGTTTACCATGATGTTGTCTACTGGTTGAATTCTATGATCGTTTTCTTCATATTGAATTGTATTCCATTCAGAAGGGTGAAGTCTTTAATCCTCATCATTTAGTGTTTAATTTCGCTTTGATTTCAGCAAGCAAGGTTGTGTACAACTGCATATGGAAGATTGTTAATGATCCTTCCTCTAATCTTGATTTGTTCTTTGTATATTCCAGCTCCTCAGATGACTGACTCAGCATACAGATTGGTTTTTTTTTTAAGTAACTAGCAAATACTTTGATGAAATACCATATTCAGAGGAACACCTTAATTGGGGTTAATGGGAAAGTTTCTTCTTTATCCCAATCCACAAGCCTAAGGGCAGACATTCCTGTCTGTAGTCAGGTCTCAGATAACACTATGGACAGGTCAAGCAGAGTACAGCAGTCACTGATACCCCGGTGAGCTAAAGCACAGGGACTTACTCACATATTGCCCATCCAAAGGGAATGTGATTTGGGGTTCACATTAGCGTACTTTGCCTTTGCCAATGTGGTCAATTTTTTCATTAGTACCTCATGCCTCTTAGCACACTCGGGACACAGCATATGATCTTCTATGTGAAGAGGTGGCTCAGCACCCAGGTTTGACCAGTGAGAGTTGCAGGCGAACTCATCTCTCTGTTTCTGCTGGGAGAGTTTTGCCGTGGACCACACACCATCTGCTGGCAAATCCTGGTGGCAAGAAAACCTTCACTGCAGGATGAATCGGGTGTGAGTTCACAGCCTTAGGTTGAAGTGTTCTAGAGGAAAACCTGGTCCAGGAAGCCAATGTGGCCACCAGAGCTGGAGAAGGCACTTTTACAATGTTGGTGACTTCCGTCTCTGGAACTCCTGTCTCCTTATCCTCAAGCTTGGGGAACTTGATCTTGCATTTCCAGATCTTGACTCTATCTTGACTTCCTGTGGTGTGTCAAGAATGTCCACTTTGGGGTCAGGGTAAACACAGTGCTGGAACCCCATATAAGCTTCCACTTTTTGCCCTTTGGTGCTCAAATTGACTAGCTGGCATCATTTCCACAGTGTCCCTATGTACCTCCGTAACCAGAGGCAAAATAGGTGGTGAAGGAAGGTCTGTTTTTATACTTCTTTTCTAGTGCACTTTGACTTGTTCACTTGTTCACTTGTTTGAAGAAGATGAATTTCTATTCATTTTCCTAGGCTTCTTCGGTTTGACTTCTGGTGGTGAAAGAACACTTTGTTCACTTGGTTGCTCTCTGTTAAGTTCCTCTTTAACTGGAACCAGTGCAGTGATAAAATGATCCTCATCCAATTCGCTTTCAAGGTAATTCTTTACCATTTTGAGGACATTTGAGAATTCCAGTTCCAGAGATGCTCAGAGTAAGGCGAACTCAGGCATGCCAAGGGTGTCTGAGTTTCCCCCTCTTAACCTCCAGCTTGACTTTTAAAACTACACAATGTCCCTTTGTTCTACACAAGCAACTGCCTCTTTGTCTATGTATAGGCTATTCACAAATACAGTGCATTGTTTTAGATTCCCTGTGTTCCCCATCTTCCCAATGTTATCCATAGTTTGTTATGAAGCAAATAGCTGGATAATTTTCCATAGTCAATAAAGCACAAGTAAACATCTTTCTGATAGTCTCTGCTTTTAGCCAAGACCCATGTCCTCCTCTGTATCTGGTGATAATTTTGTCAGCTCTGAATTGATGCACTGCTGTAACTGTTTTTGAATTATCTTCAACAAAATTTTACCAGTGTGTGATGTTAATGATTTTTTTTATAGTATTCCATTCTTTTTTGGGTCTTCTTCCACTAGAATAGGCACAAATATGGACTGATTCCAGTCAGTTAGCTAGGATTTTAAAATCTCTTGGCATAGATTAGTGAGTGCTTCCAAGGCAGCATCATTTCAATTTTCAGTTTGTCAGTTTTGAATATTTTGATTGGTATGTCATCCATTCATGGAATCTAGTTTTTCACTATTGCCTTCCATACAACTAAGAATTTTTCTTTTATATCATTGGGAATTCCAGAAACCTTACTGCCCAATTTGTGCTAACAAAACAATGAAATATTGCATGGTTTAAAATCAGGAAATGTGTCCATCAGGATTGTATCCTTTCAGCATTCTTGTTTAGTGTGTAATTAATTAGAGAAGTTGGACCATATGAAGAAGGACTCAGAATTGCGATTAGAGAAAGACTAATTAACAACTTGGGATATGCAGATGACCCAATCCTGCTTGTTGAAAGTAAGGAGGACTTAAGAAGCACTTGTTGATGAAGGTTAAGGCTTTCCACCCTCAGAATGAATTCCAGCTTAATGTGAAGAAAACTAAAATGCTCCCAACTGAACTTTTAGGTGAATGGTGAAAAATAAAAGTTCTCAAGGATTTCATCTTGTTCAGGTCCATAATCAATGATCAGGGAAGCAGCGGTCAAGAGAGCAAATAATGCATGACATTTGGCAAACCTGCTCCACAAAAGTAAAGATGTTGCTTTGAGAACTAAAGTGTGGCTGACCCAAGTCATGGTATTTCAAATGGCCTTATATGCGTGGGAAAGTTGGACAGTGAATAAGGGAGACCAAAGAAGAACTCATGTATGGGGCGGGCAAAGAATACTGAGAGTGCCATGAACTGCCAAAGAATAACACTTAAAAAAAATCTGTCTGAGACAACGATTCTGAGTGCTTCTTCATATAGTCCAACTTCTCTAATTATTTACACACACTAAACTTCTTATTAGAAGTAATAAGAACAAGACTTTGGCTCTAGCACTCTGGACATGTTATCAGGAGAGACCAGACCCTGGAAAAGGACACCATGCTTGACAAAGTACAGGGTCATTGAGTTATCTATTTTGTGTTCTACTGTGTGTGCTTCCATAATTACATTCGATAGTATATTCATGCCCTGCAATTGCATCCTTAACTATGTCCTCTTTTCTTTGATGATCTTTATAGTGTTAGGGTTCATATTTACCTCTTTGACCTCATCTTGATTGAGATCATTTAAAGTACAGGGATATATATATATATATATATATATATATATATATATATCCTGTTTCACTCAATCTTCTTTTTGTTTTGTTTTGTTTGGGGGGAGGGCATCACTGCTTCTGGTGGTCGTGGACGCTACCCAGTGCTGCTCCTGAGAGCCGCCACTGGATTTGAACTTCCAAGCCCGTAGGCTGCAGTCCCGCACTCAACCACTTACACCACCAGGGCTCAGCCCATCGATCTTCTTTTTATATTTTCAACAATATTCAATATCTTGTCTATATAATACTTTAGTATTTCTACTAGAGACTTGTATTTTTCTTCTGTTCTTTCAGCTTGAGAAATACTGAGAATTTTCTTGTCTTTGGGTTTTCTAACTCCAGGTCTTTCACATTTCATCAAATACTTTGTCTTCTTGAGCTCCCTTTTGAAATTTTCTGTTCAGCCATTTCATTTCATTTCTTCCATTTCCTTTAACTACTCTGTGTCCAACAGCAAATTTTCGTTTCTTCCAACATCCACTTTGGTCTTTCGTTTCTTGTCTTTTTAATGACCTTTTGTTTTCTTCATATCTGATGTTCTTGATGTCATCCCATAGCTATCTGCTCTTCAGTCATTAGTGTTCTGCATCAAAGATGTTCTTGTGATGTTCTCTATATTTAAGTACAATAGATTCAAGGTCATATACTGGATCTTGTGAACTTGTTTTAATTTCCTTCAGCTTCATCCTGAACTTGCACATGAACAATTGGTAGTCTGTTCCAGCAATCAATGCTGGTGTTGCTTTGTCAGATTACATTGACCTTACCTAGCCTGTCTTTCCAGAGATGTAGCCAGTTTGATACCTATGTCATCCATCTGATGAATTCCAGATGTACAGTCACTGGTTATATTGGTTAAAAAAAAAAGGTGTCTGTAATGAAAATTTTGTTGGTCTTGCAAAGTTCTATTATGTGATAACCTTTTTAGTTTCTATCACCAAGGCTATATTTTCCAACTACTGTGTCTTTTACCAACTTCATCTGAAATTGGCAAACATGCAATCAAAATGATAAAGCAATTAACCAGAGTTGTTCCCTGTGGATAATTATAGACAATTGGCGTATAAACATGTGTCTTCTTTCTTTGGTTAGCATGTTCACATGCCAACTGCCTATAATTATCCACAGGGAACAACTCTGATTAACTGCTTTATCTTTTTGATTGCTTGTTTGCCAGTTTGAGGTGAAGTTGGTAAAATTCTTCAGTTTCTTCAGCCTTGACTTTAATAGTGGATGTGTACATTTGAAACCTAGTTGTAGTTACTGGTCTTTTTGTCAGCCTATAGATAATATCCTATGGTAGGATATTATCACATCTCATGATCACATCTCAAGATAGATCTTTAAATGTTCTTTCCAATGATGAATATGGTACCATGCTTGTATATATCCCAGAGTTTATGCAAACTCAACAACCTCTATTTTAGAAAATTCTTGGGTTTATCCTTGCTCTCCTTTAAGTGAACCACTATCCAGGGTTTTACCAGGAAGGATGACAGATTCAATTTGTTTAGACAGGTTTTCTTTATTATGGCTTGAGTATACATATCATTTATTGTCTAAACAAAAGCTTCCAGCCCTTGAGCTGATGGGGATTCTTACTCAAAACAGCCCTATAGGATAGAGTGAAGTGGTCCTTTAGCATTTCTTGAGCTGATGTGGATTCTTACTCAAAGCAACCCTATAGGATAGAGTGAAGTGGTCCTTTAGCATTTCTGAGGCTGCACATCTTTATGAGAGCAGAAAGTCTCATCCCCTCCCATGCCCACCTTGGAGGAACTGGTAGAGTTGAACTGTTGACTTTGCAGTTAAGAATTCAACTTATAGCTGAGCCCTGGTAGTGCAGTGGTTGGGTATGGGACTGTGACCCACAGGGTTGATGGTTCAAATCCAGTAGCAGCTCTCCAGGAGCAAGGCTGGGCTTCTTATTCCCACCAGGGCACTGATGCGGGGGAAGGGGGGCAGGGAAGACTCCAACTTATGATCCACTAAGCCACCAGAGCTCACAGTCAATTAAATGACAGTGGGCTTGGGTTGAATAGCAACAGCAACAGAGTTTCCTTTAAAAATTTTAAAGTAAGCAAAACCAAACAAATTCATTAGTCTTAAGTGGATTGTGATCTGTAGATGCCTCATGCATTGCAGAGTAGAACAACTCCATCGGGTTTGGGGGTGGGGGCATAATCTTTACAGAAGGAGTTCATCTGGCATTTTTCCCAAGACTCCTTTAGGTGGGTTATCACCTCCACCATCCACGTCAGTCAGATACAAACCAGGGACCAAGGAGTTTCTTTGAAGTCTATGAGCCTCTTTGGGAAAAGTAGCTCTGAAAACCACTTATGCTGGCTGATCCCCTGTGGTGTAGTGGTTGTGAGCGGGACAGTTCAAATTCAGCAGCAGCTCTCCAGGAGAAAGGCTGGGCCTCCCATTCCCACCAGAGGGCAGTGATGCCCACAAAAAAAGAAAAGGGAAAAAGAAAACCACTTCTGCCACCAGCGCTCCTTTATTACCTAGCTCACTAAAATTTTTAATCAGTTATGAAGGTTTACATTTGGCGATATTTGTTGAAATGACAAGCTGCTTCTTCAGCTTATTAATTAAATAATGGCTTTCATATTAACAAACACTTTTTGTTTTTCTAATAAATCTTTTTTTAGAGTATTTTATTTTTGATACTATAATGCTACAGTTGCTATGAGTCAGAATTGACTCAATAGTGGTGGGTGGGTTAGAATGCTGAAGCAGATTTATTAATATATAATTTATTGTGCTTTCTTTTATTTGTCAATAAAATTGATCTGTACATTTACTATGTGTTTTGTTGTTGTTGTTGTTGTTTCATGTTTGATATTAGAGTTGTCGTAACTTGATAGACTAATTTCCTCTACTCTGAAGCAAGTTCAGTTACATGGAAATTTCCCTACAAAATTGCTCTGACACAGGCCTCTTTAAAAGTAGCTCTTGGACAACGTCTTTTATGGCTTATATGGATTTTGGACTATAGCAGTCCTTTGGAGTAATTTTGTCCTCAGTAAGTCACTTGCTTCATATTAATTCATAAATATTTTGTTATAGGGAGGAACAATGTAATTGCTCATAGATTGCATTTCCCCTCTCAAAACAGTCGTTTTTGTTTCCCTTTAGTTTTTCCGTTTGCTTCCAACTTCGTTTATAATTGGTGTCAATTTCTCCAAGGTTGTACCACTCAGCTGTTTGTCTTTCAGTATTCCATTCTTATGATTGGGGTTTCATCTCATTCAGTGACTTTGTTGCATTGTTTTTACACAGGGGAAGAACTCTGTGAAGGTGGTTAGTCGAATGCCATTTTGAGCAAGACAGACTTGTGCTTGGAAATTTTAAACTTGGGTTTTGAGTTTCGTTTTGTTGCGTTTGGCATGCTCTAACAAAAAAGTCTTGTTTGGAATCTGTCTACCAGTGACAGTGACATATGTACATAAAGAAAAATCTACCTCATAAAAATGGCTTACACAGTTGAAGGGGGCCAGTTCAAGCCCAGACAGGGTCTAGCTCTCTGAGTCAGATGTTAAGCTGGAGGCTTCTCTAGGCCCAGATAGTGCAGGCAGATCACAAGTTGGTAGCAGCAGAGACAAATGAATATAAGATCCATAGGTCAGGTTTATGATTGGAGCTGCAAATGAATCCAAGACCAGCAAATCAAAAGGCAGGCTGCTGCTGAATCCCAGAATCACCAGGCAGTATGGCAGGCTGTTGGCTCAAGTCCAATGAACCTGGGTTTGATGAGTCAGATGCAGGATCCAGACCCAGCAAAAAGCAAACAAGTTTTTCGACAGTGTTTACTTATATAGGAATAGGCCACACCCCTGAGGAATTTTTCTTTCAATTACATCAAGGCTGTGACCCGAGTAAGGGGGTTGCATTCCATCCTAATCTTACGTCTGAGTGACTGCTCCCAGCAACTTCCATTAAGAATTGAATGCATTCTGTTAGGCCACATCATGGGGGGTTACTGAGCTTTAACTGGCAAGCCACCGAGGATCCTGACATGTCATGTGGACACAAAACCTAACTATCACAGAATCCAAACTGCCATCCTGCAAAGACAGCAGACCTCCCATTTAGGTGGCATTTGTCAGTGGAATTTACCAGCTTTTTACTGTATGCCTTACAATGTCATTGATAAAATCATTTTAAGAAACTGTCCAAGAACATAACTTACTGGTAAAGAAATCATTTGTTTCAAGTTCACTGAACTGCATGAAAAGACGAGCCTCCTATCACTGGCTGAATAAATATTATTCACTTCTGTCCTTGGGGATCATTTCATAGAAATGCAAAATTTTAAATCTGTGATCCTGGTCCTCCAGGACTGAGAAAATGAGGAAAATCCTTTCTTCAAGTTAGTGGTACTGTGGTGACTTGCAGGTTGTTTTGATGCTGGAAAGCGAAGCTAACAGTATTTCAAAAACCAGCAGGGTCATCTCGGATCGACTAATTTCAGCAGAACCCCCAGATTAAGGCAGATTAGAAAGAAATTCTTGGTGATCTATTTCCAAAATTAACAAATGAAAACCTTATGGATCACAACAAAACATCATTCGACTTGTTTTCTTTGGTCCCATTCTCAGGAGGGATCAATTACTAAGGAAGGACATGCTATTTATGAAGTAGAGGGCCAATGAGATGGAGTAGCACAAGAACCACAATGCTGGTCTTGCAACTCTCTATGTCACCCGGGCTCTTTAGAACCATGATAGCCCCTGTTTAATGAGCATTTATTATGAGCAGGCACCAACTTAAGTGCTTTACTTGCATGATCTCATCTATTATTTATTTTTGGGGGGGCATCACTGCCCCTTGGTGGGAGTATGAGGCCCAACCTTGCTCCTGGAGAGCTGCTTCTGGATTTGAACAGCCAACCCAGTGAGCTGCAGTCCCGCACAACCACTACGCCACCAGGGTTCAGCCCTGCATGATGTCATTTAATCCTCATGAAAACCTAAGAGAAAACACCACCAATAACAAAAATTGTTATCCTTTAATTGATGTTAATTCATGACAACTCCATGTGTTCCAGGGTAGATCCGCTCCAAGTGATTTTCTTGGCTGTACCCTTTCCTCAAAGAAGATTTCCAGGCCTTTCTTTTGCAGCTCTGTTGGGTGGGTTTGAGCCATCAAACTTGAGGTTAGATAAGTCCTATTATTCTTAACCCCATTTGCAGATGACAAACGGATGTTGTAAATGATGAAGAGACTCGCCCAGGTAAACCATGGGGTGGGATGTGAGCCCAGGTCTCCCTGATTTCTTAGAAGCACTTTCCCCCTTTATTTTGGAAGTGAAGGCCTTGGCAGCTGTTCTCCAAACTTAAACTTAGAGCTTCCTGGACCGCTTGCAAATGTGTTATGCAGTTGTCCAGAAGGTCAGTCCTTTGGAAGAGAAAACCAAAGTTCATCCCCCTCCGTCTACCTCCCTGAACGCTCTGTGGGCAGCTCTTTCTCAGCAGCACTCTGCATCCTGTCTCATGGGCAGAGCCTGGCAGTGCTTGGCACAGCCTGCCGTCTCCATGGAACATCTGTGCCTCACTACTCCTGTGAGTGATTCTATTTTCCACACATCTTCAGCTCGTTAGAAAGCAAGGCTCCTATTTGTTGGTGGTTATTTGCAACCTGAAAGCTGAAACACTGCAGAATGATGATTGAGCTGATTCACACTGGGGGAGAGTCAGTCACATACACACGCGCACGCACTGCTCTCTGACACTTAATCAGTGACGATGAATCTGGCACCTGTTCCAATGGCTGCAGTAATGTGGTCCGTGGAGGAGCCACCTGACTCCCAGTAGTGGTGGCTGAGCCTAAAGGGGCTTGGGCACTGACCGTTGCCTTCCCTGGTTAGGGCCTCTGGGTCACACGGCCAGCTGTGGTTGTGTCAGTGTCCTATGGAAGCACTCTGTCAACCTAGGTAATAAAAGACCTGAAATAAACAGCATCCACCCCGGCGAGGCTCTTCAGACAGGAACGAACTTCCCCTCTCCCTGTCTATGGATGTGCCTGAGAACTTCCTCAACATTCCTCTCAGATTTTCCACTTTTGGGCCCCAGCCAAAAGAAATCTTTAAAAAGACACACTTGGCAAGAATCTGCAAAAAGTCCCTTCAGATTGTTATGTGACGGTGGGGGGAAGACACACACATATATTTTTTTTAAGCTCTAAAAAAAGCACCTTAGCATTTGTAGGCTTTTATAATTCTGAAACAGCTGAAATGCTAAAACTTTCAAGTTGGCAAGATTGAAATGGAAATCTGCAGAGCCGGTTCAATTTGACAAGAGTGGGAGCTTTGCATTTCTGAGGGGTTTGATGAGCTTGTGGGCCTGCATGATCATCACGATGGGTGGCCACCCACTCCTAGGGCCCTGGTCTGGTTTTCTAGCTGCCTGCAGATCCCGTTCTTCCGAATCACTCCTGGTGCACCTGTGAAGGCTGCCCGGCTGTTCTCAAAGCTAGTGGTAGCACATAGAGGTGAAGAATTCAGACGGTGGAACCAGGGAGCCTGTCTTTGTAATCTCACTTCCACTACTTATAAACCATTGGGTCTTATTCAAGGTGCTTAGTTCCTCTGTGATTCAATTTTCTCATCTGTAAAATGGGGATGCTGTGACTTAATTCTTGCTAGTTGCTTAGAACAGTACCAAGAACATAGACAATATTTGAGATCTTTTTTATGAACAAGGAAAACAGCTCCAAAGAAAGGTTTGGGGTAGTGACTAAGAAGAGTGGAAATCTCACTCCTGGGAAGCTACAAAAATTTGGATTTTGCCAGGGTAGCGATGAGGTCACCACAAAGCCCATCACAAACCTGTATCTACACTCTGTCAAAAGTATAGAGTTAATGTACAAAGAGTTAATGTACTGGGCTGCTAACCAAAAGGTGTGAAGTTCATGTCCACCTAAAGGCACCTTGGAAGAAAGATCTGAAAAATTGGAGCTGGTGTGCATTGCTAGCACATGGGGTTTCCATGAATCAGAAGTGTCATCTGGTAACTGCTTACTACATGCCAGAAACTGTACTGGGACTCTAAAATTGTATTCCATTTATTTGTTGATTTATGCCCATTTTGTTCCAAAAAAGAATTTAATCATAATCCTTGGAACATATAAATACCACTTACCTTTTCCACCTCTGGGGTTTCTCAGGAGGCTTTTTTTTCCCCCCTCATGTATGCTGGCATCAAGGCAAGGGCTTACATAACTGCATAAAACAGAAGGAAGCTCCACAGCAACATATTGCTGTGTTGAGAGTTCCGAGGTGGTGCGTGCTGGAGGAGGGATTGTGTAAAAATCATGCCTGCTTGGGGGTTGCTTCAGCAAAATAAGGCTCATAGGCATATTTACTGTTTCTCTGTGTTATTAGGGAAGTTTGATGTTGAGATTGGGTAATAATACTAAAATGAACATGATTTCCAGATTTCCTCACATTTATCCTACCATCAGTGCCCATGGAGACATGTGTGCTTCATAATATTTATCAAGATCCATAATATCTGTATACATTTTAAGCACTCAATAATTCACCCTGCATTTCATTATCCAAAAAATTTATATGTTCAAATCCTTACAAAAAGTAATTTGGTGATAAGAGGGTTAAGAGGCTTTTCAAGTACACAAAATTAGGACCCTACATAGGGTTTCTGAAGCTGTAAATCTTTAGAAGATCAGAGTCTCCTCTTTCTATGGAGGAGCTGCTGGTGGGTTTGAACTCCTGACCTTGTGTCTCGTCAGATAATTGCCAGACAGAGCCACCAAGATAGGTTAATTTTAATATTGCACTAACAAAGAAGGCACAACTGCCATACCCTTCAGTAGGGACTAGTTAACAATGCTGAACAGGCTTCCACAGACATCACTGACAAGGATGAACTGGAAAGAAGAGGATCTACTTTCCTTAAATTTTTTAAATTAAAAATTAAAAAAATCATTTTATCGGGGAGTCATACAACTCTTATCACAATCCATACAACCATCCATTGTATGCAAAGCACATTTGTACATTTGTTGCTGTCATCATTCTCAAAGCATTTTCTTTCTACTTATGCCCTTGGTATTAGTTTCTCATATTTCCCCTCCCTTCCTGCTCATCCCTCCCTCATAAGCCCTTGATAATTAATAAATTATTATTATTTTGCCATATCCTAGGTGATTTACTTTCAAAGACTCAGTCAATGAAAACTTAATCGATGACCATTAATAGTTTGATCCCATTGTGGCACCACTTAAGGACCAACTCAATGGCAGCTCATAATGACAAAGAAAAAAGGGGGAACCACTTCTCAGGTCAGGAATGAGTCCAGACAGGCATATCACCATGAACTGTGCTCCTGGTTCACAAGGTTGATTTTAAACCAAATTTCCTCATGGTCCTTAGACTAAAGGATGCAAGCCACACTCCTTGCTACCGAGATCAGATAGGAATGATTCCATCTCCAAAGGATGATATTTCATATAACAAAACTCGGCATTCACTGTGGGCTGGTGTCAAGGTCCTCAGAGTAATGTTACACAGCAGTTAGGTGTAGACCGGAAAGTAGACAGATTTAGGTGTGTGCCCTAGCTTTGTTACTTATTAGTTGTGTGATGCACCACTTTCCTGAGAATACGATTCCTTGATAATTGGAATATCAATTCATTTTCCTTGAATTGTGATAGGAGACCTGGTGGCCTCCTGGTTATGTGTTGGGCTGTGATCTACAAGGTCAACGGTTCAAAACCACCAGCAAGTAGCTGCTTTGGATAAGGATTGAGAATTCTGCTCCTAGCAACAATTACAGTGTCAGAAACCCAAAAGGGGTCGTTACGAATCAGTCTTGACTCGATGGCAGTGAGTGAAGGAGGGTTGTTATGGAAATTAAATGAGACAATAATTGGTAAACACTTAGCATAAGCCTTGGCAAATGATTAGCACTCAATTGATGGTTGTGTGGCTATTCCGTTGGTGTTAGCACGGTAGTTCATCCCTGCCTGTGGGGCTTGAAGGAGCCCTGGTGGCACGGTTGTTTAAGCATTGGGCTGCTAACTTAAAGATTGGTGGTCCAAATACATTCGTCTCTCTGTGAGAGAAGCCTGTCTGTGCCCATATAGACCGACAGTGTTCGAAACCAGAAGGAGCATATCTAGTCTGCCTTATAGGGTCGCTACGAACTGAAATCGACTTGGCAGTGAGTTTTTCTTGTTGACTTTGGTCTGTTGTGAGCCTGAGATACACTTCTGAACAATGAAGTGGTTGGTCTGCCTGACCTGCAGCCCTCCTCAGATATTGCTCCCCCACCCTTCTGATAACTTTTGTCGTCAATGCATCTAAAGATCATAAGCTCTGGCAGATATTTGAATGAAGGTATTTCATCTTGTCAAGTGAGCATAAAAGGATAGGCTTGTATAATCAAGTGGGGAGTGAAAGACTTACCCTTTAAAAGGAGACAAGGTACTTTGAAAGGAAAGGATTATGTCGGTCAAGGCCAGAGGCACAGGATTGAGCTTTGTCTTAAGAGTGTATATAGGGAGTCATAGATAAGGGGAATTGATGCATCAAGTTTCTTGTAAAAGGAGACTGAAGTTCCTGGGGACTGCTGAAGGACTGAACAAGTCATTTTCAGAAGAAACACAAGTTTTCCCTTTGCATAGCAGGAAAGACAAATCTCTAGAAAAGGGCATCAGGGTTGAGAAAACAAGAGGTTGGCGAAGACAAAGAAGGCCACTGGTGAGATAGATTGACATAGTGGCTAAAACCAGGAACTCAAACAGAGCAAAGATCACGAATATTGTTCAGGAAATTTTGTTTTGTTATACGTAATGCTACTGTGAGTTACAGCCAATGCAATGGCAATGAACAATCAGATTGGAAGCCATATCAGTCTGGGTTCAAATTCTGCTTTCACAACGTACTAGCTCTGTGGCTTTAGAAAAAATGCATATCTAACCTACCCATGAGCTCCGTTAGGAAACTTCATTCTTATCTCAACTCTCTGTGCCTAAGTTTCTTCACCTGTTACAGAGACAGAGATACTATGAGCTGGCATGTGGGAGAGGTGCTGAGCAGAAAGACACAGAAAACTGAAGACAAGATGGGTGTGGAGGGAAGGATATAATTTGGAACAGAAGCAGAAGAGAATGGATTTGTTAGAGGAAGATCCAGTAGGGAGACAGAGACTGGAGGGAAATGAGGAGTCATCCTTGACAAGATAAGGGCATGGGGGCGACAGGCGAGACGGGCTCTTGAGTCCAGGTGGAACTGGGCAAGCGGGGGAGGAAGACATTCAGGATGAGGATGAGCAAGGTGGCAGCTATCTTTAGAGCTGGGAGAAAAGGCTTTGAATATGCATGTACTGTCCTCCCACTGTGCCAAAAGGCTTGATTTTTCTATCCTTCCTGAAGGGAAGTCATGAATAGGGAAATAGAGTAAGCAGGAATCCTTGCAGTGAGTTCAATCTATGCCTGTTTCTTCTGGGCTCAGGCCCCTGACTTCTTGAGTCCCTCTTCAGGGAGCCAAAGAACCCAATTTTACCCTTTGTTAAATTGAACTATGTGTTTAGGGACAGCGGGTCAGCAAGAACTGGACGTGAATTCCTTTTTGTCATAAATAAGAGTAGGTCTTCAGTCACAGCTTGTCGGCAGCCAGAAATGGGAAAGCACCTTGGCAAATTCCCTTGAAACATCAAGCTCGCACTTCTTCCCGCCCTGTCCTGCACTCCTCTTCCCATCTCTCCCCACTCCCCTGCCTCTCTCTCCTCTTCCACCTCCCCTGCTTCTCACCCCTTTTCCTCTCTACTCTTTTCCAGTTCCCTCTTTATTTCTCTCCCACAAATCTATATACAGTTTCTGTCTTCCAAAAAGAAAAAGTGAGTAGGAGGACAAATTGTTTAACAGCAACGCAGCTATTTTAACAAAATGCTTTGTCCTTTGAGTCAGTCCTAAGAAATTTGGGGGAAATCTAAGCCACAAGGAAGATATAATAATAATTCTAAAAAATGAATTAGAGAAAAGAACCTAATTTGCCCAGAAAACATGAAGAACAGGAAGAAGCAGAGATGTGGAGGCCAGGTGTGTGGGAAAGAGAAATAAAAATGTGTGAATAGAAGACCTGAAAGCAACAGGAAGAAAGCAAAAAATAATACTGAATCATTGGCTCTTAATCTGTTCTGTGCCACACATCTGACTATGGGGAATATCTGGATGACTCCTTGAGTAGATGTGGTCTTTCAGATTTGGACTACTCTGGATACACACTCCTGGCCAGATCAAGAGGTCCAGGTCCCTTGTATGTAAAGATTCAGGAGCAGTCAAGAAAGCATTTGAAGCCTCTATTGTAAGAGGCGGAATCTTAGCTTTGACCTCAGCTCTGACCCCAATTAATTCTATAGCCCTTTGTGTTCCCAGTTTCCTTCTTTATAACACAAGAGGATTGAACTAGATGAACTCGCTAGTACTTGTTGCTGTTGAGTTGATTCTAAATTATGGTGACTCATTTGTGTCAGAGTGGAGAAAGTGTTCTGAATGATTTTCAGAACTGGATTGCCAGGACTTTCTTCTCAGGTGTCTCTGAGGAGACTTGAACCTCCAATCTACTGGTTACCAGGCATACACATGAACCTTTTGCACCATTCCAGCACTCAGGACACACTCAAAGTCCCTCTGACATTCAGCGTCTTGATCTGCCTAATCCTGCTGCTTTACTTGTTAGCCAGGTAAGGATATGGACTCCAGAGGTACATTGCCTGTATTTGGATCTTGACTCTGTACCTGGAGGTTTCAAGAGAGTTGAGCAAGTTACTTTGCAGTCTCAGGATCCTCGGTTTCCTCGTCTAGACAATAGATAACTATAGGCTGTTCATTCTATTTTCACTTCTACCCCTCGAGAAAATTTGAAGTTAAGGTAAAAAAAGTATGGCTACTAGGGTTCTAGTTCACACATACACAGGTTTATTGCAAACAAAAGACATTGAAACATGCTCCTGTGACCTATGGATAGCTGCAGACAAGTTCTCTCAACAAAACAATTGTCTTAGCCTCTTTGGGTGCTTTCAAAAAGTCCATAAAGACTATCAGAGAGAAAAGCAGGACAAACTTAAGAGTCCTATTAAAGGATACACACACTATCAAAAGAAACACATACAACAGATGACAAAATAGATGACTGGAGCTCACTGAAAATAAGACAGTTAGGTGCATCAAATTATTTCATCAAAAGAAAACCCACTGTGTTAGTCCAGGTTGACTAGAGAACAAAGCCAATGACACTCATACATTCATAAGAAAGAGCTTTATCGACATCCCTTTACAGAGGGGTCACAGGGAGGAGACAAGTCAGTCAGGGTACAGTGTAGGAACAATAAAATATGCAACTTTCCTCTAGTTCTTAAATGCCCCCCCCCCCACACACACACACACTATCATGATGCCAATTCTACCTTATGAATCAGGCTAGGCCAGGGGATGCATGTTGGTAAGGATAGGAGATGGAAACCTGGAGAATTCAGGACAGATTATCCCTTCGGGACCAGGGATGAAAAGGGTGATACCGAGAAGGTGGAGTAGAGAGAGGGTACCAATTGCAGGGATCTGCATGTGACCTCCTCCCTGGAGTAAGGACGGCAGGAAAGTGGATGAAGGGACATATCAGACAGTGTATGATATGACAAAATAATGATAATTGGTAAATTATTAAGGGTTCACGGGGGAGAGTGAGTGGGGGGTGGGCAGGAATATGGGAAGCTGATGCCTAGGGCCTAGGGAGAGGGAGGATGTTTCGAGAATGATGAAGGCAACAAGTGTACAAATCTGGTCTGCTACAATGATGGGTGTATCGATTGTGATAAAGGTTGTAGGAGCCCCCAATAAAATGATTTAAAGAAAAAAGAAAGAGCTTTATATCAAAGAGTAATTTTTTATTAAGCAAATATCCCAGCCCAGTCCAGGTCATGTCTGATATTAGCCCTTATATCCATTGTTAATCCATAAATCACTCTTGAGACTCATGCAGTCACATGCAATGATACAAAATGTAGAAAGATCACAGGCCAGTGGATGCAAAGTCCTGTGGATCCAGTGATGGTGGATGCACCTCCAGGGCTCTCACAGGTCTCCACTTGGCTCCACGTGACTTGTCAATAGGAAAGCAAAGCAGAGAAAGAGTGCAGCCTGCCTCAAGGAAGAAAGAAAGAAAGTTCCTAGAATACCTCATGAGAAGGCCATGGAAGCAATGAAGCATCATCAGGCTTTGTCCTGATTTGCAGGCAAGACTCCACCCTTCACTCTTAATATCCTCAAGTTGATGTGAGATTATGTAACTACCACACCCACAGAGTGGGTGGGGGGGATTGACAATGAGACCGTGGGAAAGAAACTAATCTCTAAAATCTTTAGAAAGCTGCAACACCTAATAAGAAAAAGATGAGAAACCCAATTAAAAATCAGGCAAAGGACATAAGCAGAGACTCTACCCAAGTTGACATGCAAATACCTAACAAACATATGAAAAAATGCTTACAATGACTAGTCAACTGGAAGATGTAAATCTAAGCAATGATGAGGATCTTACAACAATAATGACACCCAAGATGAAAAAAACAAAAACAAACAAATGAAGGGGGAAAAGGCGCATAGAAAAAAATATCACACATTGGAGATACTTGCAAACAGATAGGAACTCTCATAAGTTTCTGGCTGGAATGTAATCATTTGCAACCACATTAGAAAGTGAGGTCCTACCTCATATAACTGGGAAGAGATATTTGATATGATTCAGAAATCCCTTTGCTGGACATATAGCCTTAAGAAGTAAGAAGCATAACATGAACAGACATGAATATCCATGTTTATTGCAGCACTGTTTGCAACAGCAAAAAAGACAAAAATAACCCAAATTTTATCAGTACAAGAATGATGTGTAAGACAGGGTTCTCTAGAAAAACAAAACCAGGATAGTAATAATTCTCTCTATATATTTATATAGATAGAAAGATATCTAACATAAGAAATAAACAGTTAATTAATGTGTAAAGCAGTACAAATGCCTCGGTGCAATTCACTTGTGTGAGACAGCTAGCAGACTGGCAGTCCTTCAAGTCTTGAGGGCCACTGAGTAGTCCTCTGTAGAGCAATTCAGGCTATCTGGCCACCCACAAGCAGCAAACAGCAAAACAGGTCACCATCAGTCAGCCAGATGACAGAGTCCGAGAGTCCCCAGCTCAAGAGATGTATAATCCAGGAGCGTGGCGAAGGAGAGCTTGAAAGAACCTCAACTCACAGCTACACAGGCAAAGATCAGGTGTTCCACAGGTAGTGTAGCTCGGAGATCAAGGCACAGAACAAACAAAGCAGCTGGCTGGTCCGAAGATCCAAGAGCAAGAGAGGGAGAGTGGGGATCGCCCGAGCCATTTCTATCTCCTCCCTTCAACTGATCTTACAGGTGTTCATTGACCATGTTGTCACAACAAACCTATCTATCTTCTTTGGCCATGTTGGCACAACAAGTCTCCCTATCACAAATGGATAGAGAAACTTTGCTACATACACACAATGGAATATTAGGCAACACTAAAAAACAATGATGAAACCACACCAAAAAAACTCATGGCATCGGTGGGCCTGGGAACATTATGCTGAGTGAAATTAATCCATCACAGACAACTGTGATATGAAGACATTGTGATAGGGGAAAAAATACAAGCTAGAGACTTGTATCAAAGGGAGCAGAATTTGGAGTGTATGAAGGAATGGTGGAAACGGAGGAGATAAAGCAATGGGTAAAACTGTGATGGGTGCTAACTTGGTTGAAATGGAAACAGTCACTCACAAGAGCAGGTGAGGAGTGAATTATTGGGGAGTTTAAGGCATAGTTTGAACTGTTGAACACAAAGTTGATGATCTGAAAAGTAACACCCCCACTCAAGATCATGTGTTGTATACTTTAAAAGTTTCATCACAACAGCGGTTTCAGAGGGGGACCTACTGACCCAGTTAAATTCAAGGCAAAGGCTTCAGCTCAGAAGCCTATGGAAACTAAGGGAATTCCAAAGGCCACAGGAAGATCATGAAAGAAGTTTGAAGAAAGTGGCAGATTGCGTTCTTGAGAGAAAAGACCAAAGAAGCTGTGTTGAGATTGTATTCATCATGGCAATGCTCCTGCTCATTCTTCAGGGGCTGTCACATGAGACATTTGTCGGGAAACCTTGCCCTGTCCACCCTACAACCATGCCCCTGTACCTTCTGACGTTTTTGGTTACCCAAACTCTGGGGACATTTAAAAGAAACACGATCCTTGTCTCTTGAGGATGCTCAAACTGCCATTTGACAGTGTAAATGAAAGCAAACAAACCAGAATTCTTCCCTGAGGAAAGGGTTAGAGAAATATAAACAGTCCCTTCAGAAGCCTATAGATTAAAGGGCAGGTCAAGAAACAATAGCTTCACATTTCTATATTTTTGTTTAATGAAAACAAGGTTTCTGTGAGCTGATAGCAATACTTTTTTATTTACCTTGCCATATCTATAAATGCCCTAGCCTGTAAATCTCAACCTATAAATATAAAAGACATATCATAGACACATTTCAGAGTTTCTTGTGATGTCCTTTACAATTGACACTGAAATGATCGGCCACTGAAATGTGGTTGTTCCATTTCAGTTCCAACTTGAAGATGCTGAAGACCAGACAGGTACGAGTACCTGCCCATCATCAGCCAAGAGGTGTTTCTGAATTCCGGTTGACCGTGTGTCTGGTTCTAAGACCCACACTGGAATATTATGGATGCAAAACCATCTTTGAGATCTTTCTAATCCTCTTTCCACTTCTCTCCTTAAACTGATCTCCAGCCTTTCACTTGGCCTCAGGGATGTGTTTTCCTTGAAAATGATCTTTTAGTTGATACCAAGAGCTCAAGCAGAAAGAAAATGTTTTGAGGATGATGGTATCAACAAAAGTACAAATGTGCTTGACACAATGGATGGATGGATTGTGATAAGAGTTGTGTGAGCTGTCAAAAAATTATTTTTAAAAGAAAAAAATGTACCTTTCCTTATCTTTCCTTCTCAAAGAGTTTGCTGCTTCTGATAAGACTTCTCACCATGTCAATAGGTAGCAAAATTCCTCTCTATTGCTCATCTATAATCCCTTAGAGAGTTTAGAGAGAGCATCAGAAAAATGCATCCGTCTCTCCTTCAAGCAAGTGGGCAAGCATCCTCTGAGTTTGGAAATGAGAAATCCCCTATATTGGCCAGTCCGAAGGGGCATGGCACTATCCCCGCTGGCCGCAGAATGGCCTTGTGCCAAAGTCATGAAGTTCCCAGCTGCTGTTCATTAATGCTGCCCACAGGCAGAGGAAGAAGTCTGTTTGCTCTGGTGGGGCAGCAGGTCTGGGTTCCAGGGCACTGGAGGAGATAATTGACTTTATAGCCAGGGGATGCTCGGCAAGGTGGTCAGGTGATTTCCTACGCTCCAAAGAGTCTAGGTGGATGTTGATGACAGAACTATTGTCTTCTTAACACTTTGTAAAACAAACACATAAATCCCGTAGAAGCAGTATGCTGCAGCAGAAAGAACGACGAGGAAAAGAAGACCTGGAATTGTGCCCTGGCCATGCCAAGTTAGGAGTTCGAGGACTTTATTTGGAAAAATTAGAAACCACAAACTTGGCCTGCATGTTAAAAAATTAAGAGTTTCCTGTTTACACCCTGGCTGGTTTTGTGCTCATCTACTAATATAAAGGTGAATGGTTTGGAAAGACACCCCCACCCCCACCCCAAGCAGGGCCATTGAAGGAAGACATGATGATCTGCTTCCATAAGATAGAGCCAGGAAAACCCCATGGGACAGTTCCACTTTTGTAAGACATAGGGTAAACATGCATCAGAATGTACTGAGAGTTAAATGAGAATTAAATGAAATACTGTGCATAAAAGGACTTTGAGAACCATCATGTGTGTCATTCATTCACTCATTGAATTAATTCAAGAGATTGCTATTACGTATTCAGAGGGTATCGAACAAGGTAGTGAGTAAGGTAAGCATGGTAAACACCTTCCTATGTACATGGGGAGAGGCGGGTGTGCCATTCCAGTGGTTTCTCAGGAGTGTGTTCAGAGACTCAACCAAAGATTTCTACATGCCAATTTGGCAAGAAGTCC
This sequence comes from Nesogale talazaci, assembly GCA_004026705.1. Taxonomy (NCBI): domain Eukaryota; kingdom Metazoa; phylum Chordata; class Mammalia; order Afrosoricida; family Tenrecidae; genus Nesogale; species Nesogale talazaci. The sequence goes on along the minus strand of PVJH01000303.1, from coordinate 12,857 downwards.
AACTCTTCCCTCAGGTCATTGTCTCAAGTTTCCAAGACTCTCATTGGAGTCAAAACCAGTTAAGCTTATTGGCAGAGTCAGTGCTGAATCATAGAGAGCCTAGATAGGGCAGAACCTGCCCCTGTGGGTTGCTGAGACTACCTAATGCCAGGACTGGAAAGCCCCGTCTTTCTCCTACAAACCAGCTCGTGGTTGTGAACTGCCGACCTTGTAGTTAGCAGCCCCAAACATAACCAATGTGCCAGCAGGTATCACCCCCTAGAAGCAGTCATCACTTCTGTTTTCTCGAGGCTGGCGTCCTAAGTAGGGGGCCCAGAGAGTGTGTCACAGCAGCCCGTGAGATGTTAGCTTGAGAATGAGCCTTATCTCTCCCAGACCGCTTTGCATCTCCACGAGGACCAGAAAAACACCAAACAGATTCCAAACTCGATACTGCTGGAGCTGATGGAGGCTATCTCTCCGTCTCCAGGGAGAGTGCAATTTCTATGATTCCTTAAAGTGTGAAAAGCAAAACCAACTCGCATGTATTGAGTGATTTAGCAATTGGTGGCTTGGGTGTTGCTCTGAGCTTACATTAACCCACTTCAGTAAAATAACCATAGGAGGAAAGGATTTGGTAAGTATGTCCCCATAATTTTATAGATGAGGAAGCTGAAGTCCAGAGGGGTGAAGTAGCTTCTTTGTCACAGCTAGTATGGGACAGAGACAGGACTTGGCTATTGACTGTCTGGCTCCAGAATCATCAACCTTAACCCTCATGCTTTATTGCCTTGAAGGGGAGGAAATTTTGGGGGTTTTTTTGTTTTGGGGGGGGACATCACTGCCCTCTGGTGGGAGTAGGGGACCCAGTCTTGCTCCTGGAGAGCTGCTGCTGGATTTGAACCACCAACTCAATACACCACAGTCCCACACACAACCACTACGCCACCGAGGCTCAGCCCAGGGGAGGAAATTTTTGAATGAGGTGTATCACACTAAAATATGACGAGGCTCCTGGCAGGTCTGATTCATGCACATGCCCGTACCGATGATGGCATGGTGAAGAGAGTCCCTGGATTCACTAGGCTCTGGTTGCCATTGCCTTTCAATGACTTCACAGGGTCCAAAAATTCAGCCCCTGTATCTCGCTTTCTTCCACCTTCCATCTAGACGTTCACATTGTCCTTCTACAATATTATCCAATAGTTTGCCCAACAGGTTCCCATATCTTTGCCTCTTGGTCTGTTTTTTTTTTTCAATTTGTCCTCCAAATACGTAGTCCTTCCAGAAACAGACATCAACCATTTCTCTTGCGGAAAACAAAATTAAATTGGTTCCTCCTGAAATATCCAGTTGTGCACCTCAGATTCATCAATTGCAATTTTGATAAGAGCTACAAAGAAGTTAAAGGGCTGTGGTGAGGTTATTATTAGTTCTGAAGACACTCCTGGACCATTCTCTGGAAAGGAAGCTTTGGGTTTTCTGGGGAGAGGAGCTCATCTGGGTGGATGTTTCAGATGAATCTGTGTATCTGATTTTCCCCCTACTCTCCCTTGTCTCTTCAGTGAAGGTTAGAAATGAATTATCCCTCTTCACTCCTCAATGTACTTAAAAACTGCTACTAGGTGTTAATAATTAAATTAGCTTTATAGTATGGAATCAAAATATTCAACATATCATCAGTGGGAGGGAGAAGAAGTTACTCGATGCCTACATGAGCCGAAAAAATCCCAAAGACATGATGTCCTGGGCGAGAAGGAGCTGTGATGTTCATTCAATGTGCTGTTCAGATTGGTCTGTGACAAACTGAACAGATATTCTGGTGGCAGCAAAGGTAACCAATCCTGGCTTCATAATACTTTACCTCTGGAATGTTTTAAGTGCTGGAATCTGTCCTTCTCTTCTCAGTGCACTCAAACAGGAATCATGGGGAATGGCTTGTTTTGGGGCTGCAAGTGACATTCCCGGGGGCCACAGGGATACGGACTAGTATGCTGCAAAGCTTTGTGTGGTCATTACTAGTCACCAAGTTGATTCTGACTCAAAGACACTCCCTGTGTACAACTCCAGAGAGTTCTCTTAGCTGTAATCTTCGAACAAACAAACCAATCGATTTTAATGTGAATCAAGTGAAATGTACAGAGCAGTTAGTTTTCCGTGAAACAATTTATATACATTTCAGATCGTTGATCACAAACCCCACCATGCAACATCAGTTACACCCTTCCTCCTTGCATTTCTGTTCCCATTCCTTCTTTCCTAAACCTTCCTACTTCCTGAATGCGGTCCTGGTACAAATACTGTCCTTTTGATGTTAAACGTTTGATTGTTTGGGGGATCCCAAGCTTCCCTAGAATATGGTTCACCTTAAAGGCCTATTGTTTAGCTTAAAATTAAGCCATGAGAGTGAGTTCAGTTACAGGTTTATGGGTCACCAAGGGCAAGTCCACCAGCCTCGATCTAACCAGCAAGCCTGGTCTTTTAAAAAATCATTTTGAAATCTGTTTTACATTTTTCTCTCTCCAAGACCTTCCAAAATTATTCTTTTGGTACCAGTTGGCAGTGTTAGTTGGGCAGCATCTAGTACGTTTAGTCTCACGGTCAAAGAGTTGGAGGTTTTCATAGTCCATTAGTCTGTTGGATTAGTTTTCATGTGTCTGATTGTTTCCATGCTTCTCTCTTCAGGACAGGGAGAGGCATGTATTTACACTTTAAATGGGGGTTCCGAAGCTTTTAAGACTATACTAGCTACTCAACAAAGTAGGAAACAGACATTGACTTTGTGGCCTTTGTTATGTCAACTGATCTTGTGGCCCACAAGACTGTGGTCTCAAAGTCTTCTCGCTTACTGACTCATTCCCTTCAGGTGTTTTCTTATATCTAAGAAGTTTTCATAACTTTACCCCATGTGTGCACTATTATAATCATAAATATATTTTCAGTATATTTAAATATATATGTAAAAGAGTTTCTGCAAAAAAATATATATGTATATATTTATGGGTATATACCTGGTCAGCTTTTAGATCTACTCATATATCCAATCTTAGTGTCAGAGGCAGGTCTATTGTGCCAAGCTGGTCAATAGGAACATGTGGGATTAATCAGGTCACAGTTTGATTGGAGGGCAGAGATAAATGGCTCTGCAAGACCCGTCCCTCTCTTTCTTGCTTTCTGGTGATCAGAACATGCCGGTGTGTGCTGGAGTGTGCATGCTGCTGCCGTAGTTAGTTCTCTGCCTCACCTGTGGATTACACTACCTGTGAGCCAGGTCAATCTGCAGATCGTATCCCTAGAGCTTGAGGTTCCTTCGAGATCTGCTTTGCATTGCTGCTGGTATACTTATTGGATTCTGTCAACTTGCATGGCTTTCGTTGCGTATCCCTTGTCAGCCTGATTTGATAAGCTACCAAGCTATTGGCTGCTGGTGTCCCACCCTGCTGCCTACTGCCTGTGGGCACACTCCGCTTACCTTGCCCCAGGGAGGACACTGCTGTCTACTTCTTTGACCTTGCATCCAGCAGCCTGTATGAGTTGAAGGTTTTCCATATATTAACTGTTCCACAGAATCAAGTTGAACTGAACCCTCTGTACTGCTGTGTGGACTAATTAGCTGTTATATTCCTTCTCAATGTATAAACCTATCGAGATATATATGTGTATATATATATATATGTATGTATTCTAGTTTCATATCTCGAGAGAACCCTGCCTAGCAAAATTAAATTGTTGTTATTACTATTATTGTAGGATTGTGTATATAATAGGACTTACCTCTGTTACCTTTAGCTCTCATCCTCCTCCCACTGTCTTCCTTTGCCTTGATCACTTTGGGCCAACCTCCACTTTATTGCCATAACAGTTACAAACCTCTAGGTTAGCAGTTCAAAACTACCAGCCACTCTGTGGGAGAAAATGGAGGCTTTCTACTTCTGTAAAGAACTACAGTCAGTCTCAGAAATCCACAGAAGCAGTTCTACCCTGACCTACTGAGTCACCATGAATCAGAACAGACTCAATGTTTGAGGGAGTGAGTGAGGGAATGAGTGGCCCCTACATTTCTCTGCCATACCTTCCCATTGCTGGTAATAATCAAAGAATGTTTCCTTTTCATCAGCACCTTTTCTTGATGCTTTATAATAGTTATGTTGTACATAATATTTGTCCTTTTGCATTTAACTTTACATAGCATAGTGTCCTCCAGATTCTTCCCTGCTTTATAGATCTTTATTCTTTAAGGCTGAAGAGTATTCTATTGTGCATCTATACCATAGTTTGCTTATTTCTTCATCTGTTGGTGGGCATCTAACTGTTTCCAACTTTTTGCTGTAGTGACTAGATAAGATAATGGAGGTATACACACACACATATATATAAGATAAGATAATGGAGGTATACACACACACACACACACACACATATATATATATGCTTTTTTCCTTGTAGGTTATGTGAGACTGCTGGATCACATGGAATTTCTATTTCCAACTTTTTAAGGAAGATGCCAACCCATTTTATGAAATGCTTGTGCCGTTTTATGTTTCACTAGAAGGATATGAGGGTCCTAGTCCCTCTACATCCTTAGAAGCATTTATTGTTTCATATTTGTTTGAACTTTACTGTTTGTATTGTGTGTTAGTCTGGGTTATCTAGAGACCCAAAACCAGTGATATAAAATATCTACATAAAGTTATATATGTATATAATTATGATGTACTTTTTATGATAGATGGATGTAATTATATGTGTGTACATGTGTAATTTTAAATGAAGAAAATGACTCACATTTGTGGAAGTGGTGAAACCCAATCTAGTTCAAATTCATGTGCCAGGTGCTAAGCTGGGGGATTTTTCCTAACTTAAGTAGCTACACGAACCAGGAAGCAGGAAGATGGCCAGCTAGTGGAGGCAGAGCTAAATAAATCCAAGTGCAGCAAGGCAGGCTTGTGGCTGCAGTCTCATGAACCCAACATGGCAGTCCAGTGATAGCTCCCAGAGTCAGTGGACTGATACCAGAAGTAGGATCAGGAACAACAAGAAGAAGCAAGCCAATTTCCCCATAGTATCAACTTATGGGTAGGCCACACCTCCTAATGAAACTTCCTTTCAATTGCTTTCAAACTGTTCCCAGATTAAAGAAGTGGTATTCTATTCTGTCTTCCCACAGCTGCTTCCCATAAATGATAGAATCACAGAATATACCATCCACAGAATATACCATCCTGGAGTTGATTACACTATATTAGATCAAATCATGAAAGAATTCTGGCCCAAGCAAATTGACACACATCTTATTACATGTGGGGTGAGATGATACCCCCTCTATTGGTGTCAGATTCAGAAGAGGACATGTTCTCAAAGCAAACACAATTTGAAGCACTTGCTGATGAAGTTCCAAGACAATAGCCTTCAATGCGGATTACTTCTCAGTGTAACTGAACCAATAAGTAACATCATGATAAATGGGAGAAAATAATTGATGTTGTCAAGGATTTAATTTTGCTAGATTCCAATTATTGCTCATGGAATTATTGCTCATGGAAGCAAGCATTCAAACAACATATTGCATTGGGAAGATCTGCAGCAAAATTAGCCTTTTAAATGTTAAAAAAAGCAAAACCTTCTATGAAGTCTAAAGTGGGTCTTACACAAGTCATGGTATTATCTATAGTCTGATAGTTATGCAAACCTGAACAATGAATAAGAAATACCAAAGAAGAATTGAAGTCTTTGAACTATGATGTTGACAAAAAAACATTAACTATACCCTGAACCCAACTTCCAGAAGAACAAACAAATCTGTGTTGGAAGAAGTACATTCATAATATGCCTTAGAAGCAGGAATGGTGACATTTGGTATCATGGACTTGGGACATGTCATCAGAAGAGACAAGTCCTTGGAGAAGAACATCATGTTTGGTAAAGTAGAGGGTTGGGGAAAAAGAGGAAGACCCTTGATGAGGTACGTTGACACAATGGCTGCAACAATAAACTTGAACCAAGAACAATTGTGAAATTGGCATATGAGTACTATGTAGTTCTCTTAGGCACAGGTCTGCTCTGAGTTGGAACGAACTCCAGTGTCTAACAATAGCTATGTTGTTGTTAGCTGCCAACTATAATGGCTAATAATTGTGATCATTTTTCATGTTTATTGGCCATGTTAATGTCTTTAAAAAATCTATTGTGAACTGGATGAAGATTTATAGAAATTATCATCAGTTTTACATTCAACAATTACAAAGAACATAGAGGGAATAGTGTAGTTACAAACTCTCAAATGGAGAGGAAGTCATGTAGATTTAACTTGATTAAAGGGGAAGGTCACATACACAACAGAGGTAGATGTCTTTATACACACAACCTGGTTGATCTATGAGCAGACATATGAATAGACACACTGGCTGAATGAGGATGGGAGGAAGAGTGAGTGTATTCTACAAATACATATTCCATAAATGTGGAAGAGCATAAAGGGGGCCAAGTTATGAAAATTTCTTACTCATAATCAAAAACCTTAAGGAACTCCATCACTGGGGCTGAGAGTTCAGGACCCTAGCCTCAGGACAACACCAAGTTCGGTTGACATAACATCGTCCACAAAGACAATGTACTAACTACTACTTTGGTGAGTAGTAACTGGGATCTTTTCGAAAACTTATGAATGGCCATTTAAGGTGTAACTCTGGTGCTAGTGGACAACCACAAAAGAAAACAGATCTGTCTTGGTAGGAGTGCTGCCAGAGGGCTCCTTAGAGCAAGCATGGTGACACTTGGTTTCACTTACTTGGACATGTTAACAGGAGAGACCAGTCCCTGATAAAACGGAAGGGCAACAAGAAGGGGGAAGAGACTGTAACAAGATGGATTGACACAGTGGCTATGACAATGGGATCAAACATAAGAAGACTTGTAAGGATGGCATAGGACCAAGCAGTGTTTTGTTCCATTGTATATGAGTCACTGTTATTTGTTGGAACCAACTCAGCTGCACTTAATTAAAATATGATCTTTCTCTCTCTGGGAGAAAGAAGAGCAATGAAAATCAGAGACATGTGAAAATATTGCAGGAGTGCCCCCTAAATTGGGTTCTTTCCCTTGCGCAGTGAAGAATAATAGGACAGGGAGCTAAGTTTACCATGCAAACAAAAATATTTATTCGAGAGGTTCCTGGCAAGGGTAGATGTGGTGGGGACCCTAAGGCAACACAAGCCATGGTCTTGCAGAACAAGGGGAAAAGAGACATATGTTTAAGGGAACTTAGGGGGTAAGGACATAATTTATTCATGAACGGAGGTGGAGAAGTCTGTGAATTGGGTCTACATGGGTGAGTTTATGGTTATTTGGATGTGCACCCAATCGATGTTCAAAAAGAGTGTCCAAGATAAAGGCTTCTAGATAGGGTATAATCACATGTTCTGGGATCATACTCTGTCATGGGGCATCTAATTCCTCATGTTTGATCCCTCTGCCAGGGTATTCTTTGCTTTAGGGTTCAACTCAAGGTAATGGGTGCCTAGGCTGCTCCAGTTTCCACAACTAGTTTAAGCTGGTAAAATGGGTGAATGCTACAGATCAAGAGGGTGCAACTCAAATACATTACTCATACAGAGGAGAAAGCTGACTGACTCTTGTGGAGGGCAGAGAAAATTGATAATCATATGGCTTGTGGTAATATGCCACAAGTGAAAATGTTAACTAGGTATTGGGTATGATTGAGTCCATACATGTTGACTTGGGGAAATTCCTCAGAGTTATCTGAACTTAGAAAATGAATGTAGAAGAGTCCAGCCTCTTTCCTAATCTGCCTCAAAAACAATTAGTCCAGCAGGCTAGTGAACCATTGGGAGCATCAGTCTCCCAGACTCTCAGGCCAAAATAGCTAGGTGGTGCTAAGCTACCACCATCAACTGTAGGTTGGATCACATTATAAGGTCCTGGATAAAGCGGTAGAAAAAATGTTTAACAGAAATCAACATCATAAAAGATATCAGGCATGGCAGTCAAATTGATACTACTAGAAACCTCCCACCCCCCTCGATTGTGGACCTTAGTCATCTTTTAGGTTTGGAAGTGAACTCTCATGACTCAATTTTCAGCCAAATAATAGGTTTATAAATAACACTAAAGAGGTACACAGACTTTAGATTGATCAGCCATTTGAGATCAAAAGGGCAGCTCTTACCCATGAAAACCAGAAGGCAAGAATAGTTAGGAGAGAAGGAATGGAAACAGAAATATAGGGAGGAAATGGGATAAGTAATATTTTACTGAGGGGTGTCATAGACTGGGCTGTCTAAAGAAACAAAACTCATGACACCCATGTATATTTTAGAAGGGGGTGGGAGGGAGGAAAAGTAGAGAAGCTGATACTAAGGGCTCAAACAGAAAGTAAATGTTTAGAAAATAGTGATGGCAACACATATATAAATATACTCGATACAATTGTTATATGGATTATTATAAGCGCTGTAAGAGCCCCTAAAAAATGATCCTTAAATTTAAAAAGAAATAATTTTATATCAAGAAGTAAGTTTATATCAAGAAGGTTTCCCAGCCCAGTCCAACACAAGCTGGAAATTTCTTCATACTTGTGCCATTGTGCCCTCATGATGCATAAATGTGAAGCAGAAGGCAGGGTTATCAAGGACAAGTGGGCACAAAGTTGCATGGATATTGAGTTAGTCCAGGTAGACTAGAGGAACAAATTTCAGAGACACGCATATAGGTATAAGGAAAAGGTTATATACAAAAGAAATGTGACCCTCAGAAGTCATCCCAATCTAGTCCGCTGCAAAGTCATAAGTCCAATAATAACCCCTATGCCCGAAATCAGTCTATAAAGCCTGCTTCTGACTCAGGAAGTCACAGGTCAGTGGGTGCAGAATTCTGGCGCTGGCAGGGGTCTCCCCTTGTTTCCTCGCTTCCAGGGCTCTGGTCCATCAACAGCATGCCACTCCAGCTTCAGAGGTCTGTCTTCATGAGGGCTAAGCCGTGTGGTCTCTCCACCGGCTACTCCAGCCTCCCAGCCGCCGCCATTCTGTGTTGCCTGTGGTTAATCATCTCTCAAACTAACTCCCAACAACTGGGGAAGACAGCTTCTCATCTTCACGAGGGAAATATTGCGAGATTTCCCTGGAGTCTCAAGTGAAAGCCATGCCCACATAGAGGCCTCATCGGCTACTCAATGGCTTTCTCCAGATTAATAGGCCAGACTCCACCCCTATATCTCAATCATAAAATTAACATAAGCACATGACTGCCACAGATATCATGGCAGGAGCCCATAACTCTCCAGGTGACAACAAGGGGCCACCCCAGGAGGCAGACACAGAAACCCAGCAAGGAAGGTGGTGAAGGACCAGAAGGAAGAGACATTCTCACAATCTCTTACAAAGAGGTCACACTTCCAAGGATGCATCACCAGGCCACCAACGTAACAGGCAGGTTGGACTCCACCCCTACCTTATTCTGGTTGACAAAAAAATCAAACCACCAGAAGAATGTTGCGAGATGTGACACTAATGACCTGATCACCTGATTATTTCCTTTGGTGAAGTGTCTATTCATGTATTCTACCCATTGTTAAATTCAATTGTGTTTTGAAGTTTTTAATAAATTTTAGAAATGAGTGCCTCATCTGATATGTTGTTACTATTAAAATTTTCCTAATCTCTGGCATCTCTTTTCACTCTTTTCGTGAAATATTTTGATAGGCACAAATGTCTAATTGTTAGGGGTTCCCTGTCACTTAGTTTGCTTTCCACTGTTTATACCTTTGATTTATATTTGGTAGAATTTTTATGTTACATATTAATCTTGGTTGTGGAGTGGTTACTTACTGGACTACTTACCTTACCTCAAGGTCAGCTGTTCAAAATCACCAGCTACTCCATGGAAGTACACAAGTCTGTGTACTCTGATAAAGAGTGGCAGTCTTAGAAAACCACAAGGGCAGTTCTATCCTATTACATAGGGCCGCTATGAGTCAGAATTTACTTCATGACACTGAGTTTGTTGTTCAATTTAAGTTTGTCCCTGTTTTTCTTTGATGGTCTTAGAAGTTTTAGATTTTATGTTTAGGTCTTTCATTCATCTTGAGTTTGTTTCTAGTTATGGTATAAGGCATATGTCATATCTAATTTTTCCCCAAATAAATGTCCATTTTCATTACAATTTGTTAGAGACCATCTTCCCCATTTAGTGAGTTTCAGCACTTTGCCAAAGGTCAATTGACCAAATGTGGATGGATTTACTTCCAGGTTCATTTTCGATTCTCTTTCTTGATTTTATGTGTCTGTTATTCTATCAGTACCAGGTTGTTTTAGCCATTGTGTCTGTGTAGTAGGTCTTGAGATTGGGAACAGTGAGGCCTTTTCCTTTCTTTTACTTCAGGGGTGCTTTGCTGATTCCTTACTATGTAAAGTTGGTGATGAGTTTTTCCCAGCTCTTTAAAGAATTATGTGGCTGATACCTGGTGGCATAGTGGTTGAGTACGGGACTGCAGTCCACTGACTTGGTGGTTCAAATCCAGCAGCAGCTCTCAGGGAGCAAGGCTGGGCCTCCCACTCCCACCAGAGGGCAGTGATGTCCACACACACAAAAAAAGAATTATGATGGACTCTGAATATGGATTGTAGATCTCTTAAAGCAGTATTGATATTTTTTGGGGGGGGGCTATCATTGCCCTCTTATGGTTGTGGGAACTACCCAGCCTTGCTTCTGGAGAGCTGCAGCTGGATTTGAACTGCCAGGGCCGTGGGCCACCGTCCCGCACTCAGCCACTATGCCATCGGGCCTCAGCCCACAAAAAAGAATTATGATGGACTCTGAATATGGATTGTAGATCTCTTAAGGCAGCATTGATATTTTTTATCAGGTATAGCCTTGCTAGTCATATACTTCCTACAGTATATTCTTCCATTTATGTGACTTTCTACTGGTTTCTTGTAATAGTGTTTTGTGATTTTATTTGCCAAGTTTTTTTGTATCTTTTGGATAGGTGTTATAAATTGTATTGTTTTCTTTATTTCCTTTTGAGAATTCTCTCTGTTGGTATAAAGAAATTGGCATTTGTACACTGATTTTTGTATGTTGGTCTCATACCCTTACATTTTGCTGAATCTTTGAATTAAGTCCAATAATTTCTTCGCCAATTTGAATTTGCTAAAACCTTTGCATATATGATTCAACAGGTCTTTTTCTTTATTTTGTTAACATCATTCTGGTGTGTGGTTATGAATTGCTAACCTTTAATGTAGCTGTTTAGTGCAAGCCCCATATGCTATCCTGAGCCTCCTTTTATTATAAAACCAGAATTAGAAAAAATATATATATCTAAATTTAGATCTGTAAGCAAGAAGGGACATAAGAGAAAGTTGAGCAGTGGGTTGATCCACTCAGATAGTGTTTTGTTTGTTTGGTTTTTGGAAAAATTTAATAAGAATCTCTTATGACCAGGTATGTCACAGTGCTTGACTACACTCAGTAGCTTAAGCTAATAGAGATAGAACCTGAAATTGCCTGTTGTTTCTGAGACATGTTGGTGGTTTTTATATTTGTCTCTATTTGTTGGTCAGGTAGTAACAGAGTACATAATATTCCCTGAGCACTAGTTGCAGTTGTTGGAGATTCAAGGGTGGCTGTATCATGTGACAATAGTCTGTTCTGAGAAGGGATTGATAGTAAACAAAATTTGCTTTCTATTCCCTGTCAAAGGACCCCTGGTGGTGTAGCTGAGTATAAATTCAGCTGCTAACCACACAGGGAGTAGTTCGAATCCTTCAGCTGCTTTGCAGCAGAAAGATGAGGCTGCCTACTCCTGTAGATTAGAAAGCCTCAGTAACCAACAAGGGCCAGTCTATTCTGCCCTATAATGTCACTATGACTTGCAATCAGTGTGAATTTGGGGGGTTTGCTATTCACTGTAAAGGTCCCTTTCTCAAGGTCAGTTTTTGTGGTTGTCAGGTTATATGTAGGTCAATGATGGAAACAGTCATCTTTCAAGACCAGTTGGCCAAAAAGGGAGGGAAAACAACATCAAAGACCCTCAGCCCACCCACCAAGAGTCCATCTTTGTCTCAATGAAGGGAGTTGCAGTCTTTATGTCAGAGAGGCACCCAGGGGTCAAGTTATTCAGTGAATAGGAAATTATAAATGGGCTAAGTTTTTTCCATCCATTGGGAGGTGAAGAGTTAACTTATTTCTGTCTCTTTGGGGCTAATTTCTCTTATGCAGGTTTAGTCAAGTTTATCTCTTCACAGTGGGAGCTCAACCATCCAGGTATGGGAAAGGTAGCCATTGTTTTTGCAGCATTAGATTAAGTCTTGAGGTCTGGACGGTGTGGGGAGCCAGAGGTCAGCTCACCTTTCTCTTTCTCCCTGTTCCAATGATCGGAACACTAGAGGAGAGATTGCCTGGCAACATCTTAGGGTGCCACAGATAATTCACCTCTTGCCTTTTCGATAGTTTCACAGCAAGCTTCTGCCCTCTGAATTGCTAGCATGGCACAGTCTTCTTTGAACCTGTGAGTTTCAGAACTTGGGTTTCGCCCCCGACTGTTTTGAAACCTTTCCTTGAAGAGGGTGGCTACAGGGCATCTGGCTACAAGGTCGTGTTTTGCCAGACCTTCTTTGCAAGATGCCTTTGGATGGAGTTGAACTTCCAAGATTTCGATTAGCAGCTGGGCTCATTGACTGCGTCAAGCAGGGACTTCAATCCACCCTCATTGTTGTTAAGTGGCATTGAGTCAGTTCCAAATCAATCACCACGGGGTCAATCCATCTCATCTAGGGCCTTCCTCTTTTTGCTGCCCCTCTGTTTTAACTACATGATGGCCTTCTCCAGGAACTGGCCTCTGCTGATAACGTGCACAAAAT